>CM077301.1:24539165-25139165 GCA_039654925.1 Anguilla pacifica
ACAGCTGCCAAATGCTTTCAAGCTCAATAGCTCCTAGATGATACGGCCTGGGGCCTTCAAAAAACTTCTAAAATGTTCACAATCCACGGCCGCAAGACGAAGAGCCCATGCTTCGCGCGTCATGACCTCGTGCGATTTTACACGAATATTTTCAATGTGGGATTTCTGCCGATTATTGAGAAAAACGTACAGCTGCCAAATGCTTTGAAGTTCAAAAGCTCCTAGATGATACGGCCTAGGGCCTTCAAAACATTTCAAAATTGTTCACAAACCACGGGCGCAAGACGCAGAGCCTATGTTTCGCGCAACATGACCTCGTGCGATTTTACATGAATATTTTCAATGAGGTATTTCTGCCGATTATTGAGAAAAACATACAGCTGGCAAATGCTTTCAAGATCAATAGCTCCTAGATGATAGGGCCTAGGGCCTTCAAACCACTTCTAAAATGTTCACAAATCACGGCCGCAAGACAAAGAGCCTATGATTCGCGCGTCATGACCTCGTGCGATTTTACACGAATATTTTCAATGAGGAATTTCTGCCGATTATTGAGAAAAACGTACAGCTGGCAAATGCTTTCAAGTTCAATTGATCCTAGATGTTAGGGCCTAGGGCCTTCAAAACACTTCTAAATATTTCACAAACCACGGGCGCAAGACGCAGAGCCTATGCTTCGCGCGTCATGACCTCGTGCGATTTTACACGAATATTTTCAATGAGGTATTTCTGCGGATTATTGAGAAAAACATACAGCTGGCAAATGCTTTCAAGATCAATAGCTCCTAGATGATAGGGCCTAGGGCCTTCAAATCACTTCTAAATTGTTCACAAACCACGGGCACAAGACGCAGAGCCAATGTTTCGCGCGTCACGACCTCGTGCGATTTTACACGAATATTTTCAATGAGGTATTTCTGCCGATTATTGAGAAAAACGTACAGCTGCCAAATGCTTTCAAGCTCAATAGCTCCTAGATGATACGGCCTGGGGCCTTCAAAAAACTTCTAAAATGTTCACAAACCACGGCCGCAAGGCGAAGAGCCTATGTTTCGCGCGTCATGACCTCGTGCGATTTTACACGAATATTATCAATGAGGAATTTCTGCCGATTATTGAGAAAAACATACAGCTGGCAAATGCTTTCAAGATCAATAGCTCCTAGATGATAGGGCCTAGGGCCTTCAAATCACTTCTAAAATGTTCACAAACCACGGCCGCAAGACGAAGAGCCTATGCTTCGCGCGTCATGACCTCGTGCGATTTTACACGAATATTTTCAAAGAAGTATTTCTGCCGATAATTGAGAAAAACATACAGCTGGCAAATGCTTTCAAGATCAATAGCTCCTAGATGATAGGGCCTAGGGCCTTCAAACCACTTCTAAAATGTTCACAAACCACGGCCGCAAGACGAAGAGCCTATGCTTCGCGCGTCATGACCTCGTGCGATTTTACACGAATATTGTCAAAGAGGTATTTCTGCGGATTATTGAGAAAAACGTACAGCTGGCAAATGCTTTCAAGATCAATAGCTCCTAGATGATAGGGCCTAGGGCCTTCAAACCATTTCTAAAATGTTCACAAACCACGGCCGCAAGACGAAGAGCCTATGCTTCGCGCGTCATGACCTCGTGCGATTTTACACGAATATTTTCAATGAGGGATTTCTGCCGATTATTGAGAAAAACGTACAGCTGCCAAATGCTTTGAAGTTCAAAAGCTCCTAGATGATACGGCCTAGGGCCTTCAAAACATTTCAAAATTGTTCACAAACCACGGGCGCAAGACGCAGAGCCTATGTTTCGCGCAACATGACCTCGTGCGATTTTACATGAATATTTTCAATGAGGTATTTCTGCCGATTATTGAGAAAAACATACAGCTGACAAATGCTTTCAAGATCAATAGCTCCTAGATGATAGGGCCTAGGGCATTCAAACCACTTCTAAAATGTTCACAAATCACGGCCGCAAGACAAAGAGCCTATGATTCGCGCGTCATGACCTCGTGCGATTTTACACGAATATTTTCAATGAGGTATTTCTGCCGATTATTGAGAAAAACGTACAGCTGGCAAATGCTTTCAAGTTCAATTGCTCCTAGATGTTAGGGCCTAGGGCCTTCAAAACACTTCTAAATATTTCACAAACCACGGGCGCAAGAGGCAGAGCCTATGCTTCGTGCGTCATGACCTCGTGCGATTTTACACGAATATTTTCAATGAGGTATTTCTGCCGATTATTGAGAAAAACATACAGCTGGCAAATGCTTTCAAGATCAATAGCTCCTAGATGATAGGGCCTAGGGCCTTCAAATCACTTCTAAATTGTTCACAAACCACGGGCACAAGACGCAGAGCCAATGTTTCGCGCGTCACGACCTCGTGCGATTTTACACGAATATTTTCAATGAGGTATTTCTGCCGATTATTGAGAAAAACGTACAGCTGGCAAATGCTTTCAAGTTCAATTGCTCCTAGATGTTAGGGCCTAGGGCCTTCAAAACACTTCTAAATATTTCACAAACCACGGGCGCAAGAGGCAGAGCCTATGCTTCGTGCGTCATGACCTCGTGCGATTTTACACGAATATTTTCAATGAGGTATTTCTGCGGATTATTGAGAAAAACATACAGCTGGCAAATGCTTTCAAGATCAATAGCTCCTAGATGATAGGGCCTAGAGCCTTCAAATCACTTCTAAATTGTTCACAAACCACGGGCACAAGACGCAGAGCCAATGTTTCGCGCGTCACGACCTCGTGCGATTTTACACGAATATTTTCAATGAGGTATTTCTGCCGATTATTGAGAAAAACGTACAGCTGCCAAATGCTTTCAAGATCAATAGCTCCTAGATGATACGGCCTGGGGCCTTCAAAACACTTCTAAAATGTTCACAAACCACGGCCGCAAGGCGAAGAGCCCATGTTTCGCGCGTCATGACCTCGTGCGATTTTACACGAATATTATCAATGAGGAATTTCTGCCGATTATTGAGAAAAACATACAGCTGGCAAATGCTTTCAAGATCAATAGCTCCTAGATGATAGGGCCTAGGGCCTTCAAATCACTTCTAAAATGTTCACAAACCACGGCCGCAAGACGAAGAGCCTATGCTTCGCGCGTCATGACCTCGTGCGATTTTACACGAATATTTTCAAAGAGGTATTTCTGCCGATAATTGAGAAAAACATACAGCTGGCAAATGCTTTCAAGATCAATAGCTCCTAGATGATAGGGCCTAGGGCCTTCAAACCACTTCTAAAATGTTCACAAACCACGGCCGCAAGGCGAAGAGCCTATGTTTCGCGCGTCATGACCTCGTGCGATTTTACACGAATATTATCAAAGAGGTATTTCTGCGGATTATTGAGAAAAACGTACAGCTGGCAAATGCTTTCAAGATCAATAGCTCCTAGATGATAGGGCCTAGGGCCTTCAAACCACTTCTAAAATGTTCACAAACCACGGCCGCAAGACTAAGAGCCTATGCTTTGCGCGTCATGACCTCGTGCGATATAACACGAATATTTTCAATGAGGGATTTCTGCCGATTATTGAGAAAAACGTACAGCTGCCAAATGCTTTCAAGATCAAAAGCTCCTAGATGATAGGGCCTAGGGCTTTCAAACCACTTCTAAATTGTTGACAAACCACGGGCACAAGACGCGGAGCCAATGTTTCGCGCGTCATGACCTCGTGCGATTTTACACGAATATTTTCAATGAGGAATTTCTGCCGATTATTGAGAAAAACATATAGCTGGCAAATATTTTCAAGTTCAATAGCTCTTAGATGATACGGCCTAGGGCCTTCAAAACACTTCTAAATTGTTCACAAACCACGGGCGCAAGACGCAGAGCCTATGTTTCGCGCGTCATGACCTCGTGCGATTTTACATGAATATTTTCAATGAGGTATTTCTGCCGATTATTGAGAAAAACATACAGCTGGCAAATGCTTTCAAGATCAATAGCTCCTAGATGATAGGGCCTAGGGCCTTCAAATCATTTCTAAATTGTTGACAAACCACGGGCACAAGACGCAGAGACAATGTTTCGCGCGTCATGACCTCGTGCGATTTTACACGAATATTTTCAATGAGGTATTTCTGCCGATTATTGAGAAAAACGTACAGCTGGCAAATGCTTTCAAGTTCAATTGCTCCTAGATGTTAGGGTCTAGGGCCTTCAAACCACTTCTAAAATGTTCACAAACCACGGCCGCAAGACGAAGAGCCTATGCTTCGCGCGTCATGACCTCGTGCGATTTTACACAAATATTTTCAATGAGGTATTTCTGCCGATTATTGAGAAAAACATACAGCTGGCAAATGCTTTCAAGATCAATAGCTCCTAGATGATAGGGCCTAGGGCCTTCAAATCACTTCTAAATTGTTCACAAACCACGGGCACAAGACGGAGATCCAATGTTTCGCCCGTCATGACCTTGTGCGATTTTACATGATTATTTTCAATGAGGTATTTCTGCCGATTATTGAGAAAAACGTACAGCTGCCAAATGCTTTCAAGCTCAATAGCTACTAGATGATACGGCCTAGGGCCTTCAAAACCTTCTAAATTGTTCACAAACCACGGGCGCAAGACGCAGAGCCTATGTTTCGCGCGTCATGACCTCGTGCGATTTCACACAAATATTTTCAATGAGGTATTTCTGCCGATTATTGAGAAAAACATACAGCTGGCAAATGCTTTCAAGTTCAATATCTCCTAGATGATAGGACCTAGGGCCTTCAAATCACTTCTAAATTGTTCACAAACCACGGGCACAAGACGCAGAGCCAATCTTTCGCGCGTCATGACCTCGTGCGATTTTACACAAATATTTTCAATGAGGTATTTCTGCCGATTATTGAGAAAAACATACAGCTGGCAAATGCTTTCAAGTTCAATTGCTCCTAGATGATAGGGCCTAGGGCCTTCAAACCACTTCTAAATATTTCACAAACCACGGCGGCAAGACGCAGAGCCAATGTTTCGCGCGTCATGACCTCGTGCGATTTTACAAGAATATTTTCAATGAGGTATTTCTGCCGATTATTGAGAAAAACGTACAGCTGCCAAATGCTTTCAAGTTCAATAGCTCCTAGATGATACGGCCTAGGGCCTTCAAAACACTTCTAAATTGTTGACCAACCACGGGCGCAAGACGCAGAGCCTATGTTTCGCGCGTCATGACCTCGTGCGATTTTACAAGAATATTTTCAATGAGGAATTTCTGCCGATTATTGAGAAAAACATACAGTTGGCAAATGCTTTCAAGATCAATAGCTCCTAGATGATAGGGCCTAGGGCCTTCAAATCACTTCTAAATTGTTGACAAACCACGGGCACAAGATGCAGAGCCAATGTTTCGCGCGTCATGACCTCGTGCGATTTTACACGAATATTTTCAATGAGGAATTTCTGTGGATTATTGAGAAAAACATACAGCTGGCAAATGCTTTCAAGTTCAATTGCTCCTAGATGATAGGGGCTAGGGCCTTCAAATCACTTCTAAATTGTTCACACACCACGGGCACAAGACGCAGAGCCAATGTTTCGCGCGTCATGACCTCGTGCGATTTTACACGAATATTATCAATGAGGTATTTCTGCCGATTATTGAGAAAAACGTACAGCTGCCAAATGCTTTCAAGCTCAATAGCTCCTAGATGATACGGCCTAGGGCCTTCAAAACACTTCTAAAATGTTCACAAACCACGGCCGCAAGACGAAGAGCCTATGTTTCGCGCGTCATGACCTCGTGCGATTTTACACGAATATTATCAATGAGGTATTTCTGCCGATTATTGAGAAAAACATACAGCTGGCAAATGCTTTCAAGATCAATAGCTCCTAGATGATAGGGCCTAGGGCCTTCAAACCACTTCTAAAATGTTCACAAACCACGGCCGCAAGACAAAGAGCCTATGCTTCGCGCCTCATGACCTCGTGCGATTTTACACGAATATTTTCAAAGAGGTATTTCTGCGGATTATTGAGAAAAATGTACAGCTGGCAAATGCTTTCAAGATCAATAGCTCCTAGATGATAGGGCCTAGGGCCTTCAAACCACTTCTAAAATGTTCACAAACCACGGGCGCAAGACGCAGAGCCTATGCTTCGTGCGTCATGACCTCGTGCGATTTTACACGAATATTTTCAATGAGGTATTTCTGCGGATTATTGAGAAAAACGTACAGCTGGCAAATGCTTTCAAGTTCAATAGCTCCTAGATGATACGGCCTAGGGCCTTCAAAACACTTCTAAACTGTTCACAAACCACGGGCGCAAGACGCAGAGCCTATGTTTCGCACGTCATGACCTCGTGCGATTTTACATGAATATTTTCAATGAGGTATTTCTGCCGATTATTGAGAAAAACATACAGCTGGCAAATGCTTTCAAGATCAATAGCTCCTAGATGATAGGGCCTAGGGCCTTCAAATCACTTCTAAATTGTTCACAAACCACGGGCACAAGACGGAGATCCAATGTTTCGCCCGTCATGACCTTGTGCGATTTTACACGATTATTTTCAATGAGGTATTTCTGCCGATTATTGAGAAAAACGTACAGCTGCCAAATGCTTTCAAGCTCAATAGCTACTAGATGATACGGCCTAGGGCCTTCAAAACCTTCTAAATTGTTCACAAACCACGGGCGCAAGACGCAGAGCCTATGTTTCGCGCGTCATGACCTCGTGCGATTTCACACAAATATTTTCAATGAGGTATTTCTGCCGATTATTGAGAAAAACATACAGCTGGCAAATGCTTTCAAGATCAATATCTCCTAGATGATAGGACCTAGGGCCTTCAAATCACTTCTAAATTGTTCACAAACCACGGGCACAAGACGCAGAGCCAATCTTTCGCGCGTCATGACCTCGTGCGATTTTACACAAATATTTTCAATGAGGTATTTCTGCCGATTATTGAGAAAAACATACAGCTGGCAAATGCTTTCAAGTTCAATTGCTCCTAGATGATAGGGCCTAGGGCCTTCAAACCACTTCTAAATATTTCACAAACCACGGCGGCAAGACGCAGAGCCAATGTTTCGCGCGTCATGACCTCGTGCGATTTTACAAGAATATTTTCAATGAGGTATTTCTGCCGATTATTGAGAAAAACGTACAGCTGCCAAATGCTTTCAAGTTCAATAGCTCCTAGATGATACGGCCTAGGGCCTTCAAAACACTTCTAAATTGTTGACCAACCACGGGCGCAAGACGCAGAGCCTATGTTTCGCGCGTCATGACCTCGTGCGATTTTACAAGAATATTTTCAATGAGGAATTTCTGCCGATTATTGAGAAAAACATACAGTTGGCAAATGCTTTCAAGATCAATAGCTCCTAGATGATAGGGCCTAGGGCCTTCAAATCACTTCTAAATTGTTGACAAACCACGGGCACAAGATGCAGAGCCAATGTTTCGCGCGTCATGACCTCGTGCGATTTTACACGAATATTTTCAATGAGGAATTTCTGTGGATTATTGAGAAAAACATACAGCTGGCAAATGCTTTCAAGTTCAATTGCTCCTAGATGATAGGGGCTAGGGCCTTCAAATCACTTCTAAATTGTTCACACACCACGGGCACAAGACGCAGAGCCAATGTTTCGCGCGTCATGACCTCGTGCGATTTTACACGAATATTATCAATGAGGTATTTCTGCCGATTATTGAGAAAAACGTACAGCTGCCAAATGCTTTCAAGCTCAATAGCTCCTAGATGATACGGCCTAGGGCCTTCAAAACACTTCTAAAATGTTCACAAACCACGGCCGCAAGACGAAGAGCCTATGTTTCGCGCGTCATGACCTCGTGCGATTTTACACGAATATTTTCAATGAGGTATTTCTGCCGATTATTGAGAAAAACATACAGCTGGCAAATGCTTTCAAGATCAATAGCTCCTAGATGATAGGGCCTAGGGCCTTCAAACCACTTCTAAAATGTTCACAAACCACGGCCGCAAGACAAAGAGCCTATGCTTCGCGCCTCATGACCTCGTGCGATTTTACACGAATATTTTCAAAGAGGTATTTCTGCGGATTATTGAGAAAAATGTACAGCTGGCAAATGCTTTCAAGATCAATAGCTCCTAGATGATAGGGCCTAGGGCCTTCAAACCACTTCTAAAATGTTCACAAACCACGGGCGCAAGACGCAGAGCCTATGCTTCGTGCGTCATGACCTCGTGCGATTTTACACGAATATTTTCAATGAGGTATTTCTGCGGATTATTGAGAAAAACGTACAGCTGGCAAATGCTTTCAAGATCAATAGCTCCTAGATGATACGGCCTAGGGCCTTCAAAACACTTCTAAACTGTTCACAAACCACGGGCGCAAGACGCAGAGCCTATGTTTCGCACGTCATGACCTCGTGCGATTTTACATGAATATTTTCAATGAGGTATTTCTGCCGATTATTGAGAAAAACATACAGCTGGCAAATGCTTTCAAGATCAATAGCTCCTAGATGATAGGGCCTAGGGCCTTCAAAACACTTCTAAATTGTTGACAAACCACGGGCACAAGACGCAGAGCCAATGTTTCGCGCGTGATGACTTTGTGCGAGTTTACACAAATATTTTCAATGAGGTATTTCTGCCGATTATTGAGAAAAACGTACAGCTGGCAAATGCTTTCAAGATCAATAGCTCCTAGATGATAGGGCCTAGGGCCTTCAAACCACTTCTAAAATGTTCACAAACCACGGCCGCAAGACAAAGAGCCTATGCTTCGTGGCTCATGACCTCGTGCGATTTTACACGAATATTTTCAAAGAGGTATTTCTGCGGATTATTGAGAAAAATGTACAGCTGGCAAATGCTTTCAAGATCAATAGCTCCTAGATGATAGGGCCTAGGGCCTTCAAACCACTTCTAAAAGGTTCACAAACCACGGCCGCAAGACGAAGAGCCAATGCTTCGCGCGTCATGACCTCGTGCGATTTTACATGAATATTTTCAATGAGGGATTACTGCCGATTATTGAGAAAAACGTACAGCTGCCAAATGCCTTCAAGTTCAATTGCTCCTAGATGTTAGGGCCTAGGGCCTTCAAAACACTTCTAAATTGTTCACAAACCACGGGCGCAAGACGCAGAGCCTATGCTTTGTGCGTCATGACCTCGTGCGATTTAACACGAATATTTTCAAAGAGGTATTTCTGCGGATTATTGAGAAAAACATACAGCTGGCAAATGCTTTCAAGTTCAATAGCTCATAGATGATACGGCCTAGGGCCTTCAAAACACTTCTAAACTGTTCACAAACCACGGGCGCAAGACGCAGAGCCTATGTTTCGCACGTCATGACCTCGTGCGATTTTACATGAATATTTTCAATGAGGTATTTCTGCGGATTATTGAGAAAAACATACAGCTGGCAAATGCTTTCAAGATCAATAGCTCCTAGATGATAGGGCCTAGGGCCTTCAAAACACTTCTAAATTGTTGACAAACCACGGGCACAAGACGCAGAGCCAATGTTTCGCGCGTCATGACCTTGTGCGATTTTACACAAATATTTTCAATGAGGTATTTCTGCCGATTATTGAGAAAAACGTACAGCTGGCAAATGCTTTCAAGATCAATAGCTCCTAGATGATAGGGCCTAGGGCCTTCAAACCACTTCTAAAATGTTCACAAACCACGGCCGCAAGACAAAGAGCCTATGCTTCGTGCCTCATGACCTCGTGCGATTTTACATGAATATTTTCAAAGAGGTATATCTGCGGATTATTGAGAAAAATGTACAGCTTGCAAATGCTTTCAAGATCAATAGCTCCTAGATGATAGGGCCTAGGGCCTTCAAACCACTTCTAAAATGTTCACAAACCACGGCCGCAAGACGAAGAGCCAAAGCTTCGCGCGTCATGACCTCGTGCGATTTTACATGAATATTTTCAATGGGGGATTTCTGCCGATTATTGAGAAAAACGTTCAGCTGCCAAATGCTTTCAAGTTCAATTGCTCCTAGATGTTAGGGCCTAGGGCCTTCAAAACACTTCTAAATATTTCACAAACCACGGGCACAAGACGCAGATCCAATGTGTCGCGCGTCATGACCTCGTGCGATTTTACACGAATATTTTCAATGAGCTATTTCTGCCGATTATTGAGAAAAACGTACAGCTGCCAAATGCTTTCAAGCTCAATAGCTCCTAGATGATACGGCCTAGGGCCTTCAAAACACTTCTAAAATGTTCACAAACCACGGCCGCAAGACGAAGAGCCTATGTTTCGCGCGTCATGACCTCGTGCGATTTTACACGAATATTATCAATGAGGTATTTCTGCCGATTATTGAGAAAAACAGACAGCTGGCAAATGCTTTCAAGATCAATAGCTCCTAGATGATAGGGCCTAGGGCCTTCAAACCACTTCTAAAATGTTCACAAACCACGGCCGCAAGACGAAGAGCATATGCTTCGCGCGTCATGACCTCGTGCGATTTTACACGAATATTTTCAATGAGGTATTTCTGCCGATTATTGAGAAAAACGTACAGCTGGCAAATGCTTTCAAGTTCAATTGCTCCTAGATGCTAGGGCCTAGGGCCTTCAAACCACTTCTAAATATTTCACAAACCACGGGCGCAAGACGCAGAGCCTATGCTTCGCGCGTCATGATCTCTTGCGATTTTACTCGAATATTATCAATGAGGTATTTCTGCGGATTTTTGAGAAAAGCGTACAGCTGGCAAATGCTTTCAAGATCAATAGCTCCAAGATGATAGGACCTAGGGCCTTCAAACCACTTCTAAAATGTTCACAAACCACAGGCGCAAGACGCAGAGCCTATACATCGCGCGTCATAACCTTGTGCGATTTTACACGAATATTTCCAATGAGGTATGACTGTCGATTATTGAGAAAAACGTACAGTTGGCAAAAGCTTTCAAGTTCAATAGCTCCTAGATGATAGGGCCTAGGGCCTTCAACCCACTTCTAAAATCTTCACAAACCACGGGCGCAAGACGCAGACCCTATGCTTTGTGCGTCATGACCTCGTGCGATTTTACACGAATATTTTCAATGAGGTATTTCTGCCGATTATTGAGAAAAACGTACAGCTGGCAAATGCCTTCAAGTTCAATAGCTCCTAGATGATAGGGCCTAGGGCCTTCAAACCACTTCCAAATTATTCACAAACCACGGGCGCAAGACGAAGAGCCTATGCTTCGCGCGTCATGACCTTGTGCGATTTTTCATGAATATTATCAATGAGGTATATCTTCCGATTATTGAGAAAAACGTACAGCTGGCAAATGCTTTCAAGTTCAATAGCTCCTAGATGTTAGGGCCTACGGCCATAAAACCACGTCTAAAATGTTCACAAACCACGGCAGCAAGACAAAGAGCCTATGCTTCGCGCGTCATGACCTCGTGCGATTTTACACGAATATTTTCAATGAGGTAATTCTGCCGATTATTGAGAAAAACGTTCAGCTGCCAAATGCTTTCAAGTTCAATAGCTCCTAGATGATACGGCCTAGGGCCTTCAAAACACTTCTAAATTGTTCACAAACCACGGGCGCAAGACGCAGAGCCTATGTTTCGCGCATCATGACCTCGTGCGATTTAACACGAATATTATCAATGAGGAATATCTGCCGATTATTGAGAAAAACATACAGCTGGCAAATGCTTTCAAGATCAATAGCTCCTAGATGATAGGGCCTAGGGCCTTCAAATCACTTCTAAATTGTTCACAAACCACGGGCACAAGACGCAGAGCCAACGTTTCGCCCGTCATGACCTCGTGCAATTTAACACGAATATTTTCAATGAGGTATATCTGCCGATTTATGAGAAAAACGTAGAGCTGCCAAATGCTTTGAAGTTCAATAGCTCCTAGATGATAGGACCTAGGGCCTTCAAACCACTTCTAAATTGTTCACAAACCACGGGCGCAAGACGCAGACCCTATGCTTCGCGCGTCATGACCTCGTGCAATTTTACACAAATATTTTCAATGAGGTATTTCTGCTGATTATTGAAAAAAGCGTACAGCTGGCAAATGCTGTCAAGTTCAATAGCTCCTAGATGATACGGCCTAGGGCCTTCAAAACACTTCTAAATTGTTCACAAACCACGGGCGCAAGACGCAGAGCCTATGTTTCGCGCATCATGACCTCGTGCGATTTAACACGAATATTATCAATGAGGAATTTCTGCCGATTATTGAGAAAAACATACAGCTGGCAAATGCTTTCAAGATCAATAGCTCCTAGATGATAGGGCCTAGGGCCTTCAAATCACTTCTAAATTGTTCACAAACCACGGGCACAAGACGCAGAGCCAACGTTTCGCGCGTTATGACCTTGTGCGATTTTACACGAATATTTTCAGTGAGGTATTTCTGCCGATTATTGAGAAAAACGTACAGCTGGCAAATGCTTTCAGGTTCAATAGCTCCTAGATGATAGGGCCTAGGGCCTTCAAATCACTTCTAAATAGTTCACTACCCACGGGCACAAGACGCAGAGCCAATGTTTCGCGTGTCATGACCTTGTGCGATTTTACACGAATATTTTCAATGAGGTATTTCTGCGGATTTTTGAGAAAAACATACAGCTGGCAAATGCTTTCAAGATCAATAGCTCCTAGATGATAGGGCCTAGGGCCTTCAAATCACTACTAAAATGTTCACAAACCACGGGCGCAAGACGCAGAGCATATGCTTCGTGCGTCATGCCCTCGTGCAATTTTACACGAATATTTTCAATGAGGGATTTCCGCCGATTATTGAGAAAAACGTAAAGGTGGCAAATGCTTTCAAGATCAATTGCTCCTAGATGATAGGGCCTAGGGCCTTCAAACCACTTCTAAAATGTTCAGAAACCACGGCCGCAAGACGAAGAGCCTATGCTTCGCGCGTCATGACCTCGTGCGATTTTACACAAATATTTTCAATGAGGGAATTCCGCCGATTATTGAGAAAAACGTACAGCTGGCAAATGCTTTCAAGTTCAAAAGCTCCTAGATGATAGGACCTAGGGCCTTCAAACCACTTCTAAAATGTTCACAAACCACGGCGGCAAAACACAGAGCCTATGCTTCGTGCATCATGACATCGTGCGATTTTACACAAATATTTTAAATGAAGTATTTCTGCCGATTATTGAGAAAAACATACAGCTGGCAAATGCTTGCAAGTTCAATAGCTCCTAGATGATAGGACCTAGGGCCTTCAAACCACTTCTAAAATGTTCACAAACCACGGCGGCAAAACACAGAGCCTATGCTTCGTGCATCATGACCTCGTGCGATTTTACACAAATATTATAAATGAAGTATTTCTGCAGATTATTGAGAAAAACGTACAGCTGGCAAATGCTTGCAAGTTCAATAGCTCCTAGATGATAGGGCCTAGGGTGATCAAACCAATTCTAAAAACTTCAGAAATCACGGCCGCAAGACGAAGAGCCTATGCTTCGCGCGTCATGACCTCGTGCGATTTTACACAAATATTTTCAATGAGGGAATTCCGCCGATTATTGAGAAAAACGTACAGCTGGCAAATGCTTTCAAGTTCAAAAGCTCCTAGATGATAGGACCTAGGGCCTTCAAACCACTTCTAAAATGTTCACAAACCACGGCGGCAAAACACAGAGCCTATGCTTCGTGCATCATGACCTCGTGCGATTTTACACAAATATTTTCAATGAGGGAATTCCGCCGATTATTGAGAAAAACGTACAGCTGGCAAATGCTTGCAAGTTCAATAGCTCCTAGATGATAGGACCTAGGGCCTTCAAACCACTTCAAAAATGTTCACAAACCACGGCGGCAAAACACAGAGCCTATGCTTCGTGCATCATGACCTCGTGCGATTTTACACAAATATTTTAAATGAAGTATTTCTGCCGATTATTGAGAAAAACGTACAGCTGGCAAATGCTTGCAAGTTCAATAGCTCCTAGATGATAGGGCCTAGGGTGATCAAACCAATTCTAAAAACTTCACAAACCACGGGCGCAAGACGTAGAGCCTATGCTTCGCGCGTCATGACCTCGTTCTATTTTACACAAATATTTTCAATGAAGTATTTCTGCAGATTATTGAGAAAAACGTACAGCTGGCAAATGCTTTCAAGATCAATAGCTCCGAGATGATAGGGCCTAGGGCCTTCAAACCACATCTAAATTCTACACAAACCACGGGCGCAAGACGCAGAGCCTATGATTGGCGTGTCATGACCTCGTGCGATTTTACACGAATATTTTCAATGAGGTATTTCTGCCGATTATTGAGAAAAACATACAGCTGGCAAATGCTTTCAAGTTCAATAGCTCCTAGATGATAGTGCCTAGGGCCTTCAAACCACTTCTAAAATGTTCACAAACCACGGGCGCAAGACGCAGACCCAATGCTTCGCGCGTCATGACCTCGTACGATTTTACACGAATATTTTCAATGAGGCATTTCTGCCGATTATTGAGATAAACGTACAGCTGGCAAATGCTTTCAGGTTCAATAGCTCCTAGATGATAGGGCCTAGGGCCTTCAAACCACTTCAAAAATGTTCACAAACCACGGGCGCAAGACGCAGAGCCTATGCTTCGCGCGTCATGACCTCGTTCGATTTTACACAAATATTTTCAATGAGGTATTTCTGCCGATTATTGAGAAAAACGTACAGCTGGCAAATGCTTTCAAGTTCAATAGCTCCTAGATGATAGGGCCCAGGGCCTTCAAAGCACTTCTAAAATGTTCACAAACCACGGGCGCACGACGCAGATCCTATAATTCGCGCGTCATGACCTCGTGCGATTTTACACGAATATTTTCAATGAGGTATTTCTGCCGATTATTGAGAAAAACATACAGCTGGCAAATGCTTTCAAGTTCAATAGCTCCTAGATGATAGGGCCTAGGGCCTTCAAACCACTACTAAATTGTTGACAAAACACGGGCGCAAGACGCAGAGCCAATGTTTCGCGCGTCATAACCTCGTGCGATTTTACATGAATATTATCAATGAGGTATTTCTGCCGATTATTGAGAAAAACATACAGCTGGCAAATGCTTTCAAGTTCAATTGCTCTTAGATATTAGGGCCTAGGGACCTCAAACCACTTCTAAATATTTCACAAACCACGGGCGCAAGACGTAGAGCCTATGCTTCGCGCGTCATGACCTCGTGCGATTTTACACGAATATTTTCAATGAGGAATTTCTGCAGATTATTGAGAAAAACATACAGTTGGCAAATGCTTTCAAGATCAATAGCTCCTAGATGATACGGCCTAGGGCCTTCAAAACACTTCTAAATTGTTCACAAACCACGGGCGCAAGATGCAGAGCCTATGTTTCGCGCGTCATGACCTCGTGCGATTTTACACGAATATTTTCAAAGAGGTATTTCTGCGGATTATTGAGAAAAACATACAGCTGGCAAATGCTTTCATGATCAATAGCTCCTAGATGATACGGCCTAGGGCCTTCAAAACACTTCTAAAATGTTCACAAACCAAGGCCGCAAGACGAAGAGCCTATGTTTCGCGCGTCATGACCTCGTGCGATTTTACACAAATATTTTCAATGAGCTATTTCTGCCGATTATTGAGAAAAACATACAGCTGGCAAATGCTTTCAAGATCAATAGCTCCTAGATGATAGGGCCTAGGGCCTTAAAATCACTTCTAAAATGTTCACAAACCACTGACGCAAGACGAAGAGCCTATGCTTCGCGCGTAATGACCTCGTGCGATTTTACACAAATATTTTCAAAGAGGTATTTCTGCGGATTATTGAGAAAAATGTATAGCTGCCAAATGCTTTCAAGTTCAATAGCTCCTAGATGATACCGCCTAGGGCCTTCAAAACACTTCTAAATTGTTCACAAACCACGGCCGCAAGACGCAGAGCCTATGCTTCGCGCGTCATGACCTCGTGCGATTTTACACGAATATATTCAATGAGGTATTTCTGCGGATCATTGAGAAAAACATACAGCTGGCAAATGCTTTCAAGATCAATAGCTCCTAGATGATAGGGCCTAGGGCCTTCAAACCACTTCTAAAATGGTCACAAACCACGGCCGCAACACGAAGAGCCTATGCTTCGCGCGTCATGACCTCGTGCGATTTTACACGAATATTTTCAATGAGGAATTTCTGCCGATTATTGAGAAAAACATACAGCTGGCAAATGCTTTCAAGTTCAATTGCTCCTAGATGTTAGGGCCTAGGGCCTTCAAACGATTTCTAAATAGTTCACAAACCACGGGCGCAAGACGCAGAGCCTATGCTTCGCGCGTCATGACCTCGTGCGATTTTACACGAATATTTTCAAAGAGGTATTTCTGCGGATTATTGAGAAAAACATACAGCTGCCAAATGCTTTCCAGCTCAATAGCTCCTAGATGATACGGCCTAGGGCCTTCAAAACACTTCTAAAATGTTCACAAACCACGGCCGCAAGACGAAGAGCCTATGCTTCGCGCGTAATGACCTCGTGCGATTTTACACGAATATTTTCAAAGACGTATTTCTGCGGAATATTGAGAAAAACGTACAGCTGGCAAATGCTTTCAAGATCAATAGCTCCAAGATGATAGGGCGTAGGGCCTTCAAACCACTTCTAAAATGTTCACAAACCACGGCGGCAAGACGCAGAGCCTATGTTTCGCGCGTCATGACCTCGTGCGATTTTACACGAATACATTCAATGAGGTATTTCTGTCGATTATTGAGTAAAACATACAGCTGGCAAATGCTTTCAAGATCAATAGCTCCTAGATGATAGGGCCTAGGGCCTTCAAACCACTTCTAAAATGTTCACAAACCACGGCGGCAAGACGAAGAGCCTATGCTTCGTGCGTCATGACCTCGTGCGATTTTACACGAATATTGTGAATGAGGTATTTCTGCCGATTATTGAGAAAAACGTACAGCTGCCAAATGCTTTCAAGTTCAATAGCTCCTAGATGATACGGCCTAGGGCCTTCAAAACACTTCTAAATTGTTCACAAACCACGGGCGCAAGACGCAGAGCCTATGTTTCGCACGTCATGATCTAGTGCGATTTAACACGAATATTTTCAATGAGGTATTTCTGCCGATTATTGAGAAAAACATAGAGCTGGCAAATGCTTTCAAGATCAATAGCTCCTAGATGATACGGCCTAGGGCCTTCAAAACACTTCTAAATTGTTCACAAACCACGGCCGCAAGACGAAGAGCCAATGCTTCGCGCGTCATGACCTCGTGCGATTTTACACGAATATTTTCAATGAGGTATTTCTGCGGATTATTGAGAAAAACATACAGCTGGCAAATGCTTTCATGATCAATAGCTCCTAGATGATACGGCCTAGGGCCTTCAAAACACTTCTAAAATGTTCACAAACCACGGCCGCAAGATGCAGAGCCTATGCTTCGCGCGTCATGACCTCGTGCGATTTTACACTAATATTTTCAAAGAGGTATTTCTGCGGATTATTGAGAAAAATATACAGCTGGCAAATGCTTTCAAGATCAATAGCTCCTAGATGATAGGGCCTAGCGCCTTCAAACCACTTCTAAAATGTTCACATACCACGGACGCAAGACGAAGAGCCTATGCTTCGCGCGTCATGACCTCGTGTGATTTTACACGAATATTTTCAATGAGGGATTTCTGCCGATTTTTGAGAAAAACGTACAACTGCCAAATGCTTTCAAGTTCAAAAGCTCCTAGATGATACGGCCTAGGGCCTTCAAAACACTTCTAAATTGTTCACAAACCACGGGCGCAAGACGCAGAGCCTATGTTTCGCGCGTCATGACCTCGTGCGATTTTACACGAATATTGTCAATGAGGGATTTCTGCCGATTATTGAGAAAAACATACAGCTGGCACAAATGCTTTCAAGATCAATAGCTCCTAGATGATTCGGCCTAGGGCCTTCAAAACAATTCTAAACTATTCACAAACCACGGGTGCAGGACGCAGAGCCTATGTTTCGCGCGTCATGACCTCATGCGATTTTACACGAATATTTTCAATGAGGTATTTCTGCCGATTATTGAGAAAAACATACAGCTGGCAAATGCTTTCAAGATCAATAGCTCCTAGATGATAGGGCCTAGGGCCTTCAAACCACTTCTAAATTGCTGACAAACCAGGGGCACAAGACGCGGGGCCAATGTTTCGCACGTCATGACCTCGTGCGATTTTACACGAATATTTTCAATGAGGTATTTCTGCCGATTATTGAGAAAAACGTACAGCTGCCAAATGCTATCAAGTTCAATAGCTCCAAGATGATACGGCCTAGGGCATTCAAAACACTTCTAAAATGTTCACAAACCACGGCCGCAAGACGCAGAGCCTATGCATTGCGCGAAATGACCTCGTGCGATTTTACACGAAGATTTTCAAAGAGGAATTTCTGCCGATTATTGAGAAAAACGTACAGCTGGCAAATGCTTTCAAGATCAATAGCTCCTAGATGATAGGGCCTAGGGCCTTCAAACCACTTCTAAAATGTTCACAAACTACGGCCGCAAGACGAAGAGCCTATGCTTCGCGCGTCATGACCTCGTGCGATTTTACACGAATATTTTCAAAGAGGTATTTCTGCGGATTATTGAGAAAATCGTACAGCTGGCAAATGCTTTCAAGATCAAAAGCTCCTAGATGATAGGGCCTAGGGCCTTCAAACCACTTCTAAAATGTTCACAAACCACGGCCGCAAGACGAAGAGCCTGTGCTTTGCGCGTCATGACCTCGTGCGATTTTACACAAATATTTTCAAAGAGGTATTTCTGCCGATTATTGAGAAAAACGTACAGCTGGCAAATGCTTTCAAGATCAATAGCTCCTAGATGATAGGGCCTAGGGCCTTCAAACCACTTCTAAATTGTTCACAAACCACGGGCGCAAGACGCAGAGCCTATGTTTCGCGCGTCATGACCTTGTGCGATTTTACACGAATATTTTCAATAAGGTATTTCTGCCGATTATTGAGAAAAACATACAGCTGGCAAATGCTATCAAGATCAATAGCTCCTAGATGATAGGGCCTAGGGCCTTCAAATCACTTCTAAAATGTTCACAAACCACGGCCGCAAGATGAAGAGCCTAAGCTTCGCGCGTCATGACCTCGTGCGATTTTACACGAATATTTTCAATGAGGTATTTCTGCCGATTATTGGAGAAAAACGTTCAGCTGGCAAATGCTTTCAAGTTCAATTGCTCTTAGATGATAGGGCCTAGGGACTTCAAACCACTTCTTAATATTTCACAAACCACGGGCGCAAGACGCAGAGCCTATGCTTCGAGCGTCATGACCTCATGCGATTTTACACGAATATTTTCAATGAGGAATTTCTGCGGATTATTGAGAAAAACATACAGCTGGCAAATGCTTTCAAGATCAATATCTCCTAGATGTTAGGGCCTAGGGCCTTCAAATCACTTCTAAATTGTTCACAAACCACGGGCACAAGACGCAGAGCCAATGTTTCGCGCGTCATGACCTCTTGCGATTTTACACAAATATTTTAATTGAGGTATTTCTGCCGATTATTGAGAAAAACGTACAGCTGGCAAATGCTTTCAAGATCAATAGCTCCTAGATGATAGGGCCTAGGGCCTTCAAACCACTTCTAAAATGTTCACAAACCACGGCGGCAAGACGAAGAGCCTATGTTTCGCGCGTCATGACCTCGTGCGATTTTACACGAATATTTTCAATGAGGTATTTCTGCAGATTATTGAGAAAAACGTACAGCTGCCAAATGCTTTCAAGTTCAATAGCTCCTAGATGATACGGCCTAGGGCCTTCAAAACACTTCTAAATTGTTCACAAACCACGGGCGCAAGACGCAGAGCCTATGTTTTGCGCGTCATGACCTCGTGCGATTTTACACGAATATTTTCAATAAGGTATTTCTGCCGATTATTGAGAAAAACATACAGCTGGCAAATGCTTTCAAGATCAATAGCTCCTAGATGATAGGGCCTAGGGCCTTCAAATCACGTCTAAAATGTTCACAAACCACGGCCGCAAGACGAAGAGCCTATGCATTGCGCGAAATGACCTCGTGCGATTTTACACGAATATTTTCAAAGAGGAATTTCTGCCGATTATTGAGAAAAACGTACAGCTGGCAAATGCTTTCAAGATCAATAGCTCCTAGATGATAGGGCCTAGGGCCTTCAAACCACTTCTAAAATGTTCACAAACCACGGCCGCAAGACGAAGAGCCTATGCTTCGCGCGTCATAACCTCGTGCGATTTTACACAAATATTTTCAAAGAGGTATTTCTGCGGATTATTGAGAAAATCGTACAGCTGGCAAATGCTTTCAAGAACAATAGCTCCTAGATGATAGGGCCTAGGGCCTTCAAACCACTTCTAAAATGTTCACAAACCACGGCCGCAAGACGAAGAGCCTGTGCTTTGCGCGTCATGACCTCGTGCGATTTTACACGAATATTTTCAATGAGGTATTTCTGCCGATTATTGAGAAAAACGTACAGCTGGCAAATGCTTTCAAGATCTATAGCTCCTAGATGATAGGGCCTAGGGCCTTCAAATCACTTCTAAATTGTTCACAAACCACGGGCACAAGACGCAGAGCCAATTTATCGCGCGTCATGACCTCTTGCGATTTTACACAAATATTTTAATGAGGTATTTCTGCCGATTATTGAGAAAAACGTACAGCTGCCAAATGCTTTCAAGCTCAATAGCTCTTCGATGATACGGCCTAGGGCCTTCAAAACACTTCTAAAATGTTCACAAACCACGGCCGCAAGACGAAGAGCCTATGTTTCGCGGGTCATGACCTCGTGCGATTTTACACGAATATTTTCAATGAGGTATTTCTGCCGATTATTGAGAAAAACATACAGCTGGCAAATGCTTTCAAGATCAATAGCTCCTAGATGATAGGGCCTAGGGCCTTCAAATCACTTCTAAAATGTTCACAAACCACGGCCGCAAGATGAAGAGCCTATGCTTCGCGCGTCATGACCTCGTGCGATTTTACACGAATATTATCAAAGAGGTATTTCTGCTGATTATTGAGAAAAACGTACAGCTGGCAAATGCTTTCAAGATCAATAGCTCCTAGATGATAGGGCCTAGGGCCTTCAAATCACTTCTAAATTGTTCACAAACCACGGGCACAAGATGCAGAGCCAATGTTTCGCGCGTCATGACCTCTTGCGATTTTACACAAATATTTTAATGAGGTATTTCTGCCGATTATTGAGAAAAACGTACAGCTGCCAAATGCTTTCAAGCTCAATAGCTCCTAGATGATACGGCCTAGGGCCTTCAAAACACTTCTAAAATGTTCACAAACCACGGCCGCAAGACGAAGAGCCTATGTTTCGCGGGTCATAACCTCGTGCGATTTTACACAAATATTTTCAATGAGGTATTTCTGCCGATTATTGAGAAAAACATACAGCTGGCAAATGCTTTCAAGATCAATAGCTCCTAGATGATAGGGCCTAGGGCCTTCAAATCACTTCTAAAATGTTCACAAACCACGGCCGCAAGACGCAGAGCCTATGCTTCGCGCGTCATGACCTCGTGCGATTTTACACGAATATTTTCAAAGAGGTATTTCTGCCGATTATTGAGAAAAACGTACAGCTGGCAAATGCTTTCAAGATCAATAGCTCCTAGATGATAGGGCCTAGGGCCTTCAAACCACTTCTAAAATGTTTACAAACCACGGCGGCAAGACGAAGAGTCTAGGTTTCGCGCGTCATGACCTCGTGCGATTTTACACGAATATTTTCAATGAGGTATTTCTGCCGATTATTGAGAAAAACGTACAGCTGCCAAATGCTTTCAAGATCAATAGCTCCTAGATGATAGGGCCTAGGGCCTTCAAACCACTTCTAAAATGTTCACAAACCACGGCGGCAAGACGACGAGCCTATGTTTTGCGCGTCATGACCTCGTGCGATTTTACACGAATATTTTCAATGAGGTATTTCTGCCGATTATTGAGAAAAACATACAGCTGGCAAATGCTTTCAAGTTCAATTGCTCTAAGATGATAGGGCCTAGGGCCTTCAAACCACTTCAAAATATTTCACAAACCACGGGCGGAAGACGCAGAGCCTATGCTTTGCGCGTCATGACCTCGTGCGATTTTACACGAATATTTTCAATGAGGTATTTCTGCCGATTATTGAGAAAAACGTACAGCTGGCAAATGCTTTCAAGTTCAATTGCTCCTAGATGTTAGGGCCTAGGGCCTTCAAAACACTTCTAAATATTTCACAAACCACGGGCGCAAGACGCAGAGCCAATGTTTCGCGCGTCATGACCTCGTGCGATTTTACACGAATATTTTCAATGAGGTATTTCTGCCGATTATTGAGAAAAACGTACAGCTGCCAAATGCTTTCAAGCTCAATAGCTCCTAGATGATACGGCCTAGGGCCTTCAAAACACTTCTAAAATGTGCACAAACCAGGGCCGCAAGACGAAGAGCCTATGTTTCGCGCGTCATGACCTCGTGCGATTTTACACGAATATTGTCAAAGAGGTATTTCTGCCGATTATTGAGAAAAACGTACAGCTGGCAAATGCTTTCAAGATCAATAGCTCCTAGATGATAGGGCCTAGGGCCTTCAAATCACTTCTAAAATGTTCACAAACCACGGCCGCAAGACGAAGAGCTTATGCTTCGCGCGTCATGACCTTGTGCGATTTTACACGAATATTTTCAATGAGGTATTTCTGCCGATTATTGAGAAAAACATACAGCTGGCAATTGCTTTCAAGATCAATAGCTCCTAGATGATAGGGCCTAGGGCCTTCAAATCACTTCTAAATTGTTCACAAACCACGGGCACAAGACGCAGAGCCAATGTTTCGCGCGTCATGACCTCGCGCATCATGACCTCATGCGATTTGACACGAATATTGTCAATGAGGTATTTCTGCGGATTATTGAGAAAAACATACAGCTGGCAAATGCTTTCAAGATCAATAGCTCCTAGATGATAGGGCCTAGGGCCTACAAATCACTTCTAAATTGTTCACAAACCACGGGCACAAGACGCAGAGCCAATGTTTCGCGCGTGATGACCTCGTGCGATTTTACACGAATATTTTCAATGAGGTATTTCTGCCGATTATTGAGAAAAACATACAGCTGGCAAATGCTTTCAAGATCAATAGCTCCTAGATGATAGGGCCTAGGGCTTTCAAACCACTTCTAAATTGTTGACAAACCACGGCCGCAAGACGCAGAGCCTATGATTCGCGCGTCATGACCTCGTGCGATTTTACACGAATATTTTCAATGAGGTATTTCTGCCGATTATTGAGAAAAACATACAGCTGGCAAATGCTTTCAAGTTCAATTGCTCTTAGATGATAGGGCCTAGGGCCTTCAAACCACTTCTAAATATTTCACAAACCACGGGCGCAAGACGCAGAGCCTATGTTTCGCACGTCATGACCTCGTGCGATTTTACACAAATATTTTCAATGAGGTATTTCTGCCGATTATTGAGAAAAACGTACAGCTGGCAAATGCTTTCAAGATCAATAGCTCCTAGATGATAGGGCCTAGGGCCTTCAAACCACTTCTAAAATGTTCACAAACCACGGCCGCAAGACGAAGAGCCTATGCTTCGCGCGTCATGACCTCGTGCGATTTTACACGAATATTTTCAATGAGGGATTTCTGTCGATTATTGAGAAAAACGTACAGCTGCCAAATGCTTTGAAGTTCAAAAGCTCATAGATGATACGGCCTAGGGCCTTCAAAACATTTGAAAATTCTTCACAAACCACGGGCGCAAGACGCAGAGCCTATGTTTCGCGCAACATGACCTCGTGCGATTTTACATGAATATTTTCAATGAGGTATTTCTGCCGATTATTGAGAAAAACATACAGCTGGCAAATGCTTTCAAGATCAATAGCTCCTAGATGATAGGGCCTAGGGCCTTCAAACCACTTCTAAAATGTTCACAAATCACGGCCGCAAGACAAAGAGCCAATGATTCGCGAGTCATGACCTCGTGCGATTTTACACGAATATTTTCAATGAGGTATTTCTGCCGATTTTTGAGAAAAACGTACAGCTGCCAAATGCTTTCAAGTTCAATTGCTCCTAGATGTTAGGGCCTAGGGCCTTCAAACCACTTCTAAATATTTCACAAACCACGGGCGCAAGACGCAGAGCCTATGCTTCGTGCGTCATGACCTCGTGCGATTTTACACAAATATTTTCAATGAGGAATTTCTGCGGATTATTGAGAAAAACATACAGCTGGCAAATGCTTTCAAGTTCAATAGCTCCTAGATGATACGGCCTAGGGCCTTCAAAACACTTCTAAACTGTTCACAAACCACGGGCACAAGACGCAGAGCCTATGTTTCGCACGTCATGACCTCGTGCGATTTTACATGAATATTTTCAATGAGGTATTTCTGCCGATTATTGAGAAAAACATACAGCTGGGAAATGCTTTCAAGATCAATAGCTCCTAGATGATAGGGCCTAGGGCCTTCAAAACACTTCTAAATTGTTGACAAACCACGGGCACAAGACGCAGAGCCAATGTTTCGCGCGTCATGACCTTGTGCGATTTTACACAAATATTTTCAATGAGGTATTTTTGCCGATTATTGAGAAAAACGTACAGCTGGCAAATGCTTTCAAGATCAATAGCTCCTAGATGATAGGGCCTAGGGCCTTCAAACCACTTCTAAAATGTTCACAAACCACGGCCGCAAGACAAAGAGCCTATGCTTCGCGCCTCATGACCTCGTGCGATTTTACACAAATATTTTCAAAGAGGTATTTCTGCGGATTATTGAGAAAAATGTACAGCTGGGAAATGCTTTCAAGATCAATAGCTCCTAGATGATAGGGCCTAGGGCCTTCAAACCACTTCTAAAATGTTCACAAACCACGGCCGCAAGACGACGAGCCAATGCTTCGAGCGTCAGGACCTCGTGCGATTTTACATGAATATTTTCAATGAGGGTATTCTGCCGATTATTGAGAAAAACGTACAGCTGCCAAATGCTTTCAAGTTCAATTGCTCCTAGATGTTAGGGCCTAGGGCCTTCAAAACACTTCTAAATTGTTGACAAACCACGGGCACAAGACGCAGAGCCAATGTTTCGCGCGTCATGACCTCGTGCGATTTTACACGAATATTTTCAATGAGGTATTTCTGCCGATTATTGAGAAAAATGTACAGCTGCCAAATGCTTTCAAGTTCAATTGCTCCTAGATGTTAGGGCCTAGGGCCTTCAAACCACTTCTAAATATTTCACAAACCACGGGCGCAAGACGCAGAGCCTATGCTTCGTGCGTCATGACCTCGTGCGATTTTACACGAATATTTTCAATGAGAAATTTCTGCGGATTATTGAGAAAAACATACAGCTGGCAAATGCTTTCAAGTTCAATAGCTCCTAGATGATACGGCCTAGGGCCTTCAAAACACTTCTAAACTGTTCACAAACCACGGGCACAAGACGCAGAGCCTATGTTTCGCACGTCATGACCTCGTGCGATTTTACATGAATATTTTCAATGAGGTATTTCTGCCGATTATTGAGAAAAACATACAGCTGGGAAATGCTTTCAAGATCAATAGCTCCTAGATGATAGGGCCTAGGGCCTTCAAAACAGTTCTAAAATGTTCACAAACCACGGCCACAAGACGAAGAGCCTATGCTTCGCGCGTCATGACCTCGTGCGATTTTACACGAATATTTTCAATGAGGGATATCTGCCGATTATTGAGAAACACGTACAGCTGCCAAATGCTTTCAAGTTCAAAAGCTCCTAGATGATACGGCCTAGGGCCTTCAAAACACTTCTAAATTGTTCACAAACCACGGGCGCAAGACGCAGAGCCTATGTTTCGCGCGTCATGACCTCGTGCGATTTTACATGAATATTTTCAATGAGGTATTTCTGCCTATTATTGAGAAAAACGTACAGCTGGCAAATGCTTTCAAGATCAATAGCTCCAAGATGATAGGGCCTAGGGCCTTCAAACCACTTCTAAAATGTTCACAAACCACGGCGGCAAGACGCAGAGCCTATGTTTCGCGCGTCATGACCTCGTGCGATTTTACACGAATATATTCAATGAGGTATTTTTGCCGATTATTGAGAAAAACATACAGCTGGCAAATGCTTTCAAGATCAATACCTCCTGGATTATAGGGCCTAGGGATTTCAAACCACTTCTAAAATGTTCACAAACCACGGCGGCAAGACGAAGAACCTATGCTTCGTGCGTCATGACCTCGTGCGATTTTACACGAATATTGTGAATGAGGTATTTCTGCCGATTATTGAGAAAAACGTACAGCTGCCAAATGCTTTCAAGTTCAATAGCTCCTAGATGATACGGCCTAGGGCCTTAAAAACACTTCTAAATAGTTCACAAACCACGGGCGCAAGACGCAGAGCCTATGTTTCGCGCGTCATGACCTCGTGCGATTTTACACGAATATTTTCAATGAGGAATTTCTGCGGATTTTTGAGAAAAACATACAGCTGACAAATGCTTTCAAGATCAATAGCTCCTAGATGATAGGGCCTAGGGCCTTCAAACCACTTCTAAAATGTTCACAAACCACGGCCGCAAGACGAAGAGCCTATGCTTCGCGCGTCATGACCTCGTGCGATTTTACATGAATATTATCAATGAGGTATTTCTGCCGATTATTTAGAAAAACGTACAGCTGGCAAATGCTTTCAAGATCAATAGCTCCTAGATGATAGGGCCTAGGGCCTTCAAACCACTTCTAAAATGTTCACAAACCACGGGCGCCAGACGCAGACCCTATGCTTCGCGCGTCATGACCTCGTGCGATTTTACACGAATATATTCAATGAGGCATTTCTGCCGATTATTGAGAAAAACGTACAGCTGGCAAATGCTTTCAGGTTCAATAGCTCCTAGATGATAGGGCCTAAGACCTTCAAACCACTTCTAAATTATTCACAAACCACGGGCGCAAGACGCAGAGCCTATGGTTCGCACGTCATGACCTCGTGCAATTATACACGAATATTTTCAATGAGGGATTTCCGCCGATTATTGAGAAAAACGTACAGCTGGCAAATGCTTTCAAGTTCAATAGCTCCTAGATGATAGGGCCTAGGGCCTTCAAATCACTTCTAAAATGTTCACAAACCACGGGCGCAACACGCAGAGCCTATGCTTCGCACGTCATGACCTCGTGCGATTTTACACGAATATTTTCAATGAGGAATTTCTGCGGATTTTTGAGAAAAACATACAGCTGACAAATGCTTTCAAGATCAATAGCTCCTAGATGATAGGGCCTAGGGCCTTCAAACCACTTCTAAAATGTTCACAAACCACGGCCGCAAGACGAAGAGCCTATGCTTCGCGCGTCATGACCTCGTGCGATTTTACATGAATATTATCAATGAGGTATTTCTGCCGATTATTGAGAAAAACATACAGCTGGCAAATGCTTTCAAGTTCAATTGCTCTTAGATGTTAGGGCCTAGGGCCTTCAAACCACTTCTAAATATTTCACAAACCACAGGCGCAAGACGCAGAGCCTATGCTTCGCGCGTCATGACCTCGTGCGATTTAACACAAATATTTTCAAAGAGGTATTTCTGCGGATTATTGAGAAAAACGTACAGCTGGCAAATGCTTTCAAGATCAATAGCTCCTAGATGATAGGGCCTAGGGCCTTCAAACCACTTCTAAAATGTTCACAAACCATGGGCGCAAGACGCAGACCCTATGCTTCGCACGTCATGACCTCGTGCGATTTTACACGAATATATTCAATGAGGCATTTCTGCCGATTATTGAGAAAAACGTACAGCTGGCAAATGCTTTCAGGTTCAATAGCTCCTAGATGATAGGGCCTACGACCTTCAAACCACTTCTAAATTATTCACAAACCACGGGCGCAAGACGCAGAGCCTATGGTTCGCACGTCATGACCTCGTGCAATTATACACAAATATTTTCAATGAGGGATTTCCGCCGATTATTGAGAAAAACGTACAGCTGGCAAATGCTTTCAAGTTCAATAGCTCCTAGATGATAGGGCCTAGGGCCTTCAAATCACTTCTAAAATGTTCACAAACCACGGGCGCAACACGCAGAGCCTATGCTTCGCGCGTCATGACCTCGTGCGATTATACACAAATATTTTCAATGAGGTATTTCGGCCGATTATTGAGAAAAACGTACAGCTGGCAAATGCTTTCAAGATCAATAGGTCCTAGATGATAGGGCCTAGGGCCTTCAAACCACTTCTAAAATGTTCACAATCCACGGCCGCAAGACGAAGAGCCTATGCTTCGCGCGTCATGACCTCGTGCGATTTTACATGAATATATTCAATGAGGTATTTCTGCGGATTATTGAGAAAAACATATAGCTGGCAAATACTTTCAAGATCAATATCTCCTAGATGATCAGGCCTAGGGCCTTCAAATCACTTCTAAATTGTTCACAAACCACGGGCACAAGACGCAGAGCCAATGTTTCGCGCGTCATGACCTCGTGCGATTTTACACGAATATTTTCAATGAGGTATATCTGCCGATTATTGAGAAAAACATACAGCTGGCAAATGCTTTCAAGTTCAATTGCTCCTAGATGATAGGGCCTAGGGCCTTCAAATCACTTCTAAATTGTTCACACACCACGGGCACAAGACGCAGAGCCAATGCTTCGCGCGTCATGACCTTGTGCGATTTTACACGAATATTTTCAATGAGGTATTTCTGCCGATTATTGAGAAAAACGTACAGCTGGCAAATGCTTTCAAGTTCAATTGCTCCTAGATGTTAGGGCCTAGGGCCTTCAAACCACTTCTAAATATTTCACAAACCACGGGCGCAAGACGCAGAGCCTATGCTTCGCGCGTCATGACCTCGTGCGATTTAACACGAATATTTTCAATGAGGAATTTCTGCGGATTATTGAGAAAAACATACAGCTGGCAAATGCTTTCAAGTTCAATAGCTCCAAGATGATACGGCCTAGGGCCTTCAAAACACTTCTAAACTGTTCACAAACCACGGGCGCAAGACGCAGAGCCTATGTTTCGCGTGTCATGACCTTGTGCGATTTTACATGAATATGTTCAATGAGGTATTTCTGCCGATTATTGAGAAAAACATACAGCTGGCAAATGCTTTCAAGATCAATAGCTCCTAGATGATAGGGCCTAGGGCCTTCAAAACACTTCTAAATTGTTGACAAACTACGGGCACAAGACGCAGAGCCAATGTTTCGCGCGTCATGACCTTGTGCGATTTTACACAAATATTTTCAATGAGGTATTTCTGCCGATTACTGAGAAAAACGTACAGCTGGCAAATGCTTTCAAGATCAATAGCTCCTGGATGATAGGGCCTAGGGCCTTCAAACCACTTCTAAAATGTTCACAAACCACGGCCGCAAGACGAAGAGCCTATGCTTCGCAAGTCATGACCTCGTGCGATTTTACACGAATATTTTCAAAGAGGTATTTCTGCGGATTATTGAGAAAAATGTACAGCTGGCAAATGCTTTCAAGATCAATAGCTCCTAGATGATAGGGCCTAGGGCCTTCAATCCACTTCTAAAATGTTCACAAACCACGGCCGCAAGACGTAGAGCCTATGCTTCGCGCGTCATGACCTCATGCGATTTTACACGAATATATTCAATGAGGCATTTCTGCCGATTATTGAGAAAAACGTACAGCTGGCAAATGCTTTCAAGATCAATAGCTCCTAGATGATAGGGCCTAGGGCCTTCAAACCACTTCTAAAATGTTCACAAACCACGGCCGCAAGACGAAGAGCCTATGTTTCGCGCGTCATGACCTCGTGCGATTTTACATGAATATTATCAATGAGGTATTTCTGCCGATTATTGAGAAAAACATACAGCTGGCAAATGCTTTCAAGATCAATAGCTCCTAGATGATAGAGCCTAGGGCCTTCAAACCACTTCTAAATTGTTGACAAAACACGGGCGCAAGACGCAGAGCCTATGTTTCGCGCGTCATGACCTCGTGCGATTTTACATGAATATTATCAATGAGGTATTTCTGCCGATTATTGAGAAAAACATACAGCTGGCAAATGCTTTCAAGTTCAATTGCTCTTAGATGTTAGGGCCTAGGGCCTTCAAACCACTTCTAAATATTTCACAAACCACGGGCGCAAGACGCAGAGCCTATGTTTCGCGCGTCATGACCTCGTGCGATTTTACACGAATATTTTCAATGAGGAATTTCTGCGGATTTTTGAGAAAAACATACAGCTGGCAAATGCTTTCAAGATCAATAGCTCCTAGATGATAGGGCCTAGGGCCTTCAAACCACTTCTAAAATGTTCACAAACCACGGCCGCAAGACGAAGAGCCTATGCTTCGCGCGTCATGACCTCGTGCGATTTTACACGAATATTTTCAATGAGGTATTTCTGCGGATTATTGAGAAAAACGTACAGCTGGCAAATGCTTTCAAGTTCAATTGCTCCTAGATGTTAGGGCCTAGGGCCTTCAAACGACTTCTAAATATTTCACAGACCACGGGCGCAAGACGCAGAGCCTATGTTTCGCGCGTCATGACCTCGTGCGATTTTACACGAATATATTCAATGAGGAATTTCTGCGGATTTTTGAGAAAAACATACAGCTGGCAAATGCTTTCAAGATCAATAGCTCCTAGATGATAGGGCCTAGGGCCTTCAAACCACTTCTAAAATGTTCACAAACCACGGCCGCAAGACGAAGAGCCTATGCTTCGCGCGTCATGACCTCATGCAATTTTACACGAATATTTTCAAAGAGGTATTTCTGCCGATTATTGAGAAAAACGTACAGCTGGCAAATGCTTTCAAGTTCAATTGCTCCTAGATGTTAGGGCCTAGGGCCTTCAAACGACTTCTAAATATTTCACAAACTACGGGCGCAAGACGCAGAGCTTATGCTTCGCGCGTCATGACCTCGTGCGATTTTACACGAATATTTTTAATGAGGTATTTCTGCGGATTATTGAGAAAAACATACAGCTGTAAAATGCTTTCAAGATCAATAGCTCCTAGATGATAGGGCCTAGGGCCTTCAAATCACTTCTAAATTGTTCACAAACCACGGGCACAAGACGCAGAGCCAATGTTTCGCGCGTCATGACCTCGTGCGATTTTACACGAATATTTTCAATGAGGAATTTCTGCGGATTTTTGAGAAAAACATACAGCTGGCAAATGCTTTCAAGATCAATAGCTCCTAGATGATAGGGCCTAGGGCCTTCAAACCACTTCTATAATGTTCACAAACCACGGCCGCAAGACGAAGAGCCTATGCTTCGCGGGTCATGACCTCGTGCGATTTTACACGAATATTTTCAATGAGGTATTTCTGCCGATTATTGAGAAAAACGTACAGCTGGCAAATGCTTTCAAGTTCAATTGCTCCTAGATGTTAGGGCCTAGGGCCTTCAAACGACTTCGAAATATTTCACAAACCACGGGCGCAAGACGCAGAGCTTATGCTTCGCGCGTCATGACCTCGTGCGATTTTATACGAATATTTTCAATGAGGTATTTCTGCCGATTATTGAGAAAAACATACAGCTGGCAAATGTAGCTCCTAGATGATAGGGCCTAGGGCCTTCAAACCACTTCTAAAATGTTCACAAACCACGGCGGCAAGACGCAGAGCCTATGCTTCGCGCGTCATGACCTCGTGCGATTTTACACGAATATTTTCAATGAGGAATTTCTGCCGATTATTGAGAAAAACATACAGCTGGCAAATGCTTTCAAGTTCAATTGCTCCTAGATGCTAGGGCCTAGGGCCTTCAAACAACTTCTAAATATTTCACAAACCACGGGCGCAAGACGCAGAGCCTATGCTTCGCGCGTCATGACCTCGTGCGATTTTACACGAATATTTTCAAAGAGGTATTTCTGCGGATTATTGAGAAAAACATAAAGCTGCCAAATGCTTTCAAGCTCAATAGCTCCTAGATAATACGACCTAGGGCCTTCAAAACACTTCTAAAATGTTCACAAACCACGGCCGCAAGACGAAGAGCCCATGTTTCGCGCGTCATGACCTCGTGCGATTTTACACGAATATTTTCAATGAGGTATTTCTGCGGATTATTGAGAAAAACATACAGCTGGCAAATGCTTTCAAGATCAATAGCTCCTAGATGATAGGGCCTAGGGCCTTCAAACCACTTCTAAAATGTTCACATACCACGGCCGCAAGACGAAGAGCCTATGCTTCGCGCGTCATGACCTCGTGCGATTTTACACGAATATTTTCAATGACGGATTTCTGCCGATTATTGAGAAAAACGTACAGCTGCCAAATGCTTTCAAGTTCAAAAGCTCCTAGATGAAACGGCCTAGGGCCATCAAAACACTTCTAAATTGTTGACAAACCACGGGCGCAAGACGCAGAGCCTATGTTTCGCGCGTCATGACCTCGTGCGATTTTACACGAATATTTTCAATGAGGTATTTCTGCCGATTATTGAGAAAAACGTACAGATGCCAAATGCTTTCAAGTTCAATAGCTCCTAGATGATACGGCCTAGGGCATTCAAAACACTTCTAAATTGTTCACAAACCACGGGCGCAAGACGCAGAGCCTATGTTTCGCGCGTCATGACCTCGTGCGATTTTACACGAATATTTTCAATGAGGTATTTCTGCCGATTATTGAGAAAAACATACAGCTGGCAAATGCTTTCAAGATCAATAGCTCCTAGATGATAGGGCCTAGGGCCTTCAAATCACTTCTAAAATGTTCACAAACCACGGCCGCAAGACGAAGAGCCTATACTTCGCGCGTAATGACCTCGTGCGATTTTACACGAATATTTTCAAAGACGTATTTCTGCAGAATATTGAGAAATACGTACAGCTGGCAAATGCTTTCAAGATCAATAGCTCCTAGATGATAGGGCGGAGGGCCTTCAAACCACTTCTAAAATGTTCACAAACCACGGCGGCAAGACGCAGAGCCTATGTTTCGCGCGTCGTGACCTCGTGCGATTTTACACGAATACATTCAATGAGGTATTTCTGTCGATTATTGAGAAAAACGTACAGCTGCCAAATGCTTTCAAGTTCAATAGCTCCTAGATGATACGGCCTAGGGCCTTCAAAACACTTCTAAATTGTTTACAAACCACGGGCGCAAGACGCAGAGCCTATGTTTCGCGCGTCATGATCTCGTGCGATTTTACACGAAAATTTTCAATGAGGTATTTCTGCCGATTATTGAGAAAAACATAGAGCTGGCAAATGCTTTCAAGATCAATAGCTCCTAGATGATAGAGCCTAGGGCCTTCAAATCACTTCTAAAATGTTCACAAACCACGGCCGCAAGACGAAGAGCCTATGCATTGCGCGTAATGACCTCGTGCGATTTTACACGAATATTTTCAAAGAGGAATTTCTGCCGATTATTGAGAAAAAATTACAGCTGGCAAATGCTTTCAAGATCAATAGCTCCTAGATGATAGGGCCTAGGGCCTTCAAACCACTTCTAAATTGTTCACAAACCACGGCCGCAAGACGAAGAGCCTATGCTTCGCGCGTCATCACCTCGTGCGATTTTACACTAATATTTTCAAAGAGGTATTTCTGCCGATTATTGAGAAAATCGTACAGCTGGCAAATGCTTTCAAGATCAATAGCTCCTACATGATAGGGCCTAGGGCCTTCAAACCACTTCTAAAATGTTCACAAACCACGGCGGCAAGACGAAGAGCCTATGCTTCGTGGGTCATGACCTCGTGCGATTTTACACGAATATTTTCAATGAGGTATTTCTGCCGATTATTGAGAAAAACATACAGCTGGCAAATGCTTTCAAGATCAATAGCTCCTAGATGATAGGGCCTAGGGCCTTCAAACCACTTCTAAATTGTTGACAAACCACGGGCACAAGACGCGGGGCCAATGTTTCGCTCGTCATGACCTCGTGCGATTTTACACGAATATTTTCAATGAGGTATTTCTGCCGATTATTGAGAAAAACGTACAGCTGCCAAATGCTTTCAAGTTCAATAGCTCCTAGATGATACGGCCTAGGGACTTAAAACCACTTCTTAATATTTCACAAACCACGGGCGCAAGACACAGAGCCTATGCTTCGCGCGTCATGACCTCGTGCGATTTTACACGAATATTTTCAATGAAGAATTTCTGCGGATTATTGAGAAAAACATACAGCTGGCAAATGCTTTAAAGATCAATAGCTCCTAGATGATAGGGCCTAGGGCCTTCAAATCACTTCTAAATTGTTCACAAACCACGGGCACAAGACGCAGAGCCAATGTTTCGCGCGTCATGACCTCTTGCGATTTTACACAAATATTTTAATGAGGTATTTCTGCCGATTATTGAGAAAAACGTACAGCTGCCAAATGCTTTCAAGCTCAATAGCTCCTAGATGATACGGCCTAGGGCCTTCAAAACACTTCTAAAATGTTCACAAACCACGGCCGCAAGACGAAGAGCCTATGTTTCGCGGGTCATGACCTCGTGCGATTTTACACGAATATTTTCAATGAGGTATTTCTGCCGATTATTGAGAAAAACATACAGCTGGCAAATGCTTTCAAGATCAATAGCTCCTAGATGATAGGGCCTAGGGCCTTCAAATCACTTCAAAAATGTTCACAAACCACGGCCGCAAGATGAAAAGCCTATGCTTCGTGCGTCATGACCTCGTGCGATTTTACACGAATATTATCAAAGAGGTATTTCTGCCGATTATTGAGAAAAACGTACAGCTGGCAAATGCTTTCAAGATCAATGGCTCCTAGATGATAGGGCCTAGGGCCTTCAAACCACTTCTAAAATGTTCACAAACCATGGCCGCAAGACGAAGAGCCTATGCTTTGCGCGTCATGACCTCGTGCGATTTTACATGTATATTTTCAATGAGGTATTTCTGCCGATTATTGAGAAAAACATACAGCTGGCAAATGCTTTCAAGATCAATAGCTCCTAGATGATAGGGCCTAGGGCCTTCAAACCACTTCTAAATTGTTGACAAACCACGGGCACAAGACGCGGGGCCAATGTTTCGCGCGTCATGACCTCGTGCGATTTTACACGAATATTTTCAATGAGGTAATTCTGCCGATTATTGAGAAAAACGTACAGCTGGCAAATGCTTTCAAGTTCAATTGCTCTTAGATGATAGGGCCTAGGGACTTCAAACCACTTCTTAATATTTCACAAACCACGGGCGCAAGACGCAGAGCCTATGCTTCGCGCGTCATGACCTCGTGCGATTTTACACGAATATTTTCAATGAGGAATATCTGCGGATTATTGAGAAAAACATACAGCTGGCAAATGCTTTCAAGATCAATAGCTCCTAGATGATAGGGCCTAGGGCCTTCAAATCACTTCTAAATTGTTCACAAACCACGGGCACAAGACGCAGAGCCAATGTTTCGCGCGTCATGACCTCTTGCGATTTTACACAAATATTTTAATGAGGTATTTCTGCCGATTATTGAGAAAAACGTACAGCTGCCAAATGCTTTCAAGCTCAATAGCTCCTAGATGATACGGCCTAGGGCCTTCAAAACACTTCTAAAATGTTCACAAACCACGGCCGCAAGACGAAGAGCCTATGTTTCGCGGGTCATGACCTCGTGCGATTTTACACGAATATTTTCAATGAGGTATTTCTGCCGATTATTGAGAAAAACATACAGCTGGCAAATGCTTTTAAGATCAATAGCTCCTAGATGATAGGGCCTGGGTCCTTCAAATCACTTCAAAAATGTTCACAAACCACGGCCGCAAGACGAAGAGCCTATGCTTTGCGCATCATGACCTCGTGCGATTTTACATGAATATTTTCAATGAGGTATTTCTGCCGATTATTAAGAAAAACGTACAGCTGCCAAATGCTTTCAAGTTCAATAGCTCCTAGATGATACGGCCTAGGGCCTTCAAAACACTTCTAAATTGTTCACAAACCACGGGCGCAAGACGCAGAGCCTATGTTTCGCGCGTCATGACCTCGTGCGATTTTACATGAATATTTTCAATGAGGTATTTCTGCCGATTATTGAGAAAAACATACAGCTGGCAAATGCTTTCAAGATCAATAGCTCCTAGATGATAGGGCCTAGGGCCTTCAAACCACTTCTAAATTGTTGACAAACCACGGGCACAAGACGTGGGGCCAATGTTTCGCGCGTCATGACCTCGTGCGATTTTACACGAATATTTTCAATGAGGTAATTCTGCCGATTATTGAGAAAAACGTACAGCTGGCAAATGCTTTCAAGTTCAATTGCTCTTAGATGATAGGGCCTAGGGACTTCAAACCACTTCTTAATATTTCACAAACCACGGGCGCAAGACGCAGAGCCAATGTTTCGCGCGTCATGACCTCTTGCGATTTTACACAAATATTTTAATGAGGTATTTCTGCCGATTATTGAGAAAAACGTACAGCTGCCAAATGCTTTCAAGCTCAATAGCTCCTAGATGATACGGCCTAGGGCCTTCAAAACACTTCTAAAATGTTCACAAACCACGGCCGCAAGACGAAGAGCCTATGTTTCGCGGGTCATGACCTCGTGCGATTTTACACGAATATTTTCAATGAGGTATTTCTGCCGATTATTGAGAAAAACATACAGCTGGCAAATGCTTTTAAGATCAATAGCTCCTAGATGATAGGGCCTGGGTCCTTCAAATCACTTCAAAAATGTTCAAAAACCACGGCCGCAAGACGAAGAGCCTATGCTTTGCGCGTCATGACCTCGTGCGATTTTACATGAATATTTTCAATGAGGTATTTCTGCCGATTATTAAGAAAAACGTACAGCTGCCAAATGCTTTCAAGTTCAATAGCTCCTAGATGATACGGCCTAGGGCCTTCAAAACACTTCTAAATTGTTCACAAACCACGGGCGCAAGACGCAGAGCCTATGTTTCGCGCGTCATGACCTCGTGCGATTTTACATGAATATTTTCAATGAGGTATTTCTGCCGATTATTGAGAAAAACATACAGCTGGCAAATGCTTTCAAGATCAATAGCTCCTAGATGATAGGGCCTAGGGCCTTCAAACCACTTCTAAATTGTTGACAAACCACGGGCACAAGACGTGGGGCCAATGTTTCGCGCGTCATGACCTCGTGCGATTTTACACGAATATTTTCAATGAGGTAATTCTGCCGATTATTGAGAAAAACGTACAGCTGGCAAATGCTTTCAAGTTCAATTGCTCTTAGATGATAGGGCCTAGGGACTTCAAACCACTTCTTAATATTTCACAAACCACGGGCGCAAGACGCAGAGCCTATGCTTCGCGCGTCATGACCTCGTGCGATTTTACACGAATATTTTCAATGAGGAATTTCTGCGGATTATTGAGAAAAACATACAGCTGGCAAATGCTTTCAAGATCAATAGCTCCTAGATGATAGGGCCTAGGGCCTTCAAATCACTTCTAAATTGTTCACAAACCACGGGCACAAGACGCAGAGCCAATGTTTCGCGCGTCATGACCTCTTGCGATTTTACACAAATATTTTCAATGAGGTATTTCTGCCGATTATTTAGAAAAACGTACAGCTGCCAAATGCTTTCAAGCTCAATAGCTCCTAGATGATACGGCCTAGGGCCTTCAAAACACTTCTAAAATGTTCACAAACCACGGCGGCAAAACGAAGAGCCTATGCTTCGCGCGTCATGACCTCGTGCGATTTTACACGAATATTATCAATGAGGTTTATCTGCCGATTATTGAGAAAACGTACAGCTGCCAAATGCTTTCAAGTTCAATAGCGCCTAGATGATATGGCCTAGGGCCTTCAAACCACTTCTAAAATGTTCACAAACCACGGCGGCAAAACGAAGAGCCTATGCTTCGCGCGTCATGACCTTGTGCGATTTTACACGAATATTTTCAATGAGGTATTTCTGCTTATTATTGAGAAAAACATACAGCTGGCAAATGCTTTCAAGTTCAATTGCTCCTAGATGTTAGGGCCTAGGGCCTTCAAAACACTTCTAAATGGTTCACAAACCACGGGCGCAAGACGCAGAGTCTATGAATCGCGCGTCATGACCTCGTGCGATTTTACATGAATATTATCAATGAGGTATATCTGCCGATTATTGAGAAAAACATACAGCTGGCAAATGCTTTCAAATTCAATTGCTCTTAGATGATAGGGCCTAGGGCCTTAAAACCACTTCTAAATATTTCACAAACCACGGCCGCAAGACGAAGAGCCTATGCTTCGCGCGTCATGACCTCGTGCGATTTTACACAAATATTGTCAAAGAGGTATTTCTGCCGATTATTGAGAAAAACATACAGCTGGCAAATGCTTTCAAGTTCAATTGCTCCTAGATGTTAGGGCCTAGGGCCTTCAAACCACTTCTAAATATTTCACAAACCACGGGCGCAAGATGCAGAGCCTATGCTTCGCGCGTCATGACCTCGTGCGATTTTACACGAATATTTTCAATGAGGTATTTCTGCGGATTATTGAGAAAAACATACAGCTGGCAAATGCTTTCAAGATCAATATCTCCTAGATGATAGGGCCTAGGGCCTTCAAATCACTTCTAAATTGTTCACAAACCACGGGCACAAGACGCAGAGCCAATGTTTCGCGCGTCATGACCTCGTGCGATTTTACACGAATATTTTCAATGAGGTATTTCTGCCGATTATTGAGAAAAACATACAGCTGGCAAATGCTTTCAAGTTCAATTGCTCCTAGATGATAGGGCCTAGGGCATTCAAATCACTTCTAAATTGTTCACACACCACGGGCACAAGACGCAGAGCCAATGTTTCGCGCGTCATGACCTCGTGCGATTTTACACGAATATTTTCAATGAGGGATTTCTGCCGATTATTGAGAAAAACGTACAGCTGCCAAATGCTTTCAAGTTCAAAAGCTCCTAGATGATACGGCCTAGGGCCTTCAAAACACTTCTAAATTGTTCACAAACCACGGGCGCAAGACGCAGAGCCTATGTTTCGCGCGTCATGACCTCGTGCGATTTTACATGAATATTTTCAATGAGGTATTTCTGACGATTATTGAGAAAAACATACAGCTGGCAAATGCTTTCAAGATCAATAGCTCCTAGATGATAGGGCCTAGGGCCTTCAAATCACTTCTAAAATGTTCACAAACCACGGCCGCAAGACGAAAAGCCTATGCTTCGCGCGTAATGACCTTGTGCGATTTTACACGAATATTTTCAAAGACGTATTTCAGCGGATTATTGAGAAAAACGAACAGCTGGCAAATGCTTTCAAGATCAATAGCTCCTAGATGATAGGGCCTAGGGCCTTCAAATCACTTCTAAAATGTTCACAAACCACGGGCACAAGACGGAGAGCCAATTCTTCGCGCGTCATGACCTCGTGCGATTTTACACAAATATTTTCAATGAGGGATTTCTGCCGATTATTGAGAAAAACGTACAGCTGCCAAATGGGTTCATGTTCAAAAGCTCCTAGATGATACGGCCTAGGGCCTTCAAAACACTTCTAAATTGTTCACAAACCACGGGCGCAAGACGCAGAGCCTATGTTTCGCGCGTCATGACCTCGTGCGATTTTACATGAATATTATCAATGAGGTATTCCTGCCGATTATTGAGAAAAACGCACAGCTGCCAAATGCTTTCAAGTTCAATAGCTCCAAGGTGATAGGGCCTAGGGCCTTCAAACGACATCTAAATTGTTCACAAACCACGGGCACAAGAGGCAGAGCCAATGTTTCGCGCGTCATGACCTCGTGCGATTTTACACGAATATTTTCAATGAGGTATTTCTGCCGATTATTGAGAAAAACGTACAGCTGCCAAATGTTTTCAAGCTCAATAGCTCCTAGATGATATGGCCTAGGGCCTTCAAAACACTTCTAAAATGTTCATAAACCACGGCCGCAAGACGAAGAGCCTATGTTTCGCGCGTCATGACCTCATGCGATTTTACACGAATATTTTCAATGAGGTATTTCTGCCGATTATTGAGAAAAACATACAGCTGGCAAATGCTTTCAAGATCAATAGCTCCTAGATGATAGGGCCTAGGGCCTTCAAATCACTTCTAAATTGTTCACAAACCACGGGCACAAGACGGAGAGCCAATGTTTTGCGCGTCATGACCTCGTGCGATTTTACACGAATATTTTCAAAGAGGCATTTCTGCCGATTATTGAGAAAAACGTACAGCTGGCAAATGCTTTTCAAGATCAATACCTCCTAGATGATAGGGCCTAGGGCCTTCAAACCACTTCTAAAATGTTCACAAACCACGGCCGCAAGACGAAGAGCCTATGCTTCGCGCGTCATGACCTCGTGCGATTTTACACGAATATTTTCAATGAGGTATTTCTGCCGATTATTGAGAAAAACATACAGCTGGCAAATGCTTTCAAGTTCAATTGCTCCTAGATGTTAGGGCCTAGGGCCTTCAAACGACTTCTAAATATTTCACAAACCACGGGCGCAAGACGCAGAGCCTATGCTTCGCGCGTCATGACCTTGTGCGATTTTACACGAATATTTTCAAAGAGGTATTTCTGCGGATTATTGAGAAAAACGTACAGCTGGAAAATGCTTTCAAGATCAATAGCTCCTAGATGATAGGGCCTAGGGCCTTCAAAACACTTCTAAAATGTTCACAAACCAAGGCCGCAAGACGAAGAGCCTATGCTTCGCGCGTCATGACCTCGTGCGATTTAACACGAATATTTTCAATGAGGTATTTCTGCCGATTATTGAGGAAAAACTTACAGCTGGAAAATGCTTTCAAGTTCAATTGCTCCTAGATGTTAGGGCCTAGGGCCTTCAAACGACTTCTAAATATTTCACAAACCATGGGCGCAAGACGCAGAGCCTATGCTTCGCGCGTCATGACCTCGTGCGATTTTACACGAATATTATCAATGAGGTATTTCTGAGGATTATTGAGAAAAACATACAGCTGGCAAATGCTTTCAAGATCAATAGCTCCTAGATGATAGGGCCTAGGGCCTTCAAACCACTTCTAAAATGTTCACAAACCACAGCCGCAAGACGAAGAGCCTATGCTTCGCGCGTCATGACCTCGTGCGATTTTACACGAATATTTTCAATGAGGGATTTCTGCCGATTATTGAGAAAAACGTACAGCTGCCAAATGCTTTCAAGTTCAAAAGCTCCTAGATGATACGGCCTAGGGCCTTCAAAACACTTCTAAATTGTTCACAAACCACGGGCGCAAGACGCAGAGCCTATGTTTCGCGCGTCATGACCTCGTGCGATTTTACATGAATATTTTCAATGAGGTATTTCTGCCGATTATTGAGAAAAACATACAGCTGGCAAATGCTTTCAAGATCAATAGCTCCTAGATGATAGGGCCTAGGGCCTTCAAATCACTTCTAAAATGTTCACAAACCACGGCCGCAAGACGAAAAGCCTATGCTTCGCGCGTAATGACCTCGTGCGATTTTACACGAATATTTTCAAAGACGTATATCTGCGGATTATTGAGAAAAACATACAGCTGGCAAATGCTTTCAAGATCAATAGCTCCTAGATGATAGGGCCTAGGGCCTTCAAATCACTTCTAAATTGTTCACAAACCACGGGCACAAGACGGAGAGCCAATGTTTCGCGCGTCATGACCTCGTGCGATTTTACACGAATATTTTCAAAGAGGCATTTCTGCCGATTATTGAGAAAAACATACAGCTGGCAAATGCTTTCAAGATCAATAGCTCCTAGATGATAGGGCCTAGGGCCTTCAAACCACTTCTAAAATGTTCACAAACCACGGCCGCAAGACGAAGAGCCTATGCTTCGCGCGTCATGACCTCGTGCGATTTTACACGAATATTTTCAATGAGGTATTTCTGCCGATTATTGGGAAAAACATACAGCTGGCAAATGCTTTCAAGTTCAATTGCTCCTAGATGTTAGGGCCTAGGGCCTTCAAACGACTTCTAAATATTTCACAAACCACGGGCGCAAGACGCAGAGCCTATGCTTCGCGCGTCATGACCTTGTGCGATTTTACACGAATATTTTCAAAGAGGTATTTCTGCGGATTATTGAGAAAAACGTACAGCTGGCAAATGCTTTCAAGATCAATAGCTCCTAGATGATAGGGCCTAGGGCCTTCAAACCACTTCTAAAATGTTCACAAACCACAGCCGCAAGACAAAGAGCCTATGCTTCGCGCGTCATGACCTCGTGCAATTTTACACAAATATTTTCAATGAGGGATATCTGCCGATTATTGAGAAAAACGTACAGCTGCCAAATGCTTTCAAGTTCAAAAGCTCCTAGATGATACGGCCTAGGGCCTTCAAAACACTTCTAAATTGTTCACAAACCACGGGCACAAGACGGAGAGCCAATGTTTCGCGCGTCATGACCTCGTGCGATTTTACACGAATATTTTCAAAGAGGCATTTCTGCCGATTATTGAGAAAAACATACAGCTGGCAAATACTTTCAAGATCAATAGCTCCTATATGATAGGGCCTAGGGCCTTCAAACCACTTCTAAAATGTTCACAAACCACGGCCGCAAGACGAAGAGCCTATGCTTCGCGCGTCATGACCTCGTGCGATTTTACACGAATATTTTCAATGAGGTATTTCTGCCGATTATTGAGAAAAACATACAGCTGGCAAATGCTTTCAAGTTCAATTGCTCCTAGATGTTAGGGCCTAGGGCCTTCAAACGACTTCTAAATATTTCACAAACCACGGGCGCAAGACGCAGAGCCTATGCTTCGCGCGTCATGACCTTGTGCGATTTTACACGAATATTTTCAAAGAGGTATTTCTGCGGATTATTGAGAAAAACGTACAGCTGGCAAATGCTTTCAAGATCAATAGCTCCTAGATGATAGGGCCTAGGGCCTTCAAACCACTTCTAAAATGTTCACAAACCACGGCCGCAAGACGAAGAGCCAATGCTTCGCGCGTCATGACCTCGTGCGATTTTACACAAATATTTTCAATGAGGGATTTCTGCCGATTATTGAGAAAAACGTACAGCTGCCAAATGGGTTCAAGTTCAAAAGCTCCTAGATGATACGGCCTAGGGCCTTCAAAACACTTCTAAATTGTTCACAAACCACGGGCGCAAGACGCAGAGCCTATGTTTCGCGCGTCATGACCTCGTGCGATTTTACATGAATATTATCAATGAGGTATTTCTGCAGATTATTGAGAAAAACGCACAGCTGCCAAATGCTTTCAAGTTCAATAGCTCCTAGATGATAGGGCCTAGGGCCTTCAAACGACTTCTAAATTGTTCACAAACCACGGCCTCAAGACGCAGAGCCAATGTTTCGCGCGTCATGACCTCGTGCGATTTTACACGAATATTTTAAATGAGGTATTTCTGCCGATTATTGAGAAAAACGTACAGCTGCCAAATGCTTTCAAGCTCAATAGCTCCTAGATGATATGGCCTAGGGCCTTCAAAACACTTCTAAAATGTTCACAAACCACGGCCGCAAGACGAAGAGCCTATGTTTCGCGCGTCATGACCTCGTGCGATTTTACACGAATATTTTCAATGAGGTATTTCTGCCGATTATTGAGAAAAACATACAGCTGGCAAATGCTTTCAAGATCAATAGCTCCTAGATGATAGGGCCTAGGGCCTTCAAATCACTTCTAAATTGTTCACAAACCACGGGCACAAGACGGAGAGCCAATGTTTCGCGCGTCATGACCTCGTGCGATTTTACACGAATATTTTCAAAGAGGCATTTCTGCCGATTATTGAGAAAAACATACAGCTGGCAAATGCTTTCAAGATCAATAGCTCCTAGATGATAGGGCCTAGGGCCTTCAAACCACTTCTAAAATGTTCACAAACCACGGCCGCAAGACGAAGAGCCTATGCTTCGCGCGTCATGACCTCGTGCGATTTTACACGAATATTTTCAATGAGGTATTTCTGCCGATTATTGGGAAAAACATACAGCTGGCAAATGCTTTCAAGTTCAATTGCTCCTAGATGTTAGGGCCTAGGGCCTTCAAACGACTTCTAAATATTTCACAAACCACGGGCGCAAGACGCAGAGCCTATGCTTCGCGCGTCATGACCTTGTGCGATTTTACACGAATATTTTCAAAGAGGTATTTCTGCGGATTATTGAGAAAAACGTACAGCTGGCAAATGCTTTCAAGATCAATAGCTCCTAGATGATAGGGCCTAGGGCCTTCAAACCACTTCTAAAATGTTCACAAACCAAGGCCGCAAGACGAAGAGCCTATGCTTCGCGCGTCATGACCTCGTGCGATTTTACACGAATATTTTCAATGAGGTATTTCTGCCGATTATTGAGGAAAAACGTACAGCTGGCAAATGCTTTCAAGTTCAATTGCTCCTAGATGTTAGGGCCTAGGGCCTTCAAACGACTTCAAAATATTTCACAAACCACGGGCGCAAGACGCAGAGCCTATGCTTCGCGAGTCATGACCTCGTGCGATTTTACACGAATATTTTCAATGAGGTATTTCTGCGGATTATTGAGAAAAACATACAGCTGGCAAATGCTTTTAAGATCAATAGCTCCTAGATGATAGGGCCTAGGGCCTTCAAACCACTTCTAAAATGTTCACAAACCACAGCCGCAAGACAAAGAGCCTATGCTTCGCGCGTCATGACCTCGTGCAATTTTACACAAATATTTTCAATGAGGGATTTCTGCCGATTATTGAGAAAAACGTACAGCTGCCAAATGCTTTCAAGTTCAAAAGCTCCTAGATGATACGGCCTAGGGCCTTCAAAACACTTCTAAATTGTTCACAAACCACGGGCACAAGACGGAGAGCCAATGTTTCGCGCGTCATGACCTCGTGCGATTTTACACGAATATTTTCAAAGAGGCATTTCTGCCGATTATTGAGAAAAACATACAGCTGGCAAATACTTTCAAGATCAATAGCTCCTATATGATAGGGCCTAGGGCCTTCAAACCACTTCTAAAATGTTCACAAACCACGGCCGCAAGACGAAGAGCCTATGCTTCGCGCGTCATGACCTCGTGCGATTTTACACGAATATTTTCAATGAGGTATTTCTGCCGATTATTGAGAAAAACATACAGCTGGCAAATGCTTTCAAGTTCAATTGCTCCTAGATGTTAGGGCCTAGGGCCTTCAAACGACTTCTAAATATTTCACAAACCACGGGCGCAAGACGCAGAGCCTATGCTTCGCGCGTCATGACCTTGTGCGATTTTACACGAATATTTTCAAAGAGGTATTTCTGCGGATTATTGAGAAAAACGTACAGCTGGCAAATGCTTTCAAGATCAATAGCTCCTAGATGATAGGGCCTAGGGCCTTCAAACCACTTCTAAAATGTTCACAAACCACGGCCGCAAGACGAAGAGCCAATGCTTCGCGCGTCATGACCTCGTGCGATTTTACACAAATATTTTCAATGAGGGATTTCTGCCGATTATTGAGAAAAACGTACAGCTGCCAAATGGGTTCAAGTTCAAAAGCTCCTAGATGATACGGCCTAGGGCCTTCAAAACACTTCTAAATTGTTCACAAACCACGGGCGCAAGACGCAGAGCCTATGTTTCGCGCGTCATGACCTCGTGCGATTTTACATGAATATTATCAATGAGGTATTTCTGCAGATTATTGAGAAAAACGCACAGCTGCCAAATGCTTTCAAGTTCAATAGCTCCTAGATGATAGGGCCTAGGGCCTTCAAACGACTTCTAAATTGTTCACAAACCACGGCCTCAAGACGCAGAGCCAATGTTTCGCGCGTCATGACCTCGTGCGATTTTACACGAATATTTTAAATGAGGTATTTCTGCCGATTATTGAGAAAAACGTACAGCTGCCAAATGCTTTCAAGCTCAATAGCTCCTAGATGATATGGCCTAGGGCCTTCAAAACACTTCTAAAATGTTCACAAACCACGGCCGCAAGACGAAGAGCCTATGTTTCGCGCGTCATGACCTCGTGCGATTTTACACGAATATTTTCAATGAGGTATTTCTGCCGATTATTGAGAAAAACATACAGCTGGCAAATGCTTTCAAGATCAATAGCTCCTTGATGATAGGGCCTAGGGCCTTCAAATCACTTCTAAATTGTTCACAAACCACGGGCACAAGACGGAGAGCCAATGTTTCGCGCGTCATGACCTCGTGCGATTTTACACGAATATTTTCAAAGAGGCATTTCTGCCGATTATTGAGAAAAACATACAGCTGGCAAATGCTTTCAAGATCAATAGCTCCTAGATGATAGGGCCTAGGGCCTTCAAACGACTTCTAAATATTTCACAAACCACGGGCGCAAGACGCAGAGCCTATGCTTCGCGCGTCATGACCTTGTGCGATTTTACACGAATATTTTCAAAGAGGTATTTCTGCGGATTATTGAGAAAAACGTACAGCTGGCAAATGCTTTCAAGATCAATAGCTCCTAGATGATAGGGCCTAGGGCCTTCAAACCACTTCTAAAATGTTCACAAACCAAGGCCGCAAGACGAAGAGCCTATGCTTCGCGCGTCATGACCTCGTGCGATTTTACACGAATATTTTCAATAAGGTATTTCTGCCGATTATTGAGGAAAAACGTACAGCTGGCAAATGCTTTCAAGTTCAATTGCTCCTAGATGTTAGGGCCTAGGGCCTTCAAACGACTTCTAAATATTTCACAAACCACGGGCGCAAGACGCAGAGCCTATGCTTCGCGCGTCATGACCTCGTGCGATTTTACACGAATATTATCAATGAGGTATTTCTGAGGATTATTGAGAAAAACCTACAGCTGGCAAATGCTTTCAAGATCAATAGCTCCTAGATGATAGGGCCTAGGGCCTTCAAACCACTTCTAAAATGTTCACAAACCACAGCCGCAAGACGAAGGGCCTATGCTTCGCGCGTCATGACCTCGTGCGATTTTACACGAATATTTTCAATGAGGGATTTCTGCCGATTATTGAGAAAAACGTACAGCTGCCAAATGCTTTCAAGTTCAAAAGCTCCTAGATGATACGGCCTAGGGCCTTCAAAACACTTCTAAATTGTTCACAAACCACGGGCGCAAGACGCAGAGCCTATGTTTCGCGCGTCATGACCTCGTGCGATTTTACACGAATATTTTCAAAGAGGCATTTCTGCCGATTATTGAGAAAAACATACAGCTGGCAAATGCTTTCAAGATCAATAGCTCCTAGATGATAGGGCCTAGGGCCTTCAAACCACTTCTAAAATGTTCACAAACCACGGCCGCAAGACGAAGAGCCTATGCTTCGCGCGTCATGACCTCGTGCGATTTTACACGAATATTTTCAATGAGGTATTTCTGCCGATTATTGAGAAAAACATACAGCTGGCAAATGCTTTCAAGTTCAATTGCTCCTAGATGTTAGGGCCTAGGGCCTTCAAACGACTTCTAAATATTTCACAAACCACGGGCGCAAGACGCAGAGCCTATGCTTCGCGCGTCATGACCTTGTGCGATTTTACACGAATATTTTCAAAGAGGTATTTCTGCGGATTATTGAGAAAAACGTACAGCTGGCAAATGCTTTCAAGATCAATAGCTCCTAGATGATAGGGCCTAGGGCCTTCAAACGACTTCTAAATATTTCACAAACCACGGGCGCAAGACGCAGAGCCTATGCTTCGCGCGTCATGACCTTGTGCGATTTTACACGAATATTTTCAATGAGGTATTCCTGCGGATTATTGAGAAAAACGTACAGCTGGCAAATGCTTTCAAGAACACTAGCTCCTATATTATAGGGGCTAAGGCCTTCAAACCACTTCTGAAATGTTCACAAACCACGGGGCGCAAGAAGCAGAGCCTATGCTTTGCGCGTCATGACCTTGTTCGATTTTACACAAATATTTTCAATGAGGTATTTCAGCCGATTATTGAGAAAAACGCACAGCTGGGAAATGCATTCAAGTTCATTAGCCCCTAGACGATAGCGCCTAGGGCTTTCAAATCACTTCTAAATTCTACACAAACCACGGGCGCAAGACGAAGAGCCTATGCTTTGCGCGTCATGACCTCGTGCGATTTTACACGAATATTTTCAATGAGGTATTTCTGCCGATTATTGAGAAAAACGTACAGCTGCCAAATGCTTTCAAGTTCAATAGCTCCTAGATGAAACAGCCTAGGGCCTTCAAAACACTTCTAAATTGTTAACAAACCACGGGCGCAAGACGCAGAGCCTATGTTTCGCGCGTCATGACCTCGTGCGATTTTACACGAATATTTTCAAAGAGGTATTTCTGCGGATTATTGAGAAAAACATACAGCTGGCAAATGCTTTCAAGATCAAAAGCTCCTAGATGATAGGGCCTAGGGCCTTCAAACCACTTCTAAAATGTTCACAAACCACGGCCGCAAGACGAAGAGCCTATGCTTTGCGCGTCATGACATCATGCGATTTTACACGAATATTTTCAATGAGGTATTTCTGCCGATTATTGAGAAAAACGTACAGCTGGCAAATGCTTTCAAGTTCAATAGCTCCTAGATGATACGGCCTAGGGCCTTCAAAACACTTCTAAATGTTTCACAAACCACGGGCGCAAGACGCAGAGCCTATGTTTCGCGCGTCATGACCTCGTGCGATTTTACACAAATATTTTCAAAGAGGTATTTCTGCGGATTATTGAGAAAAACGTACAGCTGGCAAATGCTTTCAAGATCAATAGCTCCTAGATGATAGGGCCTGGGGCCTTCAAACCACTTCTAAAATGTTCACAAACCACGGCGGCAAGACGAAGAGCCTATGCTTCGCGCGTCATGACCTCGTGCGATTTTACACCAATATTTTCAATGAGGTATTTCTGCCGATTATTGAGAAAAACGTAAAGCTGCCAAATGCTTTCAAGTTCAATAGCTCCTAGATGATACGGCCTAGGGCCTGCAAAACACTTCTAAATTGTTGACAAACCACGGGCACAAGACTCAGAGCCAATGTTTCGCGCGTCATGACCTCGTGCTATTTTACACTAATATTTTCAATGAGGTATTTCTGCCTATTATTGAGAAAAACGTACAGCTGGCAAATGCTTTCAAGTTCAATTGCTCCCAGATGTTAGGGCCTAGGGCCTTCAAACCACTTCTAAAATGTTCACAAACCACGGCCGCAAGACGAAGAGCCTATGTTTCGCGCGTCATGACCTCGTGCGATTTTACACAAATATTTTCAATGAGGTATTTCTGCCGATTATTGAGAAAAACATACAGCTGGCAAATGCTTTCAAGATCAATAGCTCCTAGATGACAGGGCCTAGGGCCTTCAAACCACTTCTAAATTGTTGACAAACCACGGGCACAAGACGGGGGGCCAATGTTTCGCGCGTCATGACCTCGTGCGATTTTACACGAATATTTTCAATGAGGTATTTCTGCCGATTATTGAGAAAAACGTACAGCTGCCAAATGCTTTCAAGTTCAATAGCTCCTAGATGATACGGCCTAGGGCATTCAAAACACTTCTAAATTGTTCACAAACCACGGCCGCGAGACGAAGAGCCAATGCTTCGCGCGTCATGACCTCGTGCGATTTTACACGAATATTTTCAATGAGGTACTTCTGTCGATTATTGAGTAAAACATACAGCTGGCAAATGCTTTCAAGATCAATAGCTCCTAGATGATAGGGCATAGGGCCTTCAAACCACTTCTAAAATGTTCACAAACCACGGCGGCAAGACGAAGAGCCTATGCTTCGTGCGTCATGACCTCGTGCGATTTTACACGAATATTGTGAATGAGGTATTTCTGCCGATTATTGAGAAAAACGTACAGCTGCCAAATGCTATCAAGTTCAATAGCTCCTAGATGATACGGCCTAGGGCCTTCAAAACACTTCTAAATTGTTCACAAACCACGGGCGCAAGACGCAGAGCCTATGTTTCGCGCGGCATGACCTCATGCGATTTTACACGAATATTTTCAATGAGGTTTTTCTGCCGATTATTGAGAAAAACGTACAGCTGCCAAATGCTTTCAAGTTCAATAGCTCCTAGATGATACGGCCTAGGGCCTTCAAACCACTTCTAAAATGTTCACAAACCACGGCGGCAAGACGAAGACCCTATGCTTCGTGCGTCATGACCTCGTGCGATTTTACACGAATATTGTGAATGAGGTATTTCTGCCGATTATTGAGAAAAACGTACAGCTGCCAAATGCTTTCATGTTCAATAGCTCCTAGATGATACGGCCTAGGGCCTTCAAAACACTTCTAAATTGTTCACAAACCACGGGCGCAAGACGCAGAGCCTATGTTTCGCGCGGCATGACCTCATGCGATTTTACACGAATATTTTCAATGAGGTTTTTCTGCCGATTATTGAGAAAAACGTACAGCTGCCAAATGCTTTCAAGTTCAATAGCTCATAGATGATACGACCTAGGGCCTTCAAAACACTTCAAAATTGTTCAGAAACCACGGGCGCAAGACGCAGAGCCTATGCTTCGCGCGTCATGACCTCGTGCGATTTTACACAAATATTTTCAATGAGGTATTTCTGCGGATTATTGGGAAAAACATACAGCTGGCAAATGCTTTCAAGATCAATAGCTCCTAGATGATAGGGCCTAGGGCCTTCAAACCACTTCTAAAATGTTCACAAACCACGGCCGCAAGACGAAGAGCCTATGCTTCGCGCGTCATGACCTCGTGCGATTTTACACAAATATTTTCAATGAGGAATTTCTGCCGATTATTGAGAAAAACATACAGCTGGCAAATGCTTTCAAGTTCAATTGCTCCTAGATGTTAGGGCCTAGGGCCTTCAAACGACTTCTAAATATTTCACAAACCACGGGCGCAAGACGCAGAGCCTATGCTTCGCGCGTCATGACCTCGTGCGATTATACACGAATATTTTCAAAGAGGTATTTCTGCGGATTATTGAGAAAAACGTACAGCTGGCAAATGCTTTCAAGATCAATAGCTCCGAGATGATAGGGCCTAGGGCCTTCAAACCACTTCTAAAATGTTCACAAACCACGGCCGCGAGACGAAGAGCCAATGCTTCGCGCGTCATGACCTCGTGCGATTTTACACGAATATTTTCAATGAGGTACTTCTGCGGATTATTGAGAAAAACATACAGCTGGCAAATGCTTTCATGATCAATAGCTCCTAGATGATACGGCCTAGGGCCTTCAAAACACTTCTAAAATGTTCACAAACCACGGCGGCAAGACGAAGAGCCTATGTTTCGCGTGTCATGACCTCGTGCGATTTTACACGAATATATTCAATGAGGTATTTCTGTCGATTATTGAGTAAAACATACAGCTGGCAAATGCTTTCAAGATCAATAGCTCCTAGATGATAGGGCCTAGGGCCTTCAAACCACTTCTAAAATGTTCACAAACCACGGCGGCAAGACGAAGAGCCTATGCTTCGTGCGTCATGACCTCGTGCGATTTTACACGAATATTGTGAATGAGGAATTTCTGCCGATTATTGAGAAAAACGTACAGCTGCCAAATGCTATCAAGTTCAATAGCTCCTAGATGATACGGCCTAGGGCCTTCAAAACACTTCTAAATTGTTCACAAACCACGGGCGCAAGACGCAGAGCCTATGTTTCGCGCGGCATGACCTCATGCGATTTTACACGAATATTTTCAATGAGGTTTTTCTGCCGATTATTGAGAAAAACGTACAGCTGCCAAATGCTTTCAAGTTCAATAGCTCCTAGATGATACGGCCTAGGGCCTTCAAACCACTTCTAAAATGTTCACAAACCACGGCGGCAAGACGAAGACCCTATGCTTCGTGCGTCATGACCTCGTGCGATTTTACACGAATATTGTGAATGAGGTATTTCTGCCGATTATTGAGAAAAACGTACAGCTGCCAAATGCTTTCATGTTCAATAGCTCCTAGATGATACGGCCTAGGGCCTTCAAAACACTTCTAAATTGTTGACAAACCACGGGCACAAGACGAAGAGCCGATGCATTGCGCGTAATGACCTCGTGCGATTTTACATGAATATTTTCAAAGAGGAATTTCTGCCGATTATTGAGAAAAACGTACAGCTGGCAAATGCTTTCAAGATCAATAGCTCCTAGATGATAGGGCCTAGGGCCTTCAAACCACTTCTAAAATGTTCACAAACCACGGCCGCAAGACGAAGAGCCTATGCTTCGCGCGTCATGAATTCGTGCGATTTTACACGAATATTTTCAAAGAGGTATTTCTGCGGATTATTGAGAAAATTGTACAGCTGGCAAATGATTTCAAGAACAATAGCTCCTAGATGATAGGGCCTAGGGCCTTCAAACCACTTCTAAAATGTTCACAAACCACGGCCGCAAGACGAAGAGCCTATGCTTCGCGCGTCATGACCTCGTGCGATTATACACAAATATTTTCAATGAGGGATTTCTGCCGTTTATTGAGAAAAACGTACAGCTGCCAAATGCTTTCAAGTTCAATAGCTCCTAGATGATATGGCCTAGGGCCTTCAAAACACTTCTAAATTGTTCACAAACCACGGGCGCAAGACGCAGAGCATATGCTTCGCGCGTCATGACCTTGTGCGATTTTACATGAATATTTTCAATGAGGTATTTCTGCCGATTATAGAGTAAAACGTACAGCTGGCAAATGCTTTCAAGTTCAGTAGCTCCTAGATGTTAGGGCCTACGGCCTTAAAACCACTTCTAAAATGTTCACAAACCACGGCCGGAAGACGAAGAGCCTATGCTTCGCGCGTCATGACCTCGTGCGATTTTACACTAATATTTTCAATGAGGTATTTCTGCCGATTATTGAGAAAAACGTACAGCTGGCAAATGCTTTCAAGTTCAATTGCTCCTAGATGATAGGGCCTAGGGCCTTCAAACCACTTCTAAATATTTCACAAACCACGGGCGCAAGAGGCAGAGCCTATGCTTCGCGCGTCATGACCTCGTGCGATTTTACACGAATAATTTCAATGAGGTATTTCTGCGGATTATTGAGAAAAACATACAGCTGGCAAATGCTTTCAAGTTCAATAGCTCCTAGATGATAGGGCCCAGGGCTTTCAAATCACTTCTAAATTGTTCACAAACCACGGGCACAAGACGCAGAGCCAATGTTTCGCTCGTCATGACCTCGTGCGATTTTACACGAATATTTTCAATGAGGAATTTCTGCCGATTATTGAGAAAAATGTACAGCTGGCATATGCTTTCAAGTTCAATTGCTCCTAGATGTTAGGGCCTAGGGCCTTCAAACCACTTCTAAATATTTCACAAACCACGGGCGCAAGACGCAGAGCCTATGCTTCGCGCGTCATGACCTTGTGCGATTTTACACGAATATTTTCAATGAGGAATTTCTGTGGATTATTGAGAAAAACATACAGCTGGCATATGCTTTCAAGTTCAATAGCTCCTAGATGATACGGCCTAGGACCTTCAAAACACTTCTAAATTGTTGACCAACCACGGGCGCAAGACGCAGAGCCTATGCTTCGTGCGTCATGACCTCGTGCGATTTTACACGAATATTTTCAATAAGGTATTTCTGCCGATTATTGAGAAAAACATACAGATGGCAAATGCTTTCAAGATCAATAGCTCCTAGATGATAGGGCCTAGGGCCTTCAAACCACTTCTAAATTGTTGACAAACCACGGGCACAAGACGCGGGGCCAATGTTTCGCGCGTCATGACCTCGTGCGATTTTACACGAATATTTTCAATGAGGTATTTCTGCCGATTATTGAGAAAAACGTACAGCTGCCAAATGCTGTCAAGTTCAATAGCTCCTAGATGATACGGCCTAGGGCCTTCAAAACACTTCTAAATTGTTCACAAACCACGGGCGCAAGACGCAGAGCCTATGTTTCGCGCGTAATGACCTCGTGCGATTTTACATGAATATTTTCAAAGAGGAATTTCTGCCGATTATTGAGAAAAACGTACAGCTGGCAAATGCTTTCAAGATCAATAGCTCCTAGATGATAGGGCCTAGGGCCTTCAAACCACTTCTAAAATGTTCACAAACCACGGCCGCAAGACGAAGAGCCTATGCTTCGCGCGTCATGAACTCGTGCGATTTTACACGAATATTTTCAAAGAGGTATTTCTGCGGATTATTGAGAAAATTGTACAGCTGGCAAATGCTTTCAAGAACAATAGCTCCTAGATGATAGGGCCTAGGGCCTTCAAACCACTTCTAAAATGTTCACAAACCACGGCCGCAAGACGAAGAGCCTATGCTTCGCGCGTCATGACCTCGTGCGATTATACACAAATATTTTCAATGAGGGATTTCTGCCGTTTATTGAGAAAAACGTACAGCTGCCAAATGCTTTCAAGTTCAATAGCTCCTAGATGATATGGCCTAGGGCCTTCAAAACACTTCTAAATTGTTCACAAACCACGGGCGCAAGACGCAGAGCATATGCTTCGCGCGTCATGACCTTGTGCGATTTTACATGAATATTTTCAATGAGGTATTTCTGCCGATTATAGAGTAAAACGTACAGCTGGCAAATGCTTTCAAGTTCAGTAGCTCCTAGATGTTAGGGCCTACGGCCTTAAAACCACTTCTAAAATGTTCACAAACCACGGCCGGAAGACGAAGAGCCTATGCTTCGCGCGTCATGACCTCGTGCGATTTTACACTAATATTTTCAATGAGGTATTTCTGCCGATTATTGAGAAAAACGTACAGCTGGCAAATGCTTTCAAGTTCAATTGCTCCTAGATGATAGGGCCTAGGGCCTTCAAACCACTTCTAAATATTTCACAAACCACGGGCGCAAGATGCAGAGCCTATGCTTCGCGCGTCATGACCTCGTGCGATTTTACACGAATAATTTCAATGAGGTATTTCTGCGGATTATTGAGAAAAACATACAGCTGGCAAATGCTTTCAAGTTCAATAGCTCCTAGATGATAGGGCCCAGGGCTTTCAAATCACTTCTAAATTGTTCACAAACCACGGGCACAAGACGCAGAGCCAATGTTTCGCTCGTCATGACCTCGTGCGATTTTACACGAATATTTTCAATGAGGAATTTCTGCCGATTATTGAGAAAAATGTACAGCTGGCAAATGCTTTCAAGTTCAATTGCTCCTAGATGTTAGGGCCTAGGGCCTTCAAACCACTTCTAAATATTTCACAAACCACGGGCGCAAGACGCAGAGCCTATGCTTCGCGCGTCATGACCTTGTGCGATTTTACACGAATATTTTCAATGAGGAATTTCTGTGGATTATTGAGAAAAACATACAGCTGGCAAATGCTTTCAAGTTCAATAGCTCCTAGATGATACGGCCTAGGACCTTCAAAACACTTCTAAATTGTTGACCAACCACGGGCGCAAGACGCAGAGCCTATGTTTCGCGCGTCATGACATCGTGCGATTTTACAAGAATATTTTCAATGAGGAATTTCTGCCGATTATTGAGAAAAACATACAGTTGGCAAAAGCTTTCAAGTTCAATAGCTCCTAGATGATAGGGCCTAGGGCCTTCAAACCACTTCTAAATATTTCACAAACCACGGGCGCAAGACGCAGAGCCTATGCTTCGCGCGTCATGACCTTGTGCGATTTTACACGAATATTTTCAATGAGGAATTTCTGTGGATTATTGAGAAAAACATACAGCTGGCAAATGCTTTCAAGTTCAATAGCTCCTAGATGATACGGCCTAGGACCTTCAAAACACTTCTAAATTGTTGACCAACCACGGGCGCAAGACGCAGAGCCTATGTTTCGCGCGTCATGACATCGTGCGATTTTACAAGAATATTTTCAATGAGGAATTTCTGCCGATTATTGAGAAAAACATACAGTTGGCAAAAGCTTTCAAGTTCAATAGCTCCTAGATGATAGGGCCTAGGGCCTTCAAACCACTTCTAAAATCTTCACAAACCACGGGCGCAAGACGCAGACCCTATGCTTTGTGCGTCATGACCTCGTGCGATTTTACACGAATATTTTCAATGAGGTATTTCTGCCGATTATTGAGAAAAACGTACAGCTGGCAAATGCCTTCAAGTTCAATAGCTCCTAGATGATAGGGCCTAGGGCCTTCAAACCACTTCCAAATTATTCACAAACCACGGGCGCAAGACGAAGAGCCTATGCTTCGCGCGTCAAGACCTTGTGCGATTTTTCATGAATATTATCAATGAGGTATATCTTCCGATTATTGAGAAAAACGTACAGCTGGCAAATGCTTTCAAGTTCAATAGCTCCTAGAAGTTAGGGCCTACGGCCATAAAACCACGTCTAAAATGTTCACAAACCACGGCAGCAAGACGAAGAGCCTATGCTTCGCGCGTCATGACCTCGTGCGATTTTACACGAATATTTCCAATGAGGTAATTCTGCCGATTATTGAGAAAAACGTTCAGCTGCCAAATGCTTTCAAGTTCAATAGCTCCTAGATGATACGGCCTAGGGCCTTCAAAACACTTCTAAATTGTTCACAAACCACGGGCGCAAGACGCAGAGCCTATGTGTCGCGCGTCATGACCTCGTGCGATTTTACACGAATATTTTCAATGAGGAATTTCTGCCGATTATTGAGAAAAACATACAGCTGGCAAATGCTTTCAAGATCAATAGCTCCTAGATGATACGGCCGAGGGCCTTCAAAACACTTCTAAATTGTTCACAAACCACGGGCGCAAGACGCAGAGCCTATGTTTCGCGCAACATGACCTCGTGCGATTTTACATGAATATTTTCAATGAGGTATTTCTGCCGATTATTGAGAAAAACATACAGCTGGCAAATGCTTTCAAGATCAATATATCCTAGATTATAGGGCCTAGGGCCTTCAAACCACTTCTAAATTGTTGACAAACCACGGGCACAAGACGCGGAGCCAATGTTTCGCGCGTCATGACCTCGTGCGATTTTACACGATTATTTTCAATGAGGAATTTCTGCCGATTATTGAGAAAAACGTACAGCTGGCAAATGCTATCAAGTTCAATTGCTCTTAGATGATACGGCCTAGGCCCGTCAAATCACTTCTAAATTGTTCACAAACCACGGGCACAAGACGCAGAGCCAATGTTTCGCGCGTCATGACCTCGTGCGATTTTACACGAATATTTTCAATGAGGTATTTCTGCCGATTATTGAGAAAAACGTCCAGCTGCCAAATGCTTTCAAGCTCAATAGCTCCTAGATGACACGGCCTAGGGCCTTCAAAACACTTCTAAAATGTTCACAAACCAGGGCCGCAAGACGAAGAGCCTATGCTTCGCGCGTCATGACCTCGTGTGATTTTACACGAATATTTTCAAAGAGGTATTTCTGCCGATTATTGAGAAAAACGTACAGCTGGCAAATGCTTTCAAGATCAATAGCTCCTAGATGATAGGGCCTAGGGCCTTCAAACCACTTCTAAAATGTTCACAAACCACGGCCGCAAGACGAAGAGCCTTTGCTTCGCGCGTCATGACCTTGTGCGATTTTACACGAATATTGTCAAAGAGGTATTTCTGCGGATTATTGAGAAAAACGTACAGCTGGCAAATGCTTTCAAGTTCAATTGCTCTTAGATGATACGGCCTAGGCCCGTCAAATCACTTCTAAATTGTTCACAAACCACGGGCACAAGACGCAGAGCCAATGTTTCGCGCGTCATGACCTCGTGCGATTTTACACGAATATTTTCAATGAGGTATTTCTGCCGATTATTGAGAAAAACGTCCAGCTGCCAAATGCTTTCAAGCTCAATAGCTCCTAGATGACACGGCCTAGGGCCTTCAAAACACTTCTAAAATGTTCAGAAACCAGGGCCGCAAGACGAAGAGCCTAGGGTCAATAGCTCGATAGCTAGATCAATAGCTCCTAGATGATAGGGCCTAGGGCCTTCAAAACACTTCTAAATTGTTGACAAACCACGGGCACAAGACGCAGAGCCAATGTTTCGCGCGTCATGACCTTGTGCGATTTTACACAAATATTTTCAATGAGGTATTTCTGCCGATTATTGAGAAAAACGTACAGCTGGCAAATGCTTTCAAGATCAATAGCTCCTAGATGATAGGGCCTAGGGCCTTCAAACCACTTCTAAAATGTTCACAAACCACGGCCGCAAGACGAAGAGCCTATGCTTCGCGCCTCATGAACTCGTGCGATTTTACACGAATATTTTCAAAGAGGTATTTCTGTGGATTATTGAGAAAAATGTACAACTGACAAATGCTTTCAAGATCAATAGCTCCTAGATGATAGGGCCTAGGGCCTTCAAACCACTTCTAAAATGTTCACAAACCACGGCCGCAAGACGAAGAGCCAATGCTTCGCGCGTCATGACCTCGTGCGATTTTACATGAATATTTTCAATGAGGGATTTCTGCCGATTATTGAGAAAAACGTACAGCTGCCAAATGCTTTCAAGTTCAATTGCTCCTAGATGTTAGGGCCTAGGGCCTTCAAAACACTTCTAAATATTTCACAAACCACGGGCACAAGACGCAGAGCCAATGTTTCGCGCGTCATGACCTCGTGCGATTATACACAAATATTTTCAATGAGGGATTTCTGCCGTTTATTGAGAAAAACGTACAGCTGCCAAATGCTTTCAAGTTCAATAGCTCCGAGATGATATGGCCTAGGGCCTTCAAAACACTTCTAAATTGTTCACAAACCACGGGCGCAAGACGCAGAGCATATGCTTCGCGCGTCATGACCTTGTGCGATTTTACATGAATATTTTCAATGAGGTATTTCTGCCGATTATAGAGTAAAACGTACAGCTGGCAAATGCTTTCAAGTTCAGTAGCTCCTAGATGTTAGGGCCTACGGCCTTAAAACCACTTCTAAAATGTTCACAAACCACGGCCGGAAGACGAAGAGCCTATGCTTCGCGCGTCATGACCTCGTGCGATTTTACACTAATATTTTCAATGAGGTATTTCTGCCGATTATTGAGAAAAACGTACAGCTGGCAAATGCTTTCAAGTTCAATTGCTCCTAGATGATAGGGCCTAGGGCCTTCAAACCACTTCTAAATATTTCACAAACCACGGGCGCAAGAGGCAGAGCCTATGCTTCGCGCGTCATGACCTCGTGCGATTTTACACGAATAATTTCAATGAGGTATTTCTGCGGATTATTGAGAAAAACATACAGCTGGCAAATGCTTTCAAGTTCAATAGCTCCTAGATGATAGGGCCCAGGGCTTTCAAATCACTTCTAAATTGTTCACAAACCACGGGCACAAGACGCAGAGCCAATGTTTCGCTCGTCATGACCTCGTGCGATTTTACACGAATATTTTCAATGAGGAATTTCTGCCGATTATTGAGAAAAATGTACAGCTGGCATATGCTTTCAAGTTCAATTGCTCCTAGATGTTAGGGCCTAGGGCCTTCAAACCACTTCTAAATATTTCACAAACCACGGGCGCAAGACGCAGAGCCTATGCTTCGCGCGTCATGACCTTGTGCGATTTTACACGAATATTTTCAATGAGGAATTTCTGTGGATTATTGAGAAAAACATACAGCTGGCATATGCTTTCAAGTTCAATAGCTCCTAGATGATACGGCCTAGGACCTTCAAAACACTTCTAAATTGTTGACCAACCACGGGCGCAAGACGCAGAGCCTATGCTTCGTGCGTCATGACCTCGTGCGATTTTACACGAATATTTTCAATAAGGTATTTCTGCCGATTATTGAGAAAAACATACAGATGGCAAATGCTTTCAAGATCAATAGCTCCTAGATGATAGGGCCTAGGGCCTTCAAACCACTTCTAAATTGTTGACAAACCACGGGCACAAGACGCGGGGCCAATGTTTCGCGCGTCATGACCTCGTGCGATTTTACACGAATATTTTCAATGAGGTATTTCTGCCGATTATTGAGAAAAACGTACAGCTGCCAAATGCTGTCAAGTTCAATAGCTCCTAGATGATACGGCCTAGGGCCTTCAAAACACTTCTAAATTGTTCACAAACCACGGGCGCAAGACGCAGAGCCTATGTTTCGCGCGTCATGACCTCGTGCGATTTTACACGAATATTTTCAATAAGGTATTTCTGCCGATTATTGAGAAAAACATACAGCTGGCAAATGCTTTCAAGATCAATAGCTCCTAGATGATAGGGCCTAGGGCCTTCAAATCACTTCTAAAATGTTCACAAACCACGGGCGCAAGACGAAGAGCCGATGCATTGCGCGTAATGACCTCGTGCGATTTTACATGAATATTTTCAAAGAGGAATTTCTGCCGATTATTGAGAAAAACGTACAGCTGGCAAATGCTTTCAAGATCAATAGCTCCTAGATGATAGGGCCTAGGGCCTTCAAACCACTTCTAAAATGTTCACAAACCACGGCCGCAAGACGAAGAGCCTATGCTTCGCGCGTCATGAACTCGTGCGATTTTACACGAATATTTTCAAAGAGGTATTTCTGCGGATTATTGAGAAAATTGTACAGCTGGCAAATGCTTTCAAGAACAATAGCTCCTAGATGATAGGGCCTAGGGCCTTCAAACCACTTCTAAAATGTTCACAAACCACGGCCGCAAGACGAAGAGCCTATGCTTCGCGCGTCATGACCTCGTGCGATTATACACAAATATTTTCAATGAGGGATTTCTGCCGTTTATTGAGAAAAACGTACAGCTGCCAAATGCTTTCAAGTTCAATAGCTCCTAGATGATATGGCCTAGGGCCTTCAAAACACTTCTAAATTGTTCACAAACCACGGGCGCAAGACGCAGAGCATATGCTTCGCGCGTCATGACCTTGTGCGATTTTACATGAATATTTTCAATGAGGTATTTCTGCCGATTATAGAGTAAAACGTACAGCTGGCAAATGCTTTCAAGTTCAGTAGCTCCTAGATGTTAGGGCCTACGGCCTTAAAACCACTTCTAAAATGTTCACAAACCACGGCCGGAAGACGAAGAGCCTATGCTTCGCGCGTCATGACCTCGTGCGATTTTACACTAATATTTTCAATGAGGTATTTCTGCCGATTATTGAGAAAAACGTACAGCTGGCAAATGCTTTCAAGTTCAATTGCTCCTAGATGATAGGGCCTAGGGCCTTCAAACCACTTCTAAATATTTCACAAACCACGGGCGCAAGATGCAGAGCCTATGCTTCGCGCGTCATGACCTCGTGCGATTTTACACGAATAATTTCAATGAGGTATTTCTGCGGATTATTGAGAAAAACATACAGCTGGCAAATGCTTTCAATTTCAATAGCTCCTAGATGATAGGGCCCAGGGCTTTCAAATCACTTCTAAATTGTTCACAAACCACGGGCACAAGACGCAGAGCCAATGTTTCGCTCGTCATGACCTCGTGCGATTTTACACGAATATTTTCAATGAGGAATTTCTGCCGATTATTGAGAAAAATGTACAGCTGGCAAATGCTTTCAAGTTCAATTGCTCCTAGATGTTAGGGCCTAGGGCCTTCAAACCACTTCTAAATATTTCACAAACCACGGGCGCAAGACGCAGAGCCTATGCTTCGCGCGTCATGACCTTGTGCGATTTTACACGAATATTTTCAATGAGGAATTTCTGTGGATTATTGAGAAAAACATACAGCTGGCAAATGCTTTCAAGTTCAATAGCTCCTAGATGATACGGCCTAGGACCTTCAAAACACTTCTAAATTGTTGACCAACCACGGGCGCAAGACGCAGAGCCTATGTTTCGCGCGTCATGACATCGTGCGATTTTACAAGAATATTTTCAATGAGGAATTTCTGCCGATTATTGAGAAAAACATACAGTTGGCAAAAGCTTTCAAGTTCAATAGCTCCTAGATGATAGGGCCTAGGGCCTTCAAACCACTTCTAAATATTTCACAAACCACGGGCGCAAGACGCAGAGCCTATGCTTCGCGCGTCATGACCTTGTGCGATTTTACACGAATATTTTCAATGAGGAATTTCTGTGGATTATTGAGAAAAACATACAGCTGGCAAATGCTTTCAAGTTCAATAGCTCCTAGATGATACGGCCTAGGACCTTCAAAACACTTCTAAATTGTTGACCAACCACGGGCGCAAGACGCAGAGCCTATGTTTCGCGCGTCATGACATCGTGCGATTTTACAAGAATATTTTCAATGAGGAATTTCTGCCGATTATTGAGAAAAACATACAGTTGGCAAAAGCTTTCAAGTTCAATAGCTCCTAGATGATAGGGCCTAGGGCCTTCAAACCACTTCTAAAATCTTCACAAACCACGGGCGCAAGACGCAGACCCTATGCTTTGTGCGTCATGACCTCGTGCGATTTTACACGAATATTTTCAATGAGGTATTTCTGCCGATTATTGAGAAAAACGTACAGCTGGCAAATGCCTTCAAGTTCAATAGCTCCTAGATGATAGGGCCTAGGGCCTTCAAACCACTTCCAAATTATTCACAAACCACGGGCGCAAGACGAAGAGCCTATGCTTCGCGCGTCATGACCTTGTGCGATTTTTCATGAATATTATCAATGAGGTATATCTTCCGATTATTGAGAAAAACGTACAGCTGGCAAATGCTTTCAAGTTCAATAGCTCCTAGAAGTTAGGGCCTACGGCCATAAAACCACGTCTAAAATGTTCACAAACCACGGCAGCAAGACGAAGAGCCTATGCTTCGCGCGTCATGACCTCGTGCGATTTTACACGAATATTTCCAATGAGGTAATTCTGCCGATTATTGAGAAAAACGTTCAGCTGCCAAATGCTTTCAAGTTCAATAGCTCCTAGATGATACGGCCTAGGGCCTTCAAAACACTTCTAAATTGTTCACAAACCACGGGCGCAAGACGCAGAGCCTATGTGTCGCGCGTCATGACCTCGTGCGATTTTACACGAATATTTTCAATGAGGAATTTCTGCCGATTATTGAGAAAAACATACAGCTGGCAAATGCTTTCAAGATCAATAGCTCCTAGATGATACGGCCGAGGGCCTTCAAAACACTTCTAAATTGTTCACAAACCACGGGCGCAAGACGCAGAGCCTATGTTTCGCGCAACATGACCTCGTGCGATTTTACATGAATATTTTCAATGAGGTATTTCTGCCGATTATTGAGAAAAACATACAGCTGGCAAATGCTTTCAAGATCAATATATCCTAGATTATAGGGCCTAGGGCCTTCAAACCACTTCTAAATTGTTGACAAACCACGGGCACAAGACGCGGAGCCAATGTTTCGCGCGTCATGACCTCGTGCGATTTTACACGATTATTTTCAATGAGGAATTTCTGCCGATTATTGAGAAAAACGTACAGCTGGCAAATGCTATCAAGTTCAATTGCTCTTAGATGATACGGCCTAGGCCCGTCAAATCACTTCTAAATTGTTCACAAACCACGGGCACAAGACGCAGAGCCAATGTTTCGCGCGTCATGACCTCGTGCGATTTTACACGAATATTTTCAATGAGGTATTTCTGCCGATTATTGAGAAAAACGTCCAGCTGCCAAATGCTTTCAAGCTCAATAGCTCCTAGATGACACGGCCTAGGGCCTTCAAAACACTTCTAAAATGTTCACAAACCAGGGCCGCAAGACGAAGAGCCTATGCTTCGCGCGTCATGACCTCGTGTGATTTTACACGAATATTTTCAAAGAGGTATTTCTGCCGATTATTGAGAAAAACGTACAGCTGGCAAATGCTTTCAAGATCAATAGCTCCTAGATGATAGGGCCTAGGGCCTTCAAACCACTTCTAAAATGTTCACAAACCACGGCCGCAAGACGAAGAGCCTTTGCTTCGCGCGTCATGACCTTGTGCGATTTTACACGAATATTGTCAAAGAGGTATTTCTGCGGATTATTGAGAAAAACGTACAGCTGGCAAATGCTTTCAAGTTCAATTGCTCTTAGATGATACGGCCTAGGCCCGTCAAATCACTTCTAAATTGTTCACAAACCACGGGCACAAGACGCAGAGCCAATGTTTCGCGCGTCATGACCTCGTGCGATTTTACACGAATATTTTCAATGAGGTATTTCTGCCGATTATTGAGAAAAACGTCCAGCTGCCAAATGCTTTCAAGCTCAATAGCTCCTAGATGACACGGCCTAGGGCCTTCAAAACACTTCTAAAATGTTCAGAAACCAGGGCCGCAAGACGAAGAGCCTAGGGTCAATAGCTCGATAGCTAGATCAATAGCTCCTAGATGATAGGGCCTAGGGCCTTCAAAACACTTCTAAATTGTTGACAAACCACGGGCACAAGACGCAGAGCCAATGTTTCGCGCGTCATGACCTTGTGCGATTTTACACAAATATTTTCAATGAGGTATTTCTGCCGATTATTGAGAAAAACGTACAGCTGGCAAATGCTTTCAAGATCAATAGCTCCTAGATGATAGGGCCTAGGGCCTTCAAACCACTTCTAAAATGTTCACAAACCACGGCCGCAAGACGAAGAGCCTATGCTTCGCGCCTCATGAACTCGTGCGATTTTACACGAATATTTTCAAAGAGGTATTTCTGTGGATTATTGAGAAAAATGTACAACTGACAAATGCTTTCAAGATCAATAGCTCCTAGATGATAGGGCCTAGGGCCTTCAAACCACTTCTAAAATGTTCACAAACCACGGCCGCAAGACGAAGAGCCAATGCTTCGCGCGTCATGACCTCGTGCGATTTTACATGAATATTTTCAATGAGGGATTTCTGCCGATTATTGAGAAAAACGTACAGCTGCCAAATGCTTTCAAGTTCAATTGCTCCTAGATGTTAGGGCCTAGGGCCTTCAAAACACTTCTAAATATTTCACAAACCACGGGCACAAGACGCAGAGCCAATGTTTCGCGCGTCATGACCTCGTGCGATTTTACACGAATATATTCAATGAGATATTTCTGCCGATTATTGAGAAAAACGTACAGCTGCCAAATGCTTTCAAGCTCAATAGCTCATAGATGATACAGCCTAGGGCCTTCAAAACACTTCTAAAATGTTCACAAACCACGGCCGCAAGACGAAGAGCCTATGCTTCGCGCGTCATGACCTCGTGCGATTTTACACGAATATTTTCAATGAGGGATTTCTGCCGATTATTGAGAAAAACGTACAGCTGCCAAATGCTTTCAAGTTCAAAAGCTCCTAGATGATACGGCCGAGGGCCTTCAAAACACTTCTAAATTGTTCACAAACCACGGGCGCAAGACGCAGAGCCTATGTTTCGCGCAACATGACCTCGTGCGATTTTACATGAATATTTTCAATGAGGTATTTCTGCCGATTATTGAGAAAAACATACAGCTGGCAAATGCTTTCAAGATCAATAGCTCCTAGATGATAGGGCCTAGGGCCTTCAAACCACTTCTAAACTGTTGACAAACCACGGGCACAAGACGCGGAGCCAATGTTTCGCGCGTCATGACCTCGTGCGATTTTACACGAATATTTTCAATGAGGTATTTCTGCCGATTATTGAGAAAAACGTACAGCTGGCAAATGCTTTCAAGTTCAATTGCTCTTAGATGTTAGGGCCTAGGGACTTCAAACCACTTCTAAATATTTCACAAACCACGGGCGCAAGACGCAGAGCTTATGCTTCGCGCGTCATGACCTCGTGCGATTTTACACGAATATTTTCAATGAGGAATTTCTGCGGATTATTGAGAAAAACAGACAGCTGGCAAATGCTTTCAAGATCAATAGCTCCTAGATGACAGGGCCTAGGGCCTTCAAACCACTTCTAAATTGTTGACAAACCACGGGCACAAGACGCGGAGCCAATGTTTCGCGCGTCATGACCTCGTGCGATTTTACACGAATATTTTCAATGAGGTATTTCTGCCGATTATTGAGAAAAACGTACAGCTGGCAAATGCTTTCAAGTTCAATTGCTCTTAGATGTTAGGGCCTAGGGACTTCAAACCACTTCTAAATATTTCACAAACCACGGGCACAAGAAGCAGAGCCTAAGCTTCGCGCGTCATGACCTCGTGCGATTTTACACGAATATTTTCAATGAGGAATTTCTGCGGATTATTGAGAAAAACATACAGCTGGCAAATGCTTTCAAGATCAATAGCTCCTTGATGACAGGGCCTAGGGCCTTCAAATCACTTCTAAATTGTTCACAAACGACGGGCACAAGAGGCAGAGCCAATGGTTCGCGCGTCATGACCTCGTGCGATTTTACACGAATATTTTCAATGAGGTATTTCTGCCGATTATTGAGAAAAACGTACAGCTGCCAAATGCTTTCAAGTTCAATTGCTCCTAGATGTTAGGGCCTAGGGCCTTCAAACTACTTCTAAATATTTCACAAACCACGGGCGCAAGACGCAGAGCGTATGTTTCGCGCGTCATGAGCTCGTGCGATTTTACACGAATATTTTCAATGAGGTATTTCTGCGGATTATTGAGAAAAACATATAGCTGGCAAATACTTTCAAGTTCAATAGCTCCTAGATGATACGGCCTAGGGCCTTCAAAACACTTCTAAATTGATCACAAACCACGGGCGCAAGACGCAGAGCCTATGTTTCGCGCGTCATGACCTCGTGCGATTATACATGAATATTTTCAATGAGGTATTTCTGCCGATTATTGAGAAAAACGTACAGCTGGCAAATGCTTTCAAGTTCAATAGGTCCTAGATGATAGGGCCTAGGTCCTTCAAACCACTTCTAAAATGTTCACAAACCACGGCCGCAAGACGAAGAGCCTATGCTTCGCGCGTCATGACCTCGTGCGATTTTACACGAATATATTCAATGAGGTATTTCTGCGGATTATGGAGAAAAACATATAGCTGGCAAATACTTTCAAGATCAATATCTCCTAGATGATAGGGCCTAGGGCCTTCAAATCAGTTCTAAATTGTTCACAAACCACGGGCACAAGACGCAGAGCCAATGTTTCGCGCGTCATGACCTCGTGCGATTTTACACGAATATTTTCAATGAGGTATTTCTGCCGATTATTGAGAAAAACATACAGCTGGCAAATGCTTTCAAGTTCAATTGCTCCTAGATGATAGGGCCTAGGGCGTTCAAATCACTTCTAAATTGTTCACAAACCACGGGCACAAGACGCAGAGCCAATGTTTCGCGCGTCATGACCTCGTGCGATTTTACACGAATATTTTCAATGAGGTATTTCTGCCGATTATTGAGAAAAACATACAGCTGGCAAATGCTTTCAAGTTCACTTGCTCCTAGATGATAGGGCCTAGGGCCTTCAAATCATTTCTAAATTGTTCACACACCACGGGCACAAGACGCAGAGCAAATGTTTCGCGCGTCATGACCTCGTGCGATTTTACACGAATGTTTTCAATGAGGTATTTCTGCCGATTATTGAGAAAAACGTTCAGCTGCCAAATGCATTCAAGTTCAATTGCTCCTAGATGTTAGGGCCTAGGGCCTTCAAACCACTTCTAAATATTTCACAAACCACGGGCGCACGACGCAGAGCCTATGCTTCGCGCGTCATGACCTCGTGCGATTTAACACGAATATTTTCAATGAGGTATTTCTGCCGATTATTGAGAAAAACGTACAGCTGGCAAATGCTTTCAAGTTCAATAGGTCCTAGATGATAGGGCCTAGGTCCTTCAAACCACTTCTAAAATGTTCACAAACCACGGCCGCAAGACGAAGAGCCTATGCTTCGCGCGTCATGACCTCGTGCGATTTTACACGAATATATTCAATGAGGTATTTCTGCGGATTATGGAGAAAAACATATAGCTGGCAAATACTTTCAAGATCAATATCTCCTAGATGATAGGGCCTAGGGCCTTCAAATCAGTTCTAAATTGTTCACAAACCACGGGCACAAGACGCAGAGCCAATGTTTCGCGCGTCATGACCTCGTGCGATTTTACACGAATATTTTCAATGAGGTATTTCTGCCGATTATTGAGAAAAACATACAGCTGGCAAATGCTTTCAAGTTCAATTGCTCCTAGATGATAGGGCCTAGGGCGTTCAAATCACTTCTAAATTGTTCACAAACCACGGGCACAAGACGCAGAGCCAATGTTTCGCGCGTCATGACCTCGTGCGATTTTACACGAATATTTTCAATGAGGTATTTCTGCCGATTATTGAGAAAAACATACAGCTGGCAAATGCTTTCAAGTTCACTTGCTCCTAGATGATAGGGCCTAGGGCCTTCAAATCATTTCTAAATTGTTCACACACCACGGGCACAAGACGCAGAGCAAATGTTTCGCGCGTCATGACCTCGTGCGATTTTACACGAATGTTTTCAATGAGGTATTTCTGCCGATTATTGAGAAAAACGTTCAGCTGCCAAATGCATTCAAGTTCAATTGCTCCTAGATGTTAGGGCCTAGGGCCTTCAAACCACTTCTAAATATTTCACAAACCACGGGCGCACGACGCAGAGCCTATGCTTCGCGCGTCATGACCTCGTGCGATTTAACACGAATATTTTCAATGAGGTATTTCTGCGGATTATTGAGAAAAACATACAGCTGGCAAATGCTTTCAAGTTCAATAGCTCCAAGATGATACGGCCTAGGGCCTTCAAAACACTTCTAAACTGTTCACAAACCACGGGCGCAAGACGCAGAGCCTATGTTTCGTGTGTCATGACCTTGTGCGATTTTACATGAATATGTTCAATGAGGTATTTCTGCCGATTATTGAGAAAAACATACAGCTGGCAAATGCTTTCAAGATCAATAGCTCCTAGATGATAGGGCCTAGGGCCTTCAAAACACTTCTAAATTGTTGACAAACCACGGGCACAAGACGCAGAGCCAATGTTTCGCGCGTCATGACCTTGTGCGATTTTACACAAATATTTTCAATGAGGTATTTCTGCCGATTACTGAGAAAAACGTACAGCTGGCAAATGCTTTCAAGATCAATAGCTCCTGGATGATAGGGCCTAGGGCCTTCAAACCACTTCTAAAATGTTCACAAACCACGGCCGCAAGACGAAGAGCCTATGCTTCGCGCGTCATGACCTCGTGCGATTTTACACAAATATTTTCAAAGAGGTATTTCTGCGGATTATTGAGAAAAATGTACAGCTGGCAAATGCTTTCAAGATCAATAGCTCCTAGATGATAGGGCCTAGGGCCTTCAAACCACTTCTAAAATGTTCACAAACCAAGGCCGCAAGACGAAGAGCCTATGCTTCGCGCGTCATGACCTCGTGCGATTTTACACGAATATTGTCAAAGAGGTATTTCTGCGGATTATTGAGAAAAACGTACAGCTGGCAAATGCTTTCAAGATCAATAGCTCCTAGATGATAGGGCCTAGGGCCTTCAAACCACTTCTAAAATGTTCACAAACCACGGCCGCAAGACGAAGAGCCTATGCTTCGCGCGTCATGACCTCGTGCAATTTTACACGAATATTTTCAATGAGGTATTTCTGCCGATTATTGAGAAAAACGTACAGCTGCCAAATGCTTTCAAGTTCAACAGCTCCTAGATGATACGGCCTAGGGCCTTGAAAACACTTCTAAATTGTTCACAAACCACGGGCGCAAGACGCAGAGCCTATGTTTCGCGCGTCATGACCTCGTGCGATTTGACATGAATATTTTCAATGAGGTATTTCTGCCGATTATTGAGAAAAACATACAGCTGGCAAATGCTTTCAAGATCAATAGCTCCTAGATGATAGAGCCTAGGGCCTTCAAACCACTTCTAAATTGTTGAAATAACACGGGCGCAAGACGCAGAGCCTATGTGTCGCGCGTCATGACCTCGTGCGATTTTACATGAATATTATCAATGAGGTATTTCTGCCGATTATTGAGAAAAACATACAGCTGGCAAATGCTTTCAAGTTCAATTGCTCTTAGATGTTAGGGCCTAGGGCCTTCAAACCACTTCTAAATATTTCACAAACCACGGGCGCAAGACGCAGAGCCTATGTTTCGCGCGTCATGACCTCGTGCGATTTTACACGAATATTTCAATGAGGAATTTCTGCGGATTTTTGAGAAAAACATACAGCTGGCAAATGCTTTCAAGATCAATAGCTCCTAGATGATAGGGCATAGGGCCTTCAAACCACTTCTAAAATGTTCACAAACCACGGCCGCAAGACGAAGAGCCTATGCTTCGCGCGTCATGACCTCGTGCGATTTTACACAAATATTTTCAATGAGGTATTTCTGCGGATTATTGAGAAAAACGTACAGCTGGCAAATGCTTTCAAGTTCAATTGCTCCTAGATGTTAGGGCCTAGGGCCTTCAAACGACTTCTAAATATTTCACAAACCACGGGCACAAGACGCAGAGCTTATGCTTCGCGCGTCATGACCTCGTGCGATTTTACACGAATATTTTCAATGAGGTATTTCTGCGGATTATTGAGAAAAACATACAGCTGTAAAATGCTTTCAAGATCAATAGCTCCTAGATGATAGGGCCTAGGGCCTTCAAATCACTTCTAAATTGTTCACAAACCACGGGCACAAGACGCAGAGCCTATGTTTCGCGCGTCATGACCTCGTGCGATTTTACACGAATATTTTCAATGAGGTATTTCTGCCGATTATTGAGAAAAACATACAGCTGGCAAATGCTTTCAAGATCAATAGCTCCTAGATGATAGGGCCTAGGGCCTTCAAATCACTTCTAAAATGTTCACAAACCACGGCCGCAAGACGAAGAGCCTATGCTTCGCACGTCATGACCTCGTGCGATTTTACACGAATATTTTCAAAGAGGTATTTCTGCCGATTATTGAGAAAAACATACAGCTGGCAAATGCTTTCAAGATCAATAGCTCCTAGATGATAGGGCCTAGGGCCTTCAAACCACTTCTGAAATGTTCACAAACCACGGCCGCAAGACGAAGAGCCTATGTTTCGCGCGTCATGACCTCGTGCGATTTTACACGAATATTGTCAAAGAGGTATTTCTGCGGATTATTGAGAAAAACGTACAACTGGCAAATGCTTTCAAGATCAATAGCTCCTAGATGATAGGGCCTAGGGCCTTCAAACCACTTCTAAAATGTTCACAAACCACGGCCGCAAGACGAAGAGCCTATGTTTCGCACGTCATGACCTCGTGCGATTTTACATGAATATTTTCAATGAGGTATTTCTGCCGATTATTGAGAAAAACATACAGCTGGCAAATGCTTTCAAGATCAATAGCTCCTAGATGATAGGGCCTAGGGCCTTCAAACCACTTCTAAATTGTTGACAAAACACGGGTGCAAGACGCAGAGCCTATGTTTCGCGCGTCATGACCTCGTGCGATTTTACATGAATATTATCAATGAGGTATTTCTGCCGATTATTGAGAAAAACATACAGCTGGCAAATGCTTTCAAGTTCAATTGCTCTTAGATGTTAGGGCCTAGGGCCTTCAAACCACTTCTAAATATTTCACAAACCACGGGCGCAAGACGCAGAGCCTATGTTTCACGCGTCATGACCTCGTGCGATTTTACACGAATATTTTCAATGAGGAATTTCTGCGGATTTTTGAGAAAAACATACAGCTGGCAAATGCTTTCAAGATCAATAGCTCCTAGATGATAGGGCCTAGGGCCTTCAAACCACTTCTAAAATGTTCACAAACCACGGCCGCAAGACGAAGAGCCTATGCTTCGCGCGTCATGACCTCGTGCGATTTTACACAAATATTTTCAATGAGGTATTTCTGCCGATTATTGAGAAAAACGTACAGCTGGCAAATGCTATCAAGTTCAATTGCTCCTAGATTTTAGGGCCTAGGGCCTTCAAACGACTTCTAAATATTTCACAAAACACGGGCGCAAGACGCAGAGCTTATGCTTCGCGCGTCATGACCTCGTGCGTTTTTACACGAATATTTTCAATGAGGTATTTCTGCGGATTATTGAGAAAAACATACAGCTGTAAAATGCTTTCAAGATCAATAGCTCCTAGATGACAGGGCCTAGGGCCTTCAAATCACTTCTAAATTGTTCACAAACCACGGGCACAAGACGCAGAGCCAATGTTTCGCGCGTCATGAACTCGTGCGATTTTACACGAATATTTTCAATGAGGTATTTCTACCGAATATTGAGAAAAACATACAGCTGCCAAATGCTTTCAAGCTCAATAGCTCCTAGATGATAGGGCCTAGGGCCTTCAAACCACTTCTAAATTGTTCACAAACCACGGGTGCAAGACGCAGAGCCAATGATTCGCGCGTCATGACCTCGTGCGATTTTACACTAATATTTTCAATGAGGTATTTCTGCCGATTATTGAGAAAAACGTACAGCTGGCAAATGCGTTCAAGTTCAATTGCTCTTAGATATTAGGGCCTAGGGACTTCAAACCACTTCTGAATATTTCACAAACCACGGGCGCAAGACGCAGAGCCTATGCTTCGCGCGTCATGACCTCGTGCGATGTTACACGAATATTTTCAATGAGGAATTTCTGCAGATTATTGAGAAAAACATACAGCAGGCAAATGCTGTCAAGATCAATAGCTCCTAGATGATAGGGCCTAGGGCCTTCAAATCAATTCTAAATTGTTCACAAACCACGGGCACAAGACGCGGAGCCAATGTTTCGCGCGTCATGACCTCGTGCGATTTTACAAGAATATTTTCAATGAGGTATTTCTGCCGATTATTGAGAAAAACGTACAGCTGGCAAATGCTTTCAAGTTCAATTGCTCTTAGATATTAGGGCCTAGGGACTTCAAACCACTTCTAAATATTTCACAAACCACGGGCGCAAGACGTAGAGCCTATGCTTCGCGCGTCATGACCTCGTGCGATTTTACACGAATATTTTCAATGAGGAATTTCTGCAGATTATTGAGAAAAACATACAGCAGGCAAATGCTTTCAAGATCAATAGCTCCTAGATAATAGGGCCTAGGGCCTTCAAATCACTTCTAAATTGTTCACAAACCACGGGCACAAGACGCAGAGCCAATGTTTCGCGCGTCATGACCTCGTGCGATTTAACACGAATATTTTCAATGAGGTATTTCTGCCGATTATTGAGAAAAACGTACAGCTGGCAAATGCTTTCAAGTTCAATTGCTCCTAGATGTTAGGGCCTAGGGCCTTCAAACCACTTCTAAAATGTTCACAAACCACGGCCGCAAGACGAAGAGCCTATGCTTCGCGCGTCATGACCTTGTGCGATTTTACACAAATATTTTCAATGAGGGATTTCTGCCGATTATTGAGAAAAACGTACAGCTGCCAAATGCTTTCAAGTTCAACAGCTCCTAGATGATACGGCCTAGGGCCTTCAAAACACTTCTAAATTGTTCACAAACCACGGGCGCAAGACGCAGAGCCTATGTTTCGCGCGTCATGACCTCGTGCGATTTTACATGAATATTTTCAATGAGGTATTTCTGCCGATTATTGAGAAAAAAAACAGTTGGCAAATGCTTTCAAGATCAATAGCTCCTAGATGATAGGGCCTAGGGCCTTCAAACCACTTCTAAATTGTTGACAAACCACGGGCACAAGATGCAGAGCCAATGTTTCGCGCGTCATGACCTCGTGCGATTTTACACGAATATTTTGAATGAGGTATTTCTGCCGATTATTGAGAAAAACGGACAGCTGGCAAATGCTTTCAAGTTCAATTGCTCTTAGATATTAGGGCCTAGGGACTTCAAACCACTTCTGAATATTTCACAAACCACGGGCGCAAGACGCAGAGCCTATGCTTCGCGCGTCATGACCTCGTGCGATTTTACACGAATATTTTCAATGAGGAATTTCTGCAGATTATTGAGAAAAACATACAGCAGGCAAATGCTTTCAAGATCAATAGCTCCTAGATGATAGGGCCTAGGGCCTTCAAATCACTTCTAAATTGTTCACAAACCACGGGCACAAGACGCAGAGCCAATGTTTCGCGCGTCATGACCTCGTGCGATTTAACACGAATATTTTCAATGAGGTATTTCTGCCGATTATTGAGAAAAACGTACAGCTGGCAAATGCTTTCAAGTTCAATTGCTCCTAGATGTTAGGGCCTAGGGCCTTCAAACCACTTCTAAAATGTTCACAAACCACGGCCGCAAGACGAAGAGCCTATGCTTCGCGCGTCATGACCTCGTGCGATTTTACACAAATATTTTCAATGAGGTATTTCTGCCGATTATTGAGAAAAACGTACAGCTGGCAAATGCTATCAAGTTCAATTGCTCCTAGATGTTAGGGCCTAGGGCCTTCAAACGACTTCTAAATATTTCACAAAACACGGGCGCAAGACGCAGAGCTTATGCTTCGCGCGTCATGACCTCGTGCGTTTTTACACGAATATTGTCAATGAGGTATTTCTGCGGATTATTGAGAAAAACATACAGCTGTAAAATGCTTTCAAGATCAATAGCTCCTAGATGATAGGGCCTAGGGCCTTCAAATCACTTCTAAATTGTTCACAAACCACGGGCACAAGACGCAGAGCCAATGTTTCGCGCGTCATGAACTCGTGCGATTTTACACGAATATTTTCAATGAGGTATTTCTACCGAATATTGAGAAAAACGTACAGCTGCCAAATGCTTTCAAGCTCAATAGCTCCTAGATGATACGGCCTAGGGCCTTCAAAACACTTCTAAAATGTTCACAAAGCACGGCCGCAAGACAAAGAGCCTATGCTTCGCGCGTCATGACCTCGGGCGATTTTACACTAATATTTTCAATGAGGTATTTCTGCGGATTATTGAGAAAAACATACAGCTGGCAAATGCTTTCAAGATCAATAGCTCCTAGATGATAGGGCCTAGCGCCTTCAAATCACTTCTAAAATGTTCACAAACCACGGCCGCAAGACGCAGAGCCTATGTTTCGCGCGTCATGACCTCGTGCGATTTTACATGAATATTTTCAATGAGGTATTTCTGCCGATTATTGAGAAAAACATACAGTTGGCAAATGCTTTCAAGATCAATAGCTCCTAGATGATAGGGCCTAGGGCCTTCAAACCACTTCTAAATTGTTGACAAACCACGGGCACAAGATGCAGAGCCAATGTTTCGCGCGTCATGACCTCGTGCGATTTTACACTAATATTTTCAATGAGGTATTTCTGCCGATTATTGAGAAAAACGTACAGCTGGCAAATGCTTTCAAGTTCAATTGCTCTTAGATATTAGGGCCTAGGGACTTCAAACCACTTCTGAATATTTCACAAACCACGGGCGCAAGACGCAGAGCCTATGCTTCGCGCGTCATGACCTCGTGCGATTTTACACGAATATTTTCAATGAGGAATATCTGCAGATTATTGAGAAAAACATACAGCAGGCAAATGCTTTCAAGATCAATAGCTCCTAGATGATAGGGCCTAGGGCCTTCAAATCACTTCTAAATTGTTCACAAACCACGGGCACAAGACGCAGAGCCAATGTTTCGCGCGTCATGAACTCGTGCGATTTTACACGAATATTTTCAATGAGGTATTTCTACCGAATATTGAGAAAAACGTACAGCTGCCAAATGCTTTCAAGCTCAATAGCTCCTAGATGATACGGCCTAGGGCCTTCAAAACACTTCTAAAATGTTCACAAAGCACGGCCGCAAGACAAAGAGCCTATGCTTCGCGCGTCATGACCTCGGGCGATTTTACACTAATATTTTCAATGAGGTATTTCTGCGGATTATTGAGAAAAACATACAGCTGGCAAATGCTTTCAAGATCAATAGCTCCTAGATGATAGGGCCTAGCGCCTTCAAATCACTTCTAAAATGTTCACAAACCACGGCCGCAAGACGCAGAGCCTATGTTTCGCGCGTCATGACCTCGTGCGATTTTACATGAATATTTTCAATGAGGTATTTCTGCCGATTATTGAGAAAAACATACAGTTGGCAAATGCTTTCAAGATCAATAGCTCCTAGATGATAGGGCCTAGGGCCTTCAAACCACTTCTAAATTGTTGACAAACCACGGGCACAAGATGCAGAGCCAATGTTTCGCGCGTCATGACCTCGTGCGATTTTACACTAATATTTTCAATGAGGAATTTCTGCCGATTATTGAGAAAAACGTACAGCTGGCAAATGCTTTCAAGTTCAATTGCTCCTAGATGTTAGGGCCTAGGGCCTTCAAACCACTTCTAAATATTTCACAAACCACGGGCACAAGACGCAGAGCCAATGTTTCGCGCGTCATGACCTCGTGCGATTTTACATGAATATTATCAATGAGGTATTTCTGCCGATTATTGAGAAAAACATACAGCTGGCAAATGCTTTCAAGTTCAATTGCTCTTAGATGTTAGGGCCTAGGGCCTTCAAACCACTTCTAAATATTTCACAAACCACGGGCGCAAGACGCAGAGCCTATGTTTCACGCGTCATGACCTCGTGCGATTTTACACAAATATTTTCAATGAGGAATTTCTGCGGATTTTTGAGAAAAACATACAGCTGGCAAATGCTTTCAAGATCAATAGCTCCTAGATGATAGGGCCTAGGGCCTTCAAACCACTTCTAAAATGTTCACAAACCACGGCCGCAAGACGAAGAGCCTATGCTTCGCGCGTCATGACCTCGTGCGATTTTACACAAATATTTTCAATGAGGTATTTCTGCCGATTATTGAGAAAAACGTACAGCTGGCAAATGCTATCAAGTTCAATTGCTCCTAGATTTTAGGGCCTAGGGCCTTCAAACGACTTCTAAATATTTCACAAAACACGGGCGCAAGACGCAGAGCTTATGCTTCGCGCGTCATGACCTCGTGCGTTTTTACACGAATATTTTCAATGAGGTATTTCTGCGGATTATTGAGAAAAACATACAGCTGTAAAATGCTTTCAAGATCAATAGCTCCTAGATGACAGGGCCTAGGGCCTTCAAATCACTTCTAAATTGTTCACAAACCACGGGCACAAGACGCAGAGCCAATGTTTCGCGCGTCATGAACTCGTGCGATTTTACACGAATATTTTCAATGAGGTATTTCTACCGAATATTGAGAAAAACATACAGCTGCCAAATGCTTTCAAGCTCAATAGCTCCTAGATGATAGGGCCTAGGGCCTTCAAACCACTTCTAAATTGTTCACAAACCACGGGTGCAAGACGCAGAGCCAATGTTTCGCGCGTCATGACCTCGTGCGATTTTACACTAATATTTTCAATGAGGTATTTCTGCCGATTATTGAGAAAAACGTACAGCTGGCAAATGCGTTCAAGTTCAATTGCTCTTAGATATTAGGGCCTAGGGACTTCAAACCACTTCTGAATATTTCACAAACCACGGGCGCAAGACGCAGAGCCTATGCTTCGCGCGTCATGACCTCGTGCGATTTTACACGAATATTTTCAATGAGGAATTTCTGCAGATTATTGAGAAAAACATACAGCAGGCAAATGCTGTCAAGATCAATAGCTCCTAGATGATAGGGCCTAGGGCCTTCAAATCAATTCTAAATTGTTCACAAACCACGGGCACAAGACGCGGAGCCAATGTTTCGCGCGTCATGACCTCGTGCGATTTTACAAGAATATTTTCAATGAGGTATTTCTGCCGATTATTGAGAAAAACGTACAGCTGGCAAATGCTTTCAAGTTCAATTGCTCTTAGATATTAGGGCCTAGGGACTTCAAACCACTTCTAAATATTTCACAAACCACGGGCGCAAGACGTAGAGCCTATGCTTCGCGCGTCATGACCTCGTGCGATTTTACACGAATATTTTCAATGAGGAATTTCTGCAGATTATTGAGAAAAACATACAGCAGGCAAATGCTTTCAAGATCAATAGCTCCTAGATGATAGGGCCTAGGGCCTTCAAATCACTTCTAAATTGTTCACAAACCACGGGCACAAGACGCAGAGCCAATGTTTCGCGCGTCATGACCTCGTGCGATTTAACACGAATATTTTCAATGAGGTATTTCTGCCGATTATTGAGAAAAACGTACAGCTGGCAAATGCTTTCAAGTTCAATTGCTCCTAGATGTTAGGGCCTAGGGCCTTCAAACCACTTCTAAAATGTTCACAAACCACGGCCGCAAGACGAAGAGCCTATGCTTCGCGCGTCATGACATTGTGCGATTTTACACAAATATTTTCAATGAGGGATTTCTGCCGATTATTGAGAAAAACGTACAGCTGCCAAATGCTTTCAAGTTCAACAGCTCCTAGATGATACGGCCTAGGGCCTTCAAAACACTTCTAAATTGTTCACAAACCACGGGCGCAAGACGCAGAGCCTATGTTTCGCGCGTCATGACCTCGTGCGATTTTACATGAATATTTTCAATGAGGTATTTCTGCCGATTATTGAGAAAAACATACAGTTGGCAAATGCTTTCAAGATCAATAGCTCCTAGATGATAGGGCCTAGGGCCTTCAAACCACTTCTAAATTGTTGACAAACCACGGGCACAAGATGCAGAGCCAATGTTTCGCGCGTCATGACCTCGTGCGATTTTACACGAATATTTTCAATGAGGTATTTCTGCCGATTATTGAGAAAAACGGACAGCTGGCAAATGCTTTCAAGTTCAATTGCTCTTAGATATTAGGGCCTAGGGACTTCAAACCACTTCTGAATATTTCACAAACCACGGGCGCAAGACGCAGAGCCTATGCTTCGCGCGTCATGACCTCGTGCGATTTTACACGAATATTTTCAATGAGGAATTTCTGCAGATTATTGAGAAAAACATACAGCAGGCAAATGCTTTCAAGATCAATAGCTCCTAGATGATAGGGCCTAGGGCCTTCAAATCACTTCTAAATTGTTCACAAACCACGGGCACAAGACGGAGAGCCAATGTTTCGCGCGTCATGACCTCGTGCGATTTAACACGAATATTTTCAATGAGGTATTTCTGCCGATTATTGAGAAAAACGTACAGCTGGCAAATGCTTTCAAGTTCAATTGCTCCTAGATGTTAGGGCCTAGGGCCTTCAAACCACTTCTAAAATGTTCACAAACCACGGCCGCAAGACGAAGAGCCTATGCTTCGCGCGTCATGACCTCGTGCGATTTTACACAAATATTTTCAATGAGGTATTTCTGCCGATTATTGAGAAAAACGTACAGCTGGCAAATGCTATCAAGTTCAATTGCTCCTAGATGTTAGGGCCTAGGGCCTTCAAACGACTTCTAAATATTTCACAAAACACGGGCGCAAGACGCAGAGCTTATGCTTCGCGCGTCATGACCTCGTGCGTTTTTACACGAATATTTTCAATGAGGTATTTCTGCGGATTATTGAGAAAAACATACAGCTGTAAAATGCTTTCAAGATCAATAGCTCCTAGATGATAGGGCCTAGGGCCTTCAAATCACTTCTAAATTGTTCACAAACCACGGGCACAAGACGCAGAGCCAATGTTTCGCGCGTCATGAACTCGTGCGATTTTACACGAATATTTTCAATGAGGTATTTCTACCGAATATTGAGAAAAACGTACAGCTGCCAAATGCTTTCAAGCTCAATAGCTCCTAGATGATACGGCCTAGGGCCTTCAAAACACTTCTAAAATGTTCACAAAGCACGGCCGCAAGACAAAGAGCCTATGCTTCGCGCGTCATGACCTCGGGCGATTTTACACTAATATTTTCAATGAGGTATTTCTGCGGATTATTGAGAAAAACATACAGCTGGCAAATGCTTTCAAGATCAATAGCTCCTAGATGATAGGGCCTAGCGCCTTCAAATCACTTCTAAAATGTTCACAAACCACGGCCGCAAGACGCAGAGCCTATGTTTCGCGCGTCATGACCTCGTGCGATTTTACATGAATATTTTCAATGAGGTATTTCTGCCGATTATTGAGAAAAACATACAGTTGGCAAATGCTTTCAAGATCAATAGCTCCTAGATGATAGGGCCTAGGGCCTTCAAACCACTTCTAAATTGTTGACAAACCACGGGCACAAGATGCAGAGCCAATGTTTCGCGCGTCATGACCTCGTGCGATTTTACACTAATATTTTCAATGAGGTATTTCTGCCGATTATTGAGAAAAACGTACAGCTGGCAAATGCTTTCAAGTTCAATTGCTCTTAGATATTAGGGCCTAGGGACTTCAAACCACTTCTGAATATTTCACAAACCACGGGCGCAAGACGCAGAGCCTATGCTTCGCGCGTCATGACCTCGTGCGATTTTACACGAATATTTTCAATGAGGAATTTCTGCAGATTATTGAGAAAAACATACAGCAGGCAAATGCTTTCAAGATCAATAGCTCCTAGATGATAGGGCCTAGGGCCTTCAAATCACTTCTAAATTGTTCACAAACCACGGGCACAAGACGCAGAGCCAATGTTTCGCGCGTCATGACCTCGTGCGATTTAACACGAATATTTTCAATGAGGTATTTCTGCCGATTATTGAGAAAAACGTACAGCTGGCAAATGCTTTCAAGTTCAATTGCTCCTAGATGTTAGGGCCTAGGGCCTTCAAACCACTTCTAAATATTTCACAAACCACGGGCACAAGACGCAGAGCCAATGTTTCGCGCGTCATGACCTCGTGCGATTTAACACGAATATTTTCAATGAGGTATTTCTGCCGATTATTGAGAAAAACGTACAGCTGGCAAATGCTTTCAAGTTCAATTGCTCCTAGATGTTAGGGCCTAGGGCCTTCAAACCACTTCTAAAATGTTCACAAACCACGGCCGCAAGACGAAGAGCCTATGCTTCGCGCGTCATGACCTCGTGCGATTTTACACAAATATTTTCAATGAGGGATTTCTGCCGATTATTGAGATAAACGTACAGCTGCCAAATGCTTTCAAGTTCAACAGCTCCTAGATGATACGGCCTAGGGCCTTCAAAACACTTCTAAATTGTTCACAAACCACGGGCGCAAGACGCAGAGCCTATGTTTCGCGCGTCATGACCTCGTGCGATTTTACATGAATATTTTCAATGAGGTATTTCTGCCGATTATTGAGAAAAACATACAGTTGGCAAATGCTTTCAAGATCAATAGCTCCTAGATGATAGGGCCTAGGGCCTTCAAACCACTTCTAAATTTTTGACAAACCACGGGCACAAGATGCAGAGCCAATGTTTCGCGCATCATGACCTCGTGCGATTTTACACGAATATTTTCAATGAGGTATTTCTGCCGATTATTGAGAAAAACGTACAGCTGGCAAATGCTTTCAAGTTCAATTGCTCTTAGATATTAGGGCCTAGGGACTTCAAACCACTTCTGAATATTTCACAAACCACGGGCGCAAGACGCAGAGCCTATGCTTCGCACGTCATGACCTCGTGCGATTTTACACGAATATTATCAATGAGGAATTTCTGCAGATTATTGAGAAAAACATACAGCAGGCAAATGCTTTCAAGATCAATAGCTCCTAGATGATAGGGCCTAGGGCCTTCAAATCAATTCTAAATTGTTCACAAACCATGGGCACAAGACGCAGAGCCAATGTTTCGCGCGTCATGACCTCGTGCGATTTTACACGAATATTTTCAATGAGGTATTTCTGCCGATTATTGAGAAAAACGTACAGCCGGCAAATGCTTTCAAGTTCAATTGCTCCTAGATGTTAGGGCCTAGGGCCTTCAAACCACTTCTAAATATTTCACAAACCACGGGCGCAAGACGCAGAGCCTATGCTTCGCGCGTCATGACCTCGTGCGATTTTACATGAATATTTTCAATGAGGTATATCTGCCGATTATTGAGAAAAACATACAGCTGGCAAATGCTTTCAAGTTCAATTGCTCTTAGATGTTAGGGCCTAGGGCCTTCAAACCACTTCTAAATATTTCACAAACTACGGGCGCAAGACGCAGAGCCTATGTTTCGCGCGTCATGACCTCGTGCGATTTTACACGAATATTTTCAATGAGGAATTTCTGCGGATTATTGAGAAAAACATACAGCTGGCAAATGCTTTCAAGATCAATAGCTCCTAGATGATAGGGCCTAGGGCCATCAAACCACTTCTAAAATGTTCACAAACCACGGCCGCAAGACGAAGAGCCTATGCTTCGCGCGTCATGACCTCGTGCGATTTTACACGAATTTTTTCAATGAGGTATTTCTACCGATTATTGAGAAAAACGTACAGCTGGCAAATGCTTTCAAGTTCAATTGCTCCTAGATGTTAGGGCCTAGGGCCTTCAAACCACTTCTAAATTGTTGACAAAACATGGGCGCAAGACGCAGAGCCTATGTTTCGCGCGTCATGACCTCGTGCGATTTTACATGAATATAATCAATGAGGTATTTCTGCCGATTATTGAGAAAAACATACAGCTGGCAAATGCTTTCAAGTTCAATTGCTCTTAGATGTTAGGGCCTAGGGCCTTCAAATCACTTCTAAATATTTCACAAACCACGGGCGCAAGACGCAGAGCCTATGTTTCGCGCGTCATGACCTCATGCGATTTTACACGAATATTTTCAATGAGGTATTTCTGCCGAATATTGAGAAAAACGTACAGCTGCCAAATGCTTTCAAGATCAATAGCTCCTAGATGATACGGCCTAGGGCCTTCAAAATACTTCTAAAATGTTCACAAACCACGGCCGCAAGACAAAGAGCCTATGCTTCGCGCGTCATGACCTCGGGCGATTTTACACGAATATTTTCAATGAGGAATTTCTGCGGATTATTGAGAAAAACATACAGCTGGCAAATGCTTTCAAGATCAATTGCTCCTAGATGATAGGGCCTAGCGCCTTCAAATCACTTCTAAAATGTTCACAAACCACGGCCGCAAGACGCAGAGCCTATGTTTCGCGCGTCATGACCTCGTGCGATTTTACATGAATATTTTCAATGAGGTATTTCTGCCGATTATTGAGAAAAACGTACAGCTGCCAAATGCTTTCAAGCTCAATAGCTCCTAGATGATATGGCCTAGGGCCTTCAAAACACTTCTAAAATGTTCACAAACCACGGGCACAAGACGCAGAGCCAATGTTTCGCGCGTCATGACCTCGTGCGATTTTACACTAATATTTTCAATGAGGTATTTCTGCCGATTATTGAGAAAAACATACAGCTGGCAAATGCTTTCAAGATCAATAGCTCCTGGATGATAGGGCCTAGCGCCTTCAAATCACTTCTAAAATGTTCACAAACCACGGGCGCAAGACACAGAGCCTATGCTTCGCGCGTCATGACCTCGTGCGATTTTACACGAATATTTTCAATGAGGTATTTCTGCCGATTATTGAGAAAAACGTACAGCTGGCAAATGCTTTCAAGATCAATAGCTCCTAGATGATAGGGCCTAGGGCCTTCAAACCAATTCAAAAATGTTCACAAACCACGGCCGCAAGACGAAGAGCCTATGCTTCGCGCGTCATGACCTCGTGCGATTTTACACGAATGTTTTCAAAGAGGTATTTCTGCGGATTATTGAGAAAAATGTACAGCTGGCAAATGCTTTCAAGGTCAATAGCTCCTAGATGATAGGGCCTAGGGCCTTCAAAACACTTCTAAATTGTTCACAAACCACGGGCGCAAGACGCAGAGCCTATGTTTCGCGCGTCATGACCTCGTGCGATTTTACATGAATATAATCAATGAGGTATTTCTGCCGATTATTGAGAAAAACATACAGCTGACGAATGCTTTCAAGATCAATAGCTCCTAGATGATAGGGCCTAGGACCTTCAAAACACGTCTAAATTGTTCACAAACCACGGGCGCAAGACGCAGAGCCAATGTTTCGCGCGTCATGACCTCGTGCGATTTTACACGAATATTTTCAATGAGGTATTTCTGCCGATTATTGAGAAAAACGTACAGCCGGCAAATGCTTTCAAGTTCAATTGCTCCTAGATGATAGGGCCTAGGGCCTTCAAACCACTTCTAAATATTTCACAAACCACGGACGCAAGACGCAGAGCCTATGCTTCGCGCGTCATGACCTCGTGCGATTTTACATGAATATTATCAATGAGGTATATCTGCCGATTATTGAGAAAAACGTACAGCTGGCAAATGCTTTCAAGTTCAATTGCTCCTAGATGTTAGGGCCTAGGGCCTTCAAACCACTTCTAAAATGTTCACAAACCACGGCCGCAAGACGAAGAGCCTATGCTTCGCGCGTCATGACCTCGTGCGATTTTGCACAAATATTTTCAATGAGGGATTTCTGCCGATTATTGAGATAAACGTACAGCTGCCAAATGCTTTCAAGTTCAACAGCTCCTAGATGATACGGCCTAGGGCCTTCAAAACACTTCTAAATTGTTCACAAACCACGGGCGCAAGACGCAGAGCCTATGTTTCGCGCGTCATGACCTCGTGCGATTTTACATGAATATTTTCAATGAGGTATTTCTGCCGATTATTGAGAAAAACATACAGTTGGCAAATGCTTTCAAGATCAATAGCTCCTAGATGATAGGGCCTAGGGCCTTCAAACCACTTCTAAATTGTTGACAAACCACGGGCACAAGATGCAGAGCCAATGTTTCGCGCATCATGACCTCGTGCGATTTTACACGAATATTTTCAATGAGGGATTTCTGCCGATTATTGAGAAAAACGAACAACTGCCAAATGCTTTCAAGTTCAAACGCTCCTAGATGATACGGCCTAGGGCCTTCAAAACACTTCTAAATTGTTCACAAACCACGGGCGCAAGACGCAGAGCCTATGTTTCGCGCGTCATGACCTCGTGCGATTTTACACGAATATTTTCAATGAGGAATTTCTGCGGATTTTTGAGAAAAACATACAGCTGGCAAATGCTTTCAAGATCATAAGCTCCTAGATGATAGGGCCTAGGGCCTGCAAACCACTTCTAAAATGTTCACAAACCAAGGGCGCAAGACGCAGAGCCTATGTTTCGCGCGTCATGACCTCGTGCGATTTTACACGAATATTTTCAATGAGGAATTTCTGCGGATTTTTGAGAAAAACATACAGCTGGCAAATGCTTTCAAGATCATAAGCTCCTAGATGATAGGGCCTAGGGCCTGCAAACCACTTCTAAAATGTTCACAAACCAAGGGCGCAAGACGAAGAGCCTATGCTTCGCGCGTCATGACCTCGTGCGATTTTACACGAATATTTTCAATGAGGTATTTCTGCCGATTATTGAGAAAGACGTACAGCTGGCAAATATTTTCAAGTTCAATTGCTCCTAGATGTTAGGGCCTAGGGCCTTCAAACGACTTCTAAATATTTCACAAACCACGGGCGCAAGACGCAGAGCCTATGCTTCGCGCGTCATGACCTCGTGCGATTTTACACGAATATTTTCAATGAGGTATTTCTGCGGATTATTGAGAAAAACATACAGCTGGCAAATGCTTTCAAGATCAATAGCTCCTAGATGATACGGCCTAGGGCCTTCAAAACACTTCTAAAATGTTCACAAATCACGGCCGCAAGACGAAGAGCCTATGTTTCGCGCGTCATGACCTCGTGCGATTTTACACGAATATTTTCAATGAGGTATTTCTGCCGATTATTGAGAAAAACATACAGCTGGCAAATGCTTTCAAGATCAATAGCTCCTAGATGATAGGGCCTAGGGCCTTCAAATCACTTCTAAAATGTTCACAGACCACGGCCGCAAGATGAAGAGCCTATGCTTCGCGCGACATGACCTCGTGCGATTTTACACGAATATTTTCAAAGAGGTATTTCTGCGGATTATTGAGAAAAACATACAGCTGGCAAATGCTTTCAAGATCAATAGCTCCTAGATGATAGGGCCTAGGGCCTTCAAACCACTTCTAAAATGTTCACAAACCACGGCCGCAAGACGAAGAGCCTATGCTTCGCGCGTCATGACCTCGTGCGATTTTACACGAATATTATCAATGAGGTATTTCTGCCGATTATTGAGAAAAACGTACAGCTGGCAAATGCTTTCAAGTTCAATTGCTCTTAGATGTTAGGGCCTAGGGCCTTCAAACCACTTCTAAATATTTCACAAACTACGGGCGCAAGACGAAGAGCCTATGCTTCGCGCGTCATGACCTCGTGCGATTTTACACGAATATTTTCAATGAGGTATTTCTGCCGATTATTGAGAAAAACGTACAGCTGGCAAATGCTTTCAAGTACAATTGCTCCTAGATGAAAGGGCCTAGGGCCTTCAAACGACTTCTAAATATTTCACAAACCACGGGCGCAAGACGCAGAGCCTATGCTTCGCGCGTCATGACCTCGTGCGATTTTACACGAATATTTTCAAAGAGGTATTTCTGCGGATTATTGAGAAAAATGTACAGCTGGCAAATGCTTTCAAGATCAATAGCTCCTAGATGATAGGGCGTAGGGCCTTCAAACCACTTCTAAAATGTTCACAAATTACGGCCGCAAGACTAAGATCCAATGTTTCGCGCGTCATGACCTCGTGCGATTTTACACGAATATTTTCAATGAGGGATTTCTGCCGATTATTGAGAAAAACGAACACCTGCCAAATGTTTTCAAGTTCAAAAGCTCCTAGATGATACGGCCTAGGGCCTTCAAAACAATTCTAAATTGTTCACAAACCACGGGCGCAAGACGCAGAGCCTATGCTTCGCGCGTCATGACCTCGTGCGATTTTACACGAATATTTTCAATGAGGTATTTCTGCCGATTATTGAGAAAAATGTACAGCTGGCAAATGCTTTCAAGATCAATAGCTCCTAGATGATAGGGTCTAGGGCTGTCAAACCACTTCTAAAATGTTCACAAACCACGGCCGCAAGACTAAGAGCCAATGTTTCGCGCGTCATGACCTCGTGCGATTTTACACGAATATTTTCAATGAGGGATTTCTGCCGATTATTGAGAAAAACATACAGCTGGTAAATGCTTTCAAGATCAATAGCTCCTAGATGATAGGGCCTAGGGCCTTCAAATCACTTCTAAAATGTTCACAAACCACGGCCGCAAGATGAAGAGCCTATGCTTCGCGCGACATGACCTCGTGCGATTTTACACGAATATTTTCAAAGAGGTATTTCTGCCGATTATTGAGAAAAACATACAGCTGGCAAATGCTTTCAAGATCAATAGCTCCTAGATGATAGGGCCTAGGGCCTTCAAACCACTTCTAAAATGTTCACAAACCACGGCCGCAAGACGAAGAGCCTATGCTTCGCGCGTCATGACCTCGTGCGATTTTACACAAATATTTTCAATGAGGTATTTCTGCCGATTATTGAGAAAAACGTACAGCTGGCAAATGCTTTCAAGTTCAATTGCTCATAGATGTTAGGGCCTAGGGCCTTCAAACCACTTCTAAATATTTCACAAACCACGGGCGCAAGACGAAGAGCCTATGCTTCGCGCGTCATGACCTCGTGCGATTTTACACGAATATTTTCAATGAGGTTTTTCTGCGGATTATTGAGAAAAACGTACAGCTGGCAAATGCTTTCAAGTACAATTGCTCCTAGATGATAGGGCCTAGGGCCTTCAAACGACTTCTAAATATTTCACAAACCACGGGCGCAAGACGCAGAGCTTATGCTTCGCGCGTCATGACCTCGTGCGATTTTACACGAATATTTTCAATGAGGTATTTCTGCGGATTATTGAGAAAAACATACAGCTGGCAAATGCTTTCAAGTTCAATTGCTCTTAGATGTTAGGGCGTAGGGCCTTCAAACCACTTCTAAATATTTCACAAACCACGGGCGCAAGACGCAGAGCCTATGCTTCGCGCGTCATGACCTCGTGCGATTTTACACGAATATTTTCAAAGAGGTATTTCTGCGGATTATTGAGAAAAACATACAGCTGGCAAATGCTTTCAAGATCAATAGCTCCTAGATGATACGGCCTAGGGCCTTCAAAACACTTCTAAAAGGTTCACAAATCACGGCCGCAAGACGAAGAGCCTATGTTTCGCGCGTCATGACCTCGTGCGATTTTACACGAATATTTTCAATGAGGTATTTCTGCCGATTATTGAGAAAAACATACAGCTGGCAAATGCTTTCAAGATCAATAGCCCCTAGATGATAGAGCCTAGGGCCTTCAAATCACTTCTAAAATGTTCACAAACCACGGCCGCAAGATGAAGAGCCTATGCTTCGCGCGACATGACCTCGTGCAATTTTACACGAATATTTTCAAAGAGGTATTTCTGCCGATTATTGAGAAAAACATACAGCTGGCAAATGCTTTCAAGATCAATAGCACTTAGATGATAGGGCCTAGGGCCTTCAAACCACTTCTAAAATGTTCACAAACGACGGCCGCAAGACGAAGAGCCTATGCTTCGCGCGTCATGACCTCGTGCGATTTTACACGAATATTTTCAATGAGGTATTTCTGCCGATTATTGAGAAAAACGTACAGCTGGCAAATGCTTTCAAGTTCAATTGCTCTTAGATGTTAGGGCCTAGGGCCTTCAAACCACTTCTAAATATTTCACAAACCACGGGCGCAAGACGCAGAGCCTATGCTTTGCGCGTCATGACCTCGTGCGATTTTACACGAATATTTTCAATGAGGTATTTCTGCCGATTATTGAGAAAAACGTACAGCTGGCAAATGCTTTCAAGTACAATTGCTCCTAGATGATAGGGCCTAGGGCCTTCAAACGACTTCTAAATATTTCACAAACCACGGGCGCAAGACGCAGAGCCTATGCTTCGCGCGTCATGACCTCGTGCGATTTTACACGAATATTTTCAATGAGGTATTTCTGCGGATTATTGAGAAAAACATACAGCTGGCAAATGCTTTCAAGTTCAATTGCTCTTAGATGATAGGGCCTAGGGCCTTCAAACCACTTCTAAATATTTCACAAACCACGGGCGCAAGACGCAGAGCCTATGCTTCGCGCGTCATGACCTCGTGCGATTTTACACGATTATTTTCAAAAAGGTATTTCTGCGGATTATTGAGAAAAATGTACAGCTGGCAAATGCTTTCAAGATCAATAGCTCCTAGATGATAGGGCCTAGGGCCTTCAAACCACTTCTAAAATGTTCACAAACCACGGCCGCAAGACTAAGATCCAATGTTTCGCGCGTCATGACCTAGTGCGATTTTACACAAATATTTTCAATGAGGGATTTCTGCCGATTATTGAGAAAAACGAACAACTGCCAAATGCTTTCAAGTTCAAAAGCTCCTAGATGATACGGCCTAGGGCCTTCAACACACTTCTAAATTGTTCACAAACCACGGGCGCAAGATGCAGAGCCTATGCTTCGCGCGTCATGACCTCGTGCGATTTTACACGAATATTTTCAATGAGGTATTTCTGCGGATTATTGAGAAAAACATACAGCTGGCAAATGCTTTCAAGATCAATAGCTCCTAGATGATAGGGCCTAGGGCCTTCAAACGACTTCTAAATATTTCACAAACCACGGGCGCAAGACGCAGAGCCTATGCTTCGCGCGTCATGACCTCGTGCGATTTTACACGAATATTTTCAATGAGGTATTTCTGCGGATTATTGAGAAAAACATACAGCTGGCAAATGCTTTCAAGATCAATAGCTCCTAGATGATAGGGCCTAGGGCCTTCAAATCACTTCTAAATTCTTCACAAACCACGGGCACAAGACGCGGAGCCAATGTTTCGCGCGTCATGACCTTGTGCGATTTTACATGAATATTATCAATGAGGAATTTCTGCCGATTATTGAGAAAAACATACAGCTGGCAAATGCTTTCAAGTTCAATTGCTCTTAGATGTTAGGGCCTACGGCCTTCAAACCACTTCTAAATATTTCACAAACCACGGGCGCAAGACGCAGAGCCTATGCTTCGCGCGTCATGACCTCGTGCGATTTTACACGAATATTTTCAAAGAGGTATTTCTGCGGATTATTGAGAAAAATGTACAGCTGGCAAATGCTTTCAAGATCAATAGCTCCTAGATGATACGGCCTAGGGCCATCAAAACACTTCTAAATTGTTCACAAACCACGGGCGCAAGACGCAGAGCCTATGCTTCGCGCGTCATGACCTCGTGCGATTTTACACGAATATTTTCAATGAGGTATTTCTGCGGATTATTGAGAAAAACATACAGCTGGAAAATGCTTTCAAGATCAATAGCTCCTAGATGATAGGGCCTAGGGCCTTCAAACCACTTCTAAAATGTTCACAAACCATGGCCGCAAGACGAAGAGCCTATGCTTCGCGCGTCATGACCTCGTGCGATTTTACACGAATATTTTCAATGAGGTATTTCTGCGGATTATTGAGAAAAACATACAGCTGGCAAATGCTTTCAAGATCAATAGCTCCTAGATGATAGGGCCTAGGGCCTTCAAATCACTTCTAAATTGTTCACAAACCACGGGCACAAGACGCAGAGCCAATGTTTCGCGCGTCATGACCTCGTGCGATTTTACACGAATATTTTCAAAGAGGTATTTCTGCGGATTATTGAGAAAAACATACAGCTGGCAAATGCTTTCAAGATCAATAGCTCCTAGATGATAGGGCCTAGGGCCGTCAAACCACTTCTAAAATGTTCACAAACCACGGCCGCAAGACTAAGAGCCAATGTTTCGCGCGTCATGACCTCGTGCGATTTTACACGAATATTTTCAATGAGGGATTTCTACCGATTATTGAGAAAAACGTACAGCTGCCAAATGCTTTCAAGTTCAAAAGCTCCTAGATGATACGGCCTAGGGCCTTGAAAACACTTCTAAAATGTTCACAAACCACGGCCGCAAGACGAAGAGCCTATGCTTCGCGCGTCATGACCTCGTGCGATTTTACACGAATATTTTCAATGAGGTATTTCTGCCGATTATTGAGAAAAACATACAGCTGGCAAATGCTTTCAAGATCAATAGCTTCTAGATGATTGGGCCTAGGGCCGTCAAACCACTTCTAAATTGTTCACAAACCAAGGCCGCAAGACGAAGAGCCAATGCTTCGCGCGTCATGACCTCGTGCGATTTTACACTAATATTTTCAATGAGGTATTTCTGCGGATTATTGAGAAAAACATACAGCTGGCAAATGCTTTCATGATCAATAGCTCCTAGATGATACGGCCTAGGGCATTCAAAACACTTCTAAAATGTTCACAAACCACGGCCGCAAGACGAAGAGCCAATGTTTCGCGCGTCATGACCTCGTGCGATTTTACACGAATATTTTCAATGAGGGATTTCTGCCGATTATTGAGAAAAACGTACAGCTGCCAAATGCTTTCAAGATCAATAGCTCCTAGATGATAGGGCCTAGGGCCTTAAAATCACTTCTAAATTGTTCACAAACCACGGGCGCAAGACGCAGAGCCTATGCTTCGCGTGTCATGACCTCGTGCGATTTTACACGAATATTTTCAAAAAGGTATTTCTGCGGATTATTGAGAAAAACATACAGCTGGCAAATGCTTTCAAGATCAATAGCTCCTAGATGATAGGGCATAGGGCCGTCAAATCACTTCTAAATTGTTCACAAACCACGGCCGCAAGACGAAGAGCCTATGCTTCGCGCGTCATGACCTCGTGCAATTATACACGAATATTTTCAATGAGGTATTTCTGCCGATTATTGAGAAAAACATACAGCTGGCAAATGCTTTCAAGATCAATAGCTCCTAGATGATAGGGCCTAGGGCCGTCAAACCACTTCTAAATTGTTCACAAACCACGGCCGCAAGACGAAGAGCCAATGCTTCGCGCGTCATGACCTCGTGCGATTTTACACAAATATTTTCAATGAGGTATTTCTGCGGATTATTGAGAAAAACATACAGCTGGCAAATGCTTTCATGATCAATAGCTCCTAGATGATACGGCCTAGGGCCTTCAAAACACTTCTAAAATGTTCACAAACCACGGCCGCAAGACGAAGAGCCAATGTTTCGCGCGTCATGACCTCGTGCGATTTTACACAAATATTTTCAATAAGCTATTTCTGCCGATTATTGAGAAAAACATACAGCTGGCAAATGCTTTCAAGATCAATAGCTCCTAGATGATAGGGCCTAGGGCCTTAAAATCACTTCTAAAATGTTCACAAACCACGGCCGCAAGACGAAGAGCCAATGGTTCGCGCGTCATGACCTCGTGCGATTTTACACGAATATTTTCAATGAGGTATTTCTGCGGATTATTGAGAAAAACATACAGCTGGCAAATGCTTTCATGATCAATAGCTCCTAGATGATACGGCATAGGGCATTCAAAACACTTCTAAAATGTTCACAAACCATGGCCGCAAGACGAAGAGCCAATGTTTCGCGCGTCATGACCTCGTGCGATTTTACACGAATATTTTCAATGAGGGATTTCTGCCGATTATTGAGAAAAACGTACAGCTGCCAAATGCTTTCAAGATCAATAGCTCCTAGATGATAGGGCCTAGGGCCTTAAAATCACTTCTAAATTGTTCACAAACCACGGGCGCAAGACGCAGAGCCTATGCTTCGCGTGTCATGACCTCGTGCGATTTTACACGAATATTTTCAAGGAGGTATTTCTGCGGATTATTGAGAAAAACATACAGCTGGCAAATGCTTTCAAGATCAATAGCTCCTAGATGATAGGGCACAGGGCCGTCAAATCACTTCTAAATTGTTCACAAACCACGGCCGCAAGACGAAGAGCCTATGCTTCGCGCGTCATGACCTCGTGCAATTATACACGAATATTTTCAATGAGGTATTTCTGCCGATTATTGAGAAAAACATACAGCTGGCAAATGCTTTCAAGATCAATAGCTCCTAGATGATAGGGCCTAGGGCCGTCAAACCACTTCTAAATTGTTCACAAACCACGGCCGCAAGACGAAGAGCCAATGCTTCGCGCGTCATGACCTCGTGCGATTTTACACAAATATTTTCAATGAGGTATTTCTGCGGATTATTGAGAAAAACATACAGCTGGCAAATGCTTTCATGATCAATAGCTCCTAGATGATACGGCCTAGGGCCTTCAAAACACTTCTAAAATGTTCACAAACCACGGCCGCAAGACGAAGAGCCAATGTTTCGCGCGTCATGACCTCGTGCGATTTTACACAAATATTTTCAATGAGCTATTTCTGCCGATTATTGAGAAAAACATACAGCTGGCAAATGCTTTCAAGATCAATAGCTCCTAGATGATAGGGCCTAGGGCCTTAAAATCACTTCTAAAATGTTCACAAACCACGGCCGCAAGACGAAGAGCCAATGGTTCGCGCGTCATGACCTCGTGCGATTTTACACGAATATTTTCAATGAGGTATTTCTGCGGATTATTGAGAAAAACATACAGCTGGCAAATGCTTTCATGATCAATAGCTCCTAGATGATACGGCCTAGGGCATTCAAAACACTTCTAAAATGTTCACAAACCATGGCCGCAAGACGAAGAGCCAATGTTTCGCGCGTCATGACCTCGTGCGATTTTACACGAATATTTTCAATGAGGGATTTCTGCCGATTATTGAGAAAAACGTACAGCTGCCAAATGCTTTCAAGATCAATAGCTCCTAGATGATAGGGCCTAGGGCCTTAAAATCACTTCTAAATTGTTCACAAACCACGGGCGCAAGACGCAGAGCCTATGCTTCGCGTGTCATGACCTCGTGCGATTTTACACGAATATTTTCAAGGAGGTATTTCTGCGGATTATTGAGAAAAACATACAGCTGGCAAATGCTTTCAAGATCAATAGCTCCTAGATGATAGGGCATAGGGCCTTCAAACCACTTCTAAATTGTTCACAAACCACGGCCGCAAGACGAAGAGCCTATGCTTCGCGCGTCATGACCTCGTGCGATTATACACAAATATTTTCAATGAGGTATTTCTGCCGATCATTGAGAAAAACATACAGCTGGCAAATGCTTTCAAGATCAATAGCTCCTAGATGATAGGGCCTAGGGCCGTCAAACCACTTCTAAATTGTTCACAAACCACGGCCGCAAGACGAAGAGCCAATGCTTCGCGCGTCATGACCTCGTGCGATTTTACACAAATATTTTCAATGAGGTATTTCTGCGGATTATTGAGAAAAACATACAGCTGGCAAATGCTTTCATGATCAATAGCTCCTAGATGATACGGCCTAGGGCCTTCAAAACACTTCTAAAATGTTCACAAACCACGGCCGCAAGACGAAGAGCCTATGTTTCGCGCGTCATGACCTCGTGCGATTTTACACAAATATTTTCAATGAGCTATTTCTGCCGATTATTGAGAAAAACATACAGCTGGCAAATGCTTTCAAGATCAATAGCTCCTAGATGATAGGGCCTAGGGCCTTAAAATCACTTCTAAAATGTTCACAAACCACGGACGCAAGACGAAGAGCCTATGCTTCGCGCGTCATGACCTCGTGCGATTTTACACAAATATTTTCAAAGAGGTATTTCTGCGGATTATTGAGAAAAATGTATAGCTGGCAAATGCTTTCAAGATCAATAGCTCCTAGATGATAGGGCCTAGGGCCTTCAAACCACTTCTAAAATGTTCACAAACCACGGCCGCAAGACTAAGAGCCAATGTTTCGCGCGTCATGACCTCGTGCGATTTTACACGAATATTTTCAATGAGGGATATCTGCCGAATATTGAGAAAAACGTACAGCTGCCAAATGCTTTCAAGTTCAACAGCTCCTAGATGATACGGCCTAGGGGCTTCAAAACACTTCTAAATTGTTCACAAACCACGGGCGCAAGACGCAGAGCCTATGCTTCGCGCGTCATGACCTCGTGCGATTTTACACGAATATATTCAATGAGGTATTTCTGAGGATCATTGAGAAAAACATACAGCTGGCAAATGCTTTCAAGATCAATAGCTCCTAGATGATAGGGCCTAGGGCCTTCAAACCACTTCTAAAATGTTCACAAACCACGGCCGCAAGACGAAGAGCCTATGTTTCGCGCGTCATGACCTTGTGCGATTTTACACGAATATTTTCAATGAGGAATTTCTGCCGATTATTGAGAAAAACATACAGCTGGCAAATGCTTTCACGTTCAATTGCTCCTAGATGTTAGGGCCTAGGGCCTTCAAACGACTTCTAAATATTTCACAAACCATGGGCGCAAGACGCAGAGCCTATGCTTCGCGCGTCATGACCTCGTGCGATTTTACACGAATAATTTCAAAGAGGTATTTCTGCGGATTATTGAGAAAAACATACAGCTGCCAAATGCTTTCAAGCTCAATAGCTCCTAGATGATACGGCCTAGGGCCTTGAAAACACTTCTAAAATGTTCACAAACCACGGCCGCAAGACGCAGAGCCTATGCTTCGCGCGTCATGACCTCGTGCGATTTTACACGAATATTTTCAATGAGGAATTTCTGCAGATTATTGAGAAAAACATACAGCAGGCAAATGCTTTCAAGATCAATAGCTCCTAGATGATAGGGCCTAGGGCCTTCAAATCAATTCTAAATTGTTCACAAACCACGGGCACAAGACGCAGAGCCAATGTTTCGCGCGTCATGACCTCGTGCGATTTTACACGAATATTTTCAATGAGGAATTTCTGCCGATTATTGAGAAAAACGTACAGCTGGCAAATGCTTTCAAGTTCAATTGCTCCTAGATGTTAGGGCCTAGGGCCTTCAAACCACTTCTAAATATTTGACAAACAACGGGCGCAAGACGCAGAGCCTATGCTTCGCGCGTCATGACCTCGTGCGATTTTACACGAATATGATCAATGAGGTATTTCTGCGGATTATTGAGAAAAACATACAGCTGGCAAATGCTTTCAAGTTCAATAGCTCCTAGATGATACGGCCTAGGGCCTTCAAAACACTTCTAAATTGTTCACAAACCACGGGCGCAAGACGCAGAGCTCATGTTTCGCGCGTCATGACCTCGTGCGATTTTACATGAATATTTTCAATGAGGTATTTCTGCCGATTATAGAGAAAAACGTGCAGCTGGCAAATGCTTTTAAGATCAATAGCTCCTAGATGATAGGGCCTAGGGCCTTCAAACCACTTCTAAAATGTTCACAAACCACGGGCGCAAGACGCAGAGCCAATGCTTCGCGCGTCATGACCTTGTGCGATTTTACACGAATATTTTCAATGAGGTATTTCTGCCGATTATTGAGAAAAACGTACAGCTGGCAAATGCTTTCAAGTTCAATTGCTCCTAGATGTTAGGGCCAAGAGCCTTCAAACTACTTCTAAATATTTAACAAACCACGGGCGCAAGACGGAGAGCCTATGCTTCACGCGTCATGACCTTGTGCGATTTTACACGAATATTTTCAATGAGGTATTTCTGCGGATTATTGAGAAAAACATACAGCTGGCAAATGCATTCAAGATCAATAGCTCCTAGATGATAGGGCCTAGGGCCTTCAAACCGCTTCTAAATATTTCACAAACCACGGGCGCAAGACGCAGAGCCTATGCTTCGTGCGTCATGACCTTGTGCGATTTTACACGAATATTTTCAATGAGGTATTTCTGCCGATTATTGAGAAAAACGTACAGCTGGCAAATGCTTTCAAGTTCAATTGCTCCTAGATGTTAGGGCCTAGGGCCTTCAAACCACTTCTAAATATTTCACAAACCACGGGCGCAAGATGCAGAGCATATGCTTCGCGCGTCATGACCTCGTGCGATTTTACACGAATATTTTCAATGAGGTATTTCTGTGGATTATTGAGACAAATGTACAGCTGGCAAATGCTTTCAAGATCAATAGCTCCTAGATGATAGGGCCTAGGGCCTTCAAACCACTTCTAAATATTTCACAAACCACGGGCGCAAGACGCAGAGCCAATGCTTCGCGCGTCATGACCTCGTGCGATTTTACACAAATATTTTCAATGAGGGATTTCTGCCGATTATTGAGAAAAACGTACAGCTGCCAAATGCTTTCAAGTTCAAAAGCTACTAGATGATACGGCCTAGGGCCTTCAAAACACTTCTAAATTGTTCACAAACCACGGGCGCAAGACGCAGAGCCTATGTTTCGCGCGTCATGACCTCGTGCGATTTTACATGAATATTATCAATGAGGTATTTCTGCCGATTATTGGGAAAAACATACAGCTGGCAAATGCTTTCAAGTTCAATTGCTCTAAGATGATAGGGCCTAGGGCCTTCAAACCACTTCTAAATATTTCACAAACCACGGGCGCAAGACGCAGAGCCTATGCTTTGCGCGTCATGACCTCGTGCGATTTTACACGAATATTTTCAATGAGGTATTTCTGCCGATTATTGAGAAAAACGTACAGCTGGCAAATGCTTTCAAGTTCAATTGCTCCTAGATGTTAGGGCCTAGGGCCTTCAAAACACTTCTAAATATTTCACAAACCACCGGCGCAAGACGCAGAGCCTATGCTTCGCGCGTCATGACGTCGTGCGATTTTACACGAATATTTTCAATGAGTTATTTCTGCGGATTTTTGAGAAAAACATACAGCTGGCAAATGCTTTCAAGATCAATAGCTCCTAGATGATAGGGCCTAGGGCCTTCAAATCACTTCTAAATTGTTCACAAACCAGGGGTACAAGACGCAGAGCCAATGTTTCGCGCGTCATGACCTCGTGCGATTTTACACGAATATTGTCAAAGAGGTATTTCTGCCGATTATTGAGAAAAACATACAGCTGGCAAATGATTTCAAGATCAATAGCTCCTAGATGATAGGGCCTAGAGCCTTCAAATCACTTCTAAAATGTTCACAAACCACGGCCGCAAGACGAAGAGCCTATGCTTCACGCGTCATGACCTTGTGCGATTTTACACGAATATTTTCAAAGAGGTATTTCTGCCGATTATTGAGAAAAACATACAGCTGGCAAATGCTTTCAAGTTCAAAAGCTCCTAGATGATACGGCCTAGGGCCTTCAAAACACTTCTAAAATGTTCACAAACCACGGCCGCAAGACGCAGAGCCTATGTTTCGCGCAACATGACCTCGTGCGATTTTACATGAATATTTTCAATGAGGTATTTCTGCCGATTATTGAGAAAAACATACAGCTGGCAAATGCTTTCAAGATCAATAGCTCCTAGATGATAGGGCCTAGGGCCTTCAAACCACTTCTAAAATGTTCACAAACCACGGCCGCAAGACAAAGAGCCTATGATTCGCGCGTCATGACCTCGTGCGATTTTACACGAATATTTTCAATGAGGTATTTCTGCCGATTATTGAGAAAAACGTACAGCTGGCAAATGCTTTCAAGTTCAATTGCTCCTAGATGTTAGGGCCTAGGGCCTTCAAAACACTTCTAAATTGTTCACAAACCACGGGCGCAAGACGCAGAGCCTATGAATCGCGCGTCATGACCTCGTCCGATTTTACATGAATATTATCAATGAGGTATTTCTGCCGATTATTGAGAAAAACATACAGCTGGCAAATGCTTTCAAGTTCAATTGCTCTTAGATGATAGGGCCTAGGGCCTTCAAACCACTTCTAAATATTTCACAAACCACGGGCGCAAGACGCAGAGCCTATGTTTCGCACGTCATAACCTCGTGCGATTTTACACAAATATTTTCAATGAGGAATTTCTGCGGATTTTTGAGAGAAACATACAGCTGGCAAATGCTTTCAAGATCAATAGCTCCTAGATGATAGGGCCTAGGGCCTTCAAACCACTTCTAAAATGTTCACAAACCACGGCCGCAAGACGAAGAGCCTATGCTTCGCGCGTCATGACCTCGTGCGATTTTACACGAATATTTTCAATGATGTATTTCTGCGGATTATTGAGAAAAACATACAGCTGGCAAATGCTTTCAAGATCAATAGCTCCTAGATGATAGGGCCTAGGGCCTTCAAATCACTTCTAAATTGTTCACAAACCACGGGCACAAGACGGAGATCCAATGTTTCGCCCGTCATGACCTTGTGCGATTTTACACGAATATTTTCAATGAGGTATTTCTGCCGATTATTGAGAAAAACGTACAGCTGGCAAATGCTTTCAAGTTCAATTGCTCCTAGATGTTAGGGCCAAGAGCCTTCAAACTACTTCTAAATATTTAACAAACCACGGGCGCAAGACGGAGAGCCTATGCTTCACGCGTCATGACCTCGTGCGATTTTACACGAATATTTTCAATGAGGTATTTCTGCGGATTATTGAGAAAAACATACAGCTGGCAAATGCATTCAAGATCAATAGCTCCTAGATGATAGGGCCTAGGGCCTTCAAACCGCTTCTAAATATTTCACAAACCACGGGCGCAAGACGCAGAGCCTATGCTTCGTGCGTCATGACCTTGTGCGATTTTACACGAATATTTTCAATGAGGTATTTCTGCCGATTATTGAGAAAAACGTACAGCTGGCAAATGCTTTCAAGTTCAATTGCTCCTAGATGTTAGGGCCTAGGGCCTTCAAACCACTTCTAAATATTTCACAAACCACGGGCGCAAGATGCAGAGCATATGCTTCGCGCGTCATGACCTCGTGCGATTTTACACGAATATTTTCAATGAGGTATTTCTGTGGATTATTGAGACAAATGTACAGCTGGCAAATGCTTTCAAGATCAATAGCTCCTAGATGATAGGGCCTAGGGCCTTCAAACCACTTCTAAATATTTCACAAACCACGGGCGCAAGACGCAGAGCCAATGCTTCGCGCGTCATGACCTCGTGCGATTTTACACGAATATTTTCAATGAGTTATTTCTGCGGATTTTTGAGAAAAACATACAGCTGGCAAATGCTTTCAAGATCAATAGCTCCTAGATGATAGGGCCTAGGGCCTTCAAATCACTTCTAAATTGTTCACAAACCAGGGGCACAAGACGCAGAGCCAATGTTTCGCGCGTCATGACCTCGTGCGATTTTACACGAATATTGTCAAAGAGGTATTTCTGCCGATTATTGAGAAAAACATACAGCTGGCAAATGATTTCACGATCAATAGCTCCTAGATGATAGGGCCTAGAGCCTTCAAATCACTTCTAAAATGTTCACAAACCACGGCCGCAAGACGAAGAGCCTATGCTTCACGCGTCATGACCTTGTGCGATTTTACACGAATATTTTCAAAGAGGTATTTCTGCCGATTATTGAGAAAAACATACAGCTGGCAAATGCTTTCAAGTTCAAAAGCACCTAGATGATACGGCCTAGGGCCTTCAAAACACTTCAAAATTGTTCACAAACCACGGGCGCAAGACGCAGAGCCTATGTTTCGCGCAACATGACCTCGTGCGATTTTACACGAATATTTTCAATGAGGTATTGATGCCGATTATTGAGAAAAACGTACAGCTGCCAAATGATTTCAAGTTCAATTGCTCCTAGATGTTAGGGCCTAGGGCCTTCAAACCACTTCTAAATATTTCACAAACCACGGGCGCAAGACGCAGAGCCTATGCTTCGTGCGTCATGACCTCGTGCGATTTTACACGAATATTTTCAATGAGGTATTTCTGCGGATTATTGAGAAAAACATACAGCTGGCATATGCTTTCAAGTCCAATAGCTCCTAGATGATACGGCCTAGGGCCTTCAAAACACTTCTAAATTGTTCACAAACCACGGGCACAAGACGCAGAGCCTATGTTTCGCACGTCATGACCTCGTGCGATTTTACATGAATATTTTCAATGAGGTATTTCTGCCGATTATTGAGAAAAACACACAGCTGGGAAATGCTTTCAAGATCAATAGCTCCTAGATGATAGGGCCTAGGGCCTTCAAAACACTTCTAAATTGTTGACAAACCACGGGCACAAGACGCAGAGCCAATGTTTCGCGTGTCATGACCTTGTGCGATTTAATACAAATATTTTCAATGAGGTATTTCTGCCGATTATTGAGAAAAACGTACAGCTGGCAAATGCTTTCAAGATCAAGAGCTCCTAGATGATAGGGCCTAGGGCCTTCAAACCACTTCTAAAATGTTCACAAACCACGGCCGCAAGACAAAGAGCCTATGCTTCGTGCCTCATGACCTCTTGCGATTTTACACGAATATTTTCAAAGAGGTATTTCTGCGGATTATTGAGAAAAATGTACAGCTGGCAAATGCTTTCAAGATCAATAGCTCCTAGATGATAGGGCCTAGGGCCTTCAAACCACTTCTAAAATGTTCACAAACCACGGCCGCAAGACGAAGAGCCAATGCTTCGCGCGTCATGACCTCGTGCGATTTTACATGAATATTTTCAATGAGGGATTTCTGCCGATTATTGAGAAAAACGTACAGCTGCCAAATGCTTCCAAGTTCAATTGCTCCTAGATGTTAGGGCCTAGGGCCTTCAAAACACTTCTAAATATTTCACAAACCACGGGCACAAGACGCAGAGCCAATGTTTCGCGCGTCATGACCTCTTGCGATTTCACACGAATATTATCAATGAGGGATTTCTGCCGATTATTGAGAAAAACATACAGCTGGCAAATGCTTTCAAGATCAATAGCTCCTAGATGATAGGGCCTAGGGCCTTCAAACCACTTCTAAAATGTTCACAAACCACGGCCGCAAGACAAAGAGCCTATGCTTCGCGCCTCATGACCTCGTGCGATTTTACACGAATATTTTCAAAGAGGTATTTCTGCCGATTATTGAGAAAAACGTACAGCTGCCAAATGCTTTCAAGCTCAATAGCTACTAGATGATACGGCCTAGGGCCTTCAAAACCTTCTAAATTGTTCACAAACCACGGGCGCAAGACGCAGAGCCTATGTTTCGCGCGTCATGACCTCATGCGATTTCACACAAATATTTTCAATGAGGTATTTCTGCCGATTATTGAGAAAAACATACAGCTGGCAAATGCTTTCAAGATCAATATCTCCTAGATGATAGGGCCTAGGGCCTTCAAATCACTTCTAAATTGTTCACAAACCACGGGCACAAGACGCAGAGCCAATCTTTCGCGCGTCATGACCTCGTGCGATTTTACACGAATATTTTCAATGAGGTATTTCTGCCGATTATTGAGAAAAACATACAGCTGGCAAATGCTTTCAAGTTCAATTGCTCCTAGATGATAGGGCCTAGGGCCTTCAAATCACTTCTAAATTGTTCACACACCACGGGCACAAGACGCAGAGCCAATGTTTCGCGCGTCATGACCTCGTGCGATTTTACACGAATATTTTCAATGAGGTATTTCTGCCGATTATTGAGAAAAACGTACAGCTGGCAAATGCTTTCAAGTTCAATTGCTCCTAGATGTTAGGGCCTAGGGCCTTCAAACGACTTCTAAATATTTCACAAACCACGGGCGCAAGACGCAGAGCCTATGCTTCGCGCGTCATGACCTCGTGCGATTTTACACGAATATGTTCAATGAGGAATTTCTGCGGATTATTGAGAAAAAAATACAGCTGTAAAATGCTTTCAAGATCAATAGCTCCTAGATGATAGGGCCTAGGGCCTTCAAATCACTTCTAAATTGTTCACAAACCACGGGCACAAGACGCAGAGTCAATGTTTCGCGCGGCATGACCTCGTGCGAATATCCACAAATATTTTCAATGAGGTATTTCTGCCGATTATTGAGAAAAACGTACAGCTGCCAAATGCTTTCAAGTTCAATAGCTCCTAGATGATATGGCCTAGGGCCTTCAAAACACTTCTAAATTGTTCACAAACCAGGGGCGCAAGACGCAGAGCATATGCTTCGCGCGTCATGACCTTGTGCGATTTTACACAAATATTTTCAATGAGGTATTTCTGCCGATTATAGAGTAAAACGTACAGATGGCAAATGCTTTCAAGTTCAAAAGCTCCTAGATGTTAGGGCCTACGGCCTTCAAACCACTTCTAAAATGTTCACAAACCACGGCCGCAAGACAAAGAGCCTATGCTTCGTGCCTCATGACCTCTTGCGATTTTACACGAATATTTTCAAAGAGGTATTTCTGCGGATTATTGAGAAAAATGTACAGCTGGCAAATGCTTTCAAGATCAATAGCTCCTAGATGATAGGGCCTAGGGCCTTCAAACCACTTCTAAAATGTTCACAAACCACGGCCGCAAGACGAAGAGCCAATGCTTCGCGCGTCATGACCTCGTGCGATTTTACATGAATATTTTCAATGAGGGATTTCTGCCGATTATTGAGAAAAACGTACAGCTGCCAAATGCTTCCAAGTTCAATTGCTCCTAGATGTTAGGGCCTAGGGCCTTCAAAACACTTCTAAATATTTCACAAACCACGGGCACAAGACGCAGAGCCAATGTTTCGCGCGTCATGACCTCTTGCGATTTTACACGAATATTATCAATGAGGGATTTCTGCCGATTATTGAGAAAAACATACAGCTGGCAAATGCTTTCAAGCTCAATAGCTCCTAGATGTTAGGGCCTAGGGCCTTCAAAGGACTTCTAAATATTTCACAAACCACGGGCCCAAGATGCAGAGAATATGCTTCGCGCGTCATGACCTCGTGCGATTTTACACGACTATTTTCAATGAGGTATTTCTGCGGATTATTGAGGAAAACATACTGCTGGCAAATGCTTTCAAGATCAATAGCTCCTAGATGATAGGGCCTAGGGCCTTCAAATCACTTCTAAATTGTTGACAAACCACGGGCGCAAGACGCAGAGCCTATGCTTCGCGCGTCATGACCTTGTGCGATTTTACACGAATATTTTCAATGAGGTATTTCTGCCGATTATTGAGAAAAACGTACAGCTGGAAAATGCTTTCAAGTTCAATTGCTCGTAGATGTCAGGGCCTAGGGCCTTCAAACCACTTCTAAATATTTCACAAACCACGGCGGCAAGACGAAGAGCCTATGCTTCGCGCGTCATGACCTCGTGCGATTTTACACGAATATTTTCAAAGAGGTATTTCTGCGGATTATTGAGAAAAACGTACAGCTGCCAAATGCTTTCAAGTTCAATAGCTCCTAGATGATACGGCCTAGGGCCTTCAAAACACTTCTAAATTGTTGACCAACCACGGGCGCAAGACGCAGAGCCTATGTGTCGCGCGTCATGACCTCGTGCGATTTTACAAGAATATTTTCAATGAGGAATTTCTGCCGATTATTGAGAAAAACATACAGTTGGCAAATGCTTTCAAGATCAATAGCTCCTAGATGAGAGGGCTTAGGGCCTTCAAATCACTTCTAAATTGTTGACAAACCACGGGCACAAGATGCAGAGCCAATGTTTCGCGCGTCATGACCTCGTGCGATTTTACACGAATATTTTCAATAAGGAATTTCTGTGGATTATTGAGAAAAACATACAGCAGGCAAATGCTTTCAAGTTCAATTGCTCCTAGATGATAGGGCCTAGGGCCTTCAAATCACTTCTAAATTGTTCACACACCACGGGCACAAGACGCAGAGCCAATGTTTCGCGCGTCATGACCTCGTGCGATTTTACACGAATATTATCAATGAGGTATTTCTGCCGATTATTGAGAAAAACGTACAGCTGCCAAATGCTTTCAAGCTCAATAGCTCCTAGATGATACGGCCTAGGGCCTTCAAAACACTTCTAAAATGTTCACAAACCACGGCCGCAAGACGAAGAGCCTATGTTTCGCGCGTCATGACCTCGTGCGATTTTACACGAATATTATCAATAAGGTATTTCTGCCGATTATTGAGAAAAACATACAGCTGGCAAATGCTTTCAAGATCAATAGCTCCTAGATGATAGGGCCTAGGGCCTTCAAACCACTTCTAAAATGTTCACAAACCACGGCCGCAAGACAAAGAGCCTATGCTTCGCGCCTCATGACCTCGTGCGATTTTACACGAATATTTTCAAAGAGGTATTTCTGCGGATTATTGAGAAAAATGTACAGCTGGCAAATGCTTTCAAGATCAATAGCTCCTAGATGATAGGGCCTAGGGCCTTCAAACCACTTCTAAAATGTTCACAAACCACGGGCGCAAGATGCAGACCCTATGCTTCGCGCGTTATGACCTTGTGCGATTTTACACGAATATTTTCAGTGAGGTATTTCTGCCGATTATTGAGAAAAACGTACAGCTGGCAAATGCTTTCAGGTTCAATAGCTCCTAGATGATAGGGCCTAGGGACCTCAAACCACTTCTAAATATTTCACAAACCACGGGCGCAAGACGTAGAGCCTATGCTTCGCGCGTCATGACCTCGTGCGATTTTACACTAATATTTTCAATGAGGATTTTCTGCAGATTATTGAGAAAAACATACAGTTGGCAAATGCTTTCAAGATCAATAGCTCCTTGATGATAGGGCCTAGGGCCTTCAAAACACTTCTAAATTGTTCACAAACCACGGGCGCAAGACGCAGAGCCTATGTTTCGCGCGTCATGACCTCGTGCAATTTTACATGAATATTTTCAATGAGGGATTTCTGCCGATTATTGAGAAAAACATACAGCTGGCAAATGCTTTCAAGATCAATAACTCCTAGATGATAGGGCCTAGGGCCTTCAAACCACGTCTAAAATGTTCACAAACCACGGCCGCAAGACGAAAAGCCTATGCTTCGCGCGTCATGACCTCGTGCGATTTTACACAAATTTTTTCAATGAGGTATTTCTGCCGATTATTGAGAAAAACGTACAGCTGGCAAATGCTTTCAAGTTCAATAGGTCCTAGATGTTAGGGCCTAGGGCCTTCAAACCACTTCTAAAATGTTCACAAACCACGGCCGCAAGACGAAGAGCCTCTGCTTCGCGCGTCATGACCTCGTGCGATTTTACACGAATATTTTCAATGAGGTATTTCTGCCGATTATTGAGAAAAACATACAGCTGGCAAATGCTTTCAAGATCAATAGCTCCTAGATGATAGGGCCTAGGGCCTTCAAATCACTTCTAAAATGTTCACAAACCACGGCCGCAAGACGAAGAACTTATGCTTCGCGCGTCATGACCTCGTGCGATTTTACACAAATATTTTCAATGAGGAATTTCTGCCGATTATTGAGAAAAACATACAGCTGGCAAATGCTTTCAAGATCAATAGCTCCTAGATGATAGGGCCTAGGGCCTTGAAATCACTTCTAAATTGTTCACAAACCAGGGGGACAAGACGAAGAGCCTATGCTTTGCGCGTCATGACCTCGTGCGAATTTACACGAATATTATCAATGAGGTATTTCTGCGGATTATTGAGAAAAACATACAGCTGGCAAATGCTTTCAAGATCAATAGCTCCTAGATGATAGGGCCTAGGGCCTTCAAATCACTTCGAAATTGTTCACAAACCACGGGCACAAGACGAAGGGCCTATGCTTCGCGCGTCATGATCTCTTGCGATTTTACTCGAATATTATCAATGAGGTATTTCTGCGGATTTTTGAGAAAAGCGTACAGCTGGCAAATGCTTTCAAGATCAATAGCTCCAAGATGATAGGACCTAGGGCCTTCAAACCACTTCTAAAATGTTCACAAACCACAGGCGCAAGACGCAGAGCCTATACATCGCGCGTCATAACCTTGTGCGATTTTACACGAATATTTCCAATGAGGTATGACTGTCGATTATTGAGAAAAACGTACAGTTGGCAAAAGCTTTCAAGTTCAATAGCTCCTAGATGATAGGGCCTAGGGCCTTCAACCCACTTCTAAAATCTTCACAAACCACGGGCGCAAGACGCAGACCCTATGCTTTGTGCGTCATGACCTCGTGCGATTTTACACGAATATTTTCAATGAGGTATTTCTGCCGATTATTGAGAAAAACGTACAGCTGGCAAATGCCTTCAAGTTCAATAGCTCCTAGATGATAGGGCCTAGGGCCTTCAAACCACTTCCAAATTATTCACAAACCACGGGCGCAAGACGAAGAGCCTATGCTTCGCGCGTCATGACCTTGTGCGATTTTTCATGAATATTATCAATGAGGTATATCTTCCGATTATTGAGAAAAACGTACAGCTGGCAAATGCTTTCAAGTTCAATAGCTCCTAGATGTTAGGGCCTACGGCCATAAAACCACGTCTAAAATGTTCACAAACCACGGCAGCAAGACGAAGAGCCTATGCTTCGCGCGTCATGACCTCGTGCGATTTTACACGAATATTTTCAATGAGGTAATTCTGCCGATTATTGAGAAAAACGTTCAGCTGCCAAATGCTTTCAAGTTCAATAGCTCCTAGATGATACGGCCTAGGGCCTTCAAAACACTTCTAAATTGTTCACAAACCACGGGCGCAAGACGCAGAGCCTATGTTTCGCGCATCATGACCTCGTGCGATTTTACACGAATATTTTCAATGAGGAATTTCTGCCGATTATTGAGAAAAACATACAGCTGGCAAATGCTTTCAAGATCAATAGCTCCTAGATGATAGGGCCTAGGGCCTTCAAACCACTTCCAAATTGTTCACAAACCACGGGCACAAGACGCAGAGCCAACGTTTCGCGCGTCATGACCTCGTGCAATTTAACACGAATATTTTCAATGAGGTATATCTGCCGATTTATGAGAAAAACGTAGAGCTGCCAAATGCTTTGAAGTTCAATAGCTCCTAGATGATAGGACCTAGGGCCTTCAAACCACTTCTAAATTGTTCACAAACCACGGGCGCAAGACGCAGACCCTATGCTTCGTGCGTCATGCCCTCGTGCAATTTTACACGAATATTTTCAATAAGGGATTTCCGCCGATTATTGAGAAAAACGTAAAGGTGGCAAATGCTTTCAAGATCAATTGCTCCTAGATGATAGGGCCTAGGGCCTTCAAACCACTTCTAAAATGTTCAGAAACCACGGCCGCAAGACGAAGAGCCTATGCTTCGCGCGTCATGACCTCGTGCGATTTTACACAAATATTTTCAATGAGGGAATTCCGCCGATTATTGAGAAAAACGTACAGCTGGCAAATGCTTTCAAGTTCAAAAGCTCCTAGATGATAGGACCTAGGGCCTTCAAACCACTTCTAAAATGTTCACAAACCACGGCGGCAAAACACAGAGCCTATGCTTCGTGCATCATGACATCGTGCGATTTTACACAAATATTTTAAATGAAGTATTTCTGCCGATTATTGAGAAAAACGTACAGCTGGCAAATGCTTGCAAGTTCAATAGCTCCTAGATGATAGGACCTAGGGCCTTCAAACCACTTCTAAAATGTTCACAAACCACGGCGGCAAAACACAGAGCCTATGCTTCGTGCATCATGACCTCGTGCGATTTTACACAAATATTATAAATGAAGTATTTCTGCCGATTATTGAGAAAAACGTACAGCTGGCAAATGCTTGCAAGTTCAATAGCTCCTAGATGATAGGGCCTAGGGTGATCAAACCAATTCTAAAAACTTCAGAAATCACGGCCGCAAGACGAAGAGCCTATGCTTCGCGCGTCATGACCTCGTGCGATTTTACACAAATATTTTCAATGAGGGAATTCCGCCGATTATTGAGAAAAACGTACAGCTGGCAAATGCTTTCAAGTTCAAAAGCTCCTAGATGATAGGACCTAGAGCCTTCAAACCACTTCTAAAATATTCACAAACCACGGCGGCAAAACACAGAGCCTATGCTTCGTGCATCATGACCTCGTGCGATTTTACACAAATATTTTCAATGAGGGAATTCCGCCGATTATTGAGAAAAACGTACAGCTGGCAAATGCTTGCAAGTTCAATAGCTCCTAGATGATAGGACCTAGGGCCTTCAAACCACTTCTAAAATGTTCACAAACCACGGCGGCAAAACACAGAGCCTATGCTTCGTGCATCATGACCTCGTGCGATTTTACACAAATATTTTAAATGAAGTATTTCTGCCGATTATTGAGAAAAACGTACAGCTGGCAAATGCTTGCAAGTTCAATAGCTCCTAGATGATAGGGCCTAGGGTGATCAAACCAATTCTAAAAACTTCACAAACCACGGGCGCAAGACGTAGAGCCTATGCTTCGCGCGTCATGACCTCGTTCTATTTTACACAAATATTTTCAATGAAGTATTTCTGCAGATTATTGAGAAAAACGTACAGCTGGCAAATGCTTTCAGGATCAATAGCTCCGAGATGATAGGGCCTAGGGCCTTCAAACCACATCTAAATTCTACACAAACCACGGGCGCAAGACGCAGAGCCTATGTTTGGCGCGTCATGACCTCGTGCGATTTTACACGAATATTTTCAATGAGGTATTTCTGCCGATTATTGAGAAAAACATACAGCTGGCAAATGCTTTCAAGTTCAATAGCTCCTAGATGATAGTGCCTAGGGCCTTCAAACCACTTCTAAAATGTTCACAAACCACGGGCGCACGACGCAGATCCTATAATTCGCGCGTCATGACCTCGTGCGATTTTACACGAATATTTTCAATGAGGTATTTCTGCCGATTATTGAGAAAAACATACAGCTGGCAAATGCTTTCAAGTTCAATAGCTCCTAGATGATAGGGCCCAGGGCCTTCAAATCACTTCTAAATTGTTCACAAACCACGGGCACAAGACGCATAGCCAATGTTTCGCGCGTCATGACCTCGTGCGATTTTACACGAATATTTCCAATGAGGTATATCTGCGGATATTTGAGAAAAACATACAGCTGGCAAATGCTATCAAGATCAATTGCTCCTAGATGAAAGGGCCTAGGGCCTTCTAACCACTTCTAAAATGTTCACAAACCACGGACGCAAGACGAAGAGCCTATGCTTCGCGCGTCATGACCTCGTGCGATTTTACACGAATATTTTCAATGAGGTATTTCTGCCGATTATTGAGAAAAACGTACAGCTGCCAAAGGCTTTGAAGCTCAATAGCTCCTAGATGATACGGCCTAGGGCCTTCAAAACACTTCTAAAATGTTCACAAACCACGGCCGCAAGACGAAGAGCCTATGCTTCGTGCGTCATGACCTCGTGCGATTTTACATGAATATTTTCAATGAGGTATTTCTGCCGATTATTGAGAAAAACATACAGCTGGCAAATGCTTTCAAGATCAATAGCTCCTAGATGATAGGGCCTAGGGCCTTCAAATCACTTCTAAAATGTTCAAAAACCACGGCCGCAAGACGAAGAGCCTATGCTTCGCGCGTCATGACCTCGTGCGATTTTACACGAATATTTTCAAAGAGGTATTTCTGCCGATTATTGAGAAAAACATACAGCTGGCAAATGCTTTCAAGATCAATAGCTCCTAGATGATAGGGCCTAGGGCCTTCAAACCACTTCTAAAATGTTCACAAACCACGGCCGCAAGACGAAGAGCCTATGCTTCGCGCGTCATGACCTTCTGCGATTTTACATGAATATTTTCAATGAGGGATTTCTGCCGATTATTGAGAAAAACGTACAGCTGCCAAATGCTTTCAAGTTCAACAGCTCCTAGATGATACGGCCTAGGGCCTTCAAAACACTTCTAAATTGTTCACAAACCACGGGCGCAAGACGCAGAGCCTATGCTTCGCGCGTCATGACCTCGTGCGATTTTACACGAATATTTTCAAAGAGGTATTTCTGCCGATTATTGAGAAAAACATACGGCTGCCAAATGCTATCAAGCTCAATAGCTCCTAGATGATACGGCCTAGGGCCTTCAAAACACTTCTAAAATGTTCACAAACCACGGCCGCAAGACGAAGAGCCTATGATTCGCGCGTCATGACCTCGTGCGATTTTACACGAATATTTTCAATGAGGTATTTCTGCCGATTATTGAGAAAAACATACAGCTGTCAAATGCTTTCAAGATCAATAGCTCCTAGATGATAGGGCCTAGGGCCTTCAAATCACTTCTAAAATGTTCACAAACCACGGCCGCAAGACGCAGAGCCTATGCTTCGCGCGTCATGACCTCGTGCGATTTTACACTAATATTTTCAAAGAGGTATTTCTGCGGATTATTGAGAAAAAAATACAGCTGGCAAATGCTTTCAAGATCAATAGCTCCTAGATGATAGGGCCTAGCGCCTTCAAACCACTTCTAAAATGTTCACATACCACGGCCGCAAGACGAAGAGCCTATGCGTCGCGCGTCATGACCTCGTGCGATTTTACACGAATATTTTCAATGAGGGATTTCTGCCGATTATTGAGAAAAACGTACAACTGCCAAATGCTTTCAAGTTCAAAAGCTCCTAGATGATACGGCCTAGGGCCTTCAAAACACTTCTAAATTGTTCACAAACCACGGGCGCAAGACGCAGAGCCTATGTTTCGCGCGTCATGACCTCGTGCGATTTTACATGAATATTTTCATTGAGGTATTTCTGCCGATTATTGAGAAAAACATACAGCTGGCAAATGCTTTCAAGTTCAATAGCTCCTAGATGATAGGGCCTAGGGCCTTCAAACCACTTCTAAATTGTTGACAAACCAGGGGCACAAGACGCGGGGCCAATGTTTCGCACGTCATGACCTCGTGCGATTTTACATGAATATTTTCAATGAGGTATTTCTGCCGATTATTGAGAAAAACGTACAGCTGCCAAATGCTTTCAAGTTCAATAGCTCCAAGATGATACGGCCTAGGGCATTCAAAACACTTCTAAATTGTTCACAAACCACGGGCGCAAGACGCAGAGCCTATGTTTCGCGCGTCATGACCTCGTGCGATTTTACACGAATATTGTGAATGAGGTATTTCTGCCGATTATAGAGAAAAACGTACAGCTGCCAAATGCTTTCAAGTTCAATAGCTCCTAGATGATACGGCCTAGGGCCTTCAAAACACTTCTAAATTGTTCACAAACCACGGGCGCAAGACGCAGAGCCTATGTTTCGCGCGTCATGATCTCGTGCGATTTTACACGAATATTTTCAAAGAGGAATTTCTGCAGATTATTGAGAAAAACGTACAGCTGGCAAATGCTTTCAAGATCAATAGCTCCTAGATGATAGGGCCTAGGGCCTTCAAACCACTTCTAAATTGTTCACAAACCACGGCCGCAAGACGAAGAGCCTATGCTTCGCGCGTCATGACCTCATGCGATTTAACACGAATATTTTCAAAGAGGTATTTCTGCCGATTATTGAGAAAATCGTACAGCTGGCAAATGCTTTCAAGATCAATAGCTCCTAGATGATAGGGCCTAGGGCCTTCAAACCACTTCTAAAATGTTCACAAACTACGGCCGCAAGACGAAGAGCCTATGCTTTGCGCGTCATGACCTCGTGCGATTTTACACGAATATTATCAATGAGGTATTTCTGCCGATTATTGAGAAAAACGTACAGCTGGCAAATGCTTTCAAGTTCAATAGCTCCTAGATGATACGGCCTAGGGCCTTCAAAACACTTCTAAATTGTTCACAAACCACGGGCGCAAGACGCAGAGCCTATGTTTCGGGCGTCATGACCTCGTGCGATTTTACACGAATATTTTCAAAGAGGTATTTCTGCGGATTATTGAGAAAAACGTACAGCTGGCAAATGCTTTCATGATCAATAGCTCCTAGATGATAGGGCCTAGGGCCTTCAAACCACTTCTAAAATGTTCACAAACCACGGCGGCAAGACGAAGAGCCTATGCTTCGTGCGTCATGACCTCGTGAGATTTTATACGAATATTTTCAATGAGGTATATCTGCCGATTATTGAGAAAAACATAAAGCTGGCAAATGCTTTCAAGATCAATAGCTCCTAGATGATAGGGCCTAGGGCCTTCAAACCACTTCTAAATTGTTGACAAACCACGGGCACAAGACGCGGGGCCAATGTTTCGCGCGTTATGACCTCGTGCGATTTTACACGAATATTTTCAATAAGGTATTTCTGCCGATTATTGAGAAAAACATACAGCTGGCAAATGCTTTCAAGATCAATAGCTCCTAGATGATAGGGCCTAGGGCCTTCAAATCACTTCTAAAATGTTCACAAACCACGGCCGCAAGACGCAGAGCCTATGCATTGCGCGAAATGACCTCGTGCGATTTTACACGAAGATTTTCAAAGAGGAATTCTTGCCGATTATTGAGAAAAACGTACAGCTGGCAAATGCTTTCAAGATCAATAGCTCCTAGATGATAGGGCCTAGGGCCTTCAAACCACTTCTAAAATGTTCACAAACTACGGCCGCAAGACGAAGAGCCTATGCTTCGCGCGTCATGACCTCGTGCGATTTTACACGAATATTTTCAAAGAGGTATTTCTGCGGATTATTGAGAAAATCGTACAGCTGGCAAATGCTTTCAAGATCAAAAGCTCCTAGATGATAGGGCCTAGGGCCTTCAAACCACTTCTAAAATGTTCACAAACCACGGCCGCAAGACGAAGAGCCTGTGCTTTGCGCGTCATGACCTCGTGCGATTTTACACAAATATTTTCAAAGAGGTATTTCTGCCGATTATTGAGAAAAACGTACAGCTGGCAAATGCTTTCAAGATCAATAGCTCCTAGATGATAGGGCCTAGGGCCTTCAAATCACTTCTAAATTGTTCACAAACCACGGGCACAAGACGCAGAGCCAATGTTTCGCGCGTCATGACCTCGCGCATCATGACCTCGTGCGATTTGACACGAATATTGTCAATGAGGTATTTCTGCGGATTATTGAGAAAAACATACAGCTGGCAAATGCTTTCAAGATCAATAGCTCCTAGATGATAGGGCCTAGGGCCTACAAATCACTTCTAAATTGTTCACAAACCACGGGCACAAGACGCAGAGCCAATGTTTCGCGCGTGATGACCTCGTGCGATTTTACACGAATATTTTCAATGAGGTATTTCTGCCGATTATTGAGAAAAACATACAGCTGGCAAATGCTTTCAAGATCAATAGCTCCTAGATGATAGGGCCTAGGGCTTTCAAACCACTTCTAAATTGTTGACAAACCACGGCCGCAAGACGCAGAGCCTATGATTCGCGCGTCATGACCTCGTGCGATTTTACACGAATATTTTCAATGAGGTATTTCTGCCGATTATTGAGAAAAACATACAGCTGGCAAATGCTTTCAAGTTCAATTGCTCTTAGATGATAGGGCCTAGGGCCTTCAAACCACTTCTAAATATTTCACAAACCACGGGCGCAAGACGCAGAGCCTATGTTTCGCACGTCATGACCTCGTGCGATTTTACACAAATATTTTCAATGAGGTATTTCTGCCGATTATTGAGAAAAACGTACAGCTGGCAAATGCTTTCAAGATCAATAGCTCCAAGATGATAGGGCCTAGGGCCTTCAAACCACTTCTAAAATGTTCACAAACCACGGCCGCAAGACGAAGAGCCTATGCTTCGCGCGTCATGACCTCGTGCGATTTTACACGAATATTTTCAATGGGGGATTTCTGTCGATTATTGAGAAAAACGTACAGCTGCCAAATGCTTTGAAGTTCAAAAGCTCATAGATGATACGGCCTAGGGCCTTCAAAACATTTGAAAATTCTTCACAAACCACGGGCGCAAGACGCAGAGCCTATGTTTCGCGCAACATGACCTCGTGCGATTTTACATGAATATTTTCAATGAGGTATTTCTGCCGATTATTGAGAAAAACATACAGCTGGCAAATGCTTTCAAGATCAATAGCTCCTAGATGATAGGGCCTAGGGCCTTCAAACCACTTCTAAAATGTTCACAAATCACGGCCGCAAGACAAAGAGCCAATGATTCGCGAGTCATGACCTCGTGCGATTTTACACGAATATTTTCAATGAGGTATTTCTGCCGATTATTGAGAAAAACGTACAGCTGGCAAATGCTTTCAAGTTCAATATCTCCTAGATGATAGGGCCTAGGGCCTTCAAATCACTTCTAAATTGTTCACACACCACGGGCGCAAGACACAGAGCCAATGTTTCGCGCGTCATGACCTCGTGCGATTTTACACGAATATTTTCAATGAGGTATTTCTGCCGATTATTGAGAAAAACGTACAGCTGGCAAATGCTTTCAAGTTCAATATCTCCTAGATGATAGGGCCTAGGGCCTTCAAATCACTTCTAAATTGTTCACACACCACGGGCGCAAGACACAGAGCCAATGTTTCGCGCGTCATGACCTCGTGCGATTTTACACGAATATTTTCAATGAGGTATTTCTGCCGATTTTTGAGAAAAACGTACAGCTGCCAAATGCTTTCAAGTTCAATTGCTCCTAGATGTTAGGGCCTAGGGCCTTCAAACCACTTCTAAATATTTCACAAACCACGGGCGCAAGACGCAGAGCCTATGCTTCGTGCGTCATGACCTCGTGCGATTTTACACGAATATTTTCAATGAGGAATTTCTGCGGATTATTGAGAAAAACATACAGCTGGCAAATGCTTTCAAGTTCAATAGCTCCTAGATGATACGGCCTAGGGCCTTCAAAACACTTCTAAACTGTTCACAAACCACGGGCACAAGACGCAGAGCCTATGTTTCGCACGTCATGACCTCGTGCGATTTTACATGAATATTTTCAATGAGGTATTTCTGCCGATTATTGAGAAAAACATACAGCTGGGAAATGCTTTCAAGATCAATAGCTCCTAGATGATAGGGCCTAGGGCCTTCAAAACACTTCTAAATTGTTGACAAACCACGGGCACAAGACGCAGAGCCAATGTTTCGCGCGTCATGACCTCATGCGATTTTACACAAATATTTTAATGAGGTATTTCTGCCGATTATTGAGAAAAACGTACAGCTGGCAAATGCTTTCAAGATCAATAGCTCCTAGATGATAGGGCCTAGGGCCTTCAAACCACTTCTAAAATGTTCACAAACCACGGCGGCAAGACGAAGAGCCTATGTTTCGCGCGTCATGACCTCGTGCGATTTTACACGAATATTTTCAATGAGGTATTTCTGCCGATTATTGAGAAAAACGTACAGCTGCCAAATGCTTTCAAGTTCAATAGCTCCTAGATGATACGGCCTAGGGCCTTCAAAACACTTCTAAATTGTTCACAAACCACGGCCGCAAGACGCAGAGCCTATGTTTCGCGCGTCATAACCTCGTGCGATTTTACACGAATATTTTCAATAAGGTATTTCTGCCGATTATTGAGAAAAACATACAGCTGGCAAATGCTTTCAAGATCAATAGCTCCTAGATGATAGGGCCTAGGGCCTTCAAATCACTTCTAAAATGTTCACAAACCACGGCCGCAAGATGAAGAGCCTATGCTTCGCGCGTCATGACCTCGTGCGATTTTACACGAATATTATCAAAGAGGTATTTCTGCCGATTATTGAGAAAAACGTACAGCTGGCAAATGCTTTCAAGATCAATAGCTCCTAGATGATAGGGCCTAGGGCCTTCAAATCACTTCTAAATTGTTCACAAACCACGGGCACAAGATGCAGAGCCAATGTTTCGCGCGTCATGACCTCTTGCGATTTTACACAAATATTTTAATGAGGTATTTCTGCCGATTATTGAGAAAAACGTACAGCTGCCAAATGCTATCAAGCTCAATAGCTCCTAGATGATACGGCCTAGGGCCTTCAAAACACTTCTAAAATGTTCACAAACCACGGCCGCAAGACGAAGAGCCTATGTTTCGCGGGTCATGACCTCGTGCGATTTTACACAAATATTTTCAATGAGGTATTTCTGCCGATTATTGAGAAAAACATACAGCTGGCAAATGCTATCAAGATCAATAGCTCCTAGATGATAGGGCCTAGGGCCTTCAAATCACTTCTAAAATGTTCACAAACCACGGCCGCAAGACTCAGAGCCTATGCTTCGCGCGTCATGACCTCGTGCGATTTTACACGAATATTTTCAAAGAGGTATTTCTGCCGATTATTGAGAAAAACGTACAGCTGGCAAATGCTTTCAAGATCAATAGCTCCTAGATGATAGGGCCTAGGGCCTTCAAACTACTTCTAAAATGTTTACAAACCACGGCGGCAAGACGAAGAGTCTATGTTTCGCGCGTCATGACCTCGTGCGATTTTACACGAATGTTTTCAATGAGGTATTTCTGCCGATTATTGAGAAAAACGTACAGCTGCCAAATGCTTTCAAGTTCAATAGCTCCTAGATGATACGGCCTAGGGCCTTCAAAACACTTCTAAATTGTTCACAAACCACGGACGCAAGACGCAGAGCCTATGTTTCGCGCGTCATGACCTCGTGCGATTTTACACGAATATTTTCAAAGAGGTATTTCTGCCGATTATTGAGAAAAACGTACAGCTGGCAAATGCTTTCAAGATCAATAGCTCCTAGATGATAGGGCCTAGGGCCTTCAAACCACTTCTAAAATGTTCACAAACCACGGCGGCAAGACGAAGAGCCTATGTTTCGCGCGTCATGACCTCGTGCGATTTTACACGAATATTTTCAATGAGGTATTTCTGCCGATTATTGAGAAAAACATACAGCTGGTAAATGCTTTCAAGTTCAATTGCTCTAAGATGATAGGGCCTAGGGCCTTCAAACCACTTCAAAATATTTCACAAACCACGGGCGCAAGACGAAGAGCCTATGCTTTGCGCGTCATGACCTCGTGCGATTTTACACGAATATTTTCAATGAGGTATTTCTGCCGATTATTGAGAAAAACGTACAGCTGGCAAATGCTTTCAAGTTCAATTGCTCCTAGATGTTAGGGCCTAGGGCCTTCAAAACACTTCTAAATATTTCACAAACCACGGGCGCAAGACGCAGAGCCTATGCTTCGCGCGTCATGTCCTCGTGCGATTTTACACGAATATTTTCAATGAGTTATTTCTGCGGATTTTTGAGAAAAACATAAAGCTGGCAAATGCTTTCAAGATCAATAGCTCCTAGATGATAGGGCCTAGGGCCTTCAAATCACTTCTAAATTGTTCACAAACCAGGGGCACAAGACGCAGAGCCAATGTTTCGCGCGTCATGACCTCGTGCGATTTTACACTAATATTTTCAATGAGGTATTTCTGCCGATTATTGAGAAAAACGTACAGCTGCCAAATGCTTTCAAGCTCAATAGCTCCTAGATGATACGGCCTAGGGCCTTCAAAACACTTCTAAAATGTGCACAAACCAGGGCCGCAAGACGAAGAGCCTATGTTTCGCGCGTCATGACCTCGTGCGATTTTACACGAATATTGTCAAAGAGGTATTTCTGCCGATTATTGAGAAAAACATACAGCTGGCAAATGCTTTCAAGATCAATAGCTCCTAGATGATAGGGCCTAGGGCCTTCAAATCACTTCTAAAATGTTCACAAACCACGGCCGCAAGACGAAGAGCTTATGCTTCGCGCGTCATGACCTTGTGCGATTTTACACGAATATTTTCAATGAGGTATTTCTGCCGATTATTGAGAAAAACATACAGCTGGCAATTGCTTTCAAGATCAATAGCTCCTAGATGATAGGGCCTAGGGCCTTCAAATCACTTCTAAATTGTTCACAAACCACGGGCACAAGACGCAGAGCCAATGTTTCGCGCGTCATGACCTCGTGCGATTTTACACGAATATTTTCAATGAGGTATTTCTGCCGATTATTGAGAAAAACGTACAGCTGCCTAATGCTTTCAAGCTCAATAGCTCCTAGATGATACGGCCTAGGGCCTTCAAAACACTTCTAAAATGTGCACAAACCATGGCCGCAAGACGAAGAGCCTATGTTTCGCGCGTCATGACCTCGTGCGATTTTACACGAATATTGTCAAAGAGGTATTTCTGCCGATTATTGAGAAAAACATACAGCTGGCAAATGCTTTCAAGATCAATAGCTCCTAGATGATAGGGCCTAGGGCCTACAAATCACTTCTAAAATGTTCACAAACCACGGGCACAAGACGCAGAGCCAATGTTTCGCGCGTCATGACCTCGCGCATCATGACCTCGTGCGATTTGACACGAATATTGTCAATGAGGTATTTCTGCGGATTATTGAGAAAAACATACAGCTGGCAAATGCTTTCAAGATCAATAGCTCCTAGATGATAGGGCCTAGGGCCTACAAATCACTTCTAAATTGTTCACAAACCACGGGCACAAGACGCAGAGCAAATGTTTCGCGCGTGATGACCTCGTGCGATTTTACACGAATATTTTCAATGAGGTATTTCTGCCGATTATTGAGAAAAACATACAGCTGGCAAATGCTTTCAAGATCAATAGCTCCTAGATGATAGGGCCTAGGGCTTTCAAACCACTTCTAAAATGTTCACAAATCACGGCCGCAAGACAAAGAGCCTACGATTCGCGAGTCATGACCTCGTGCGATTTTACACGAATATTTTCAATGAGGTATTTCTGCCGATTATTGAGAAAAACGTACAGCTGGCAAATGCTTTCAAGTTCAATTGCTCCTAGATGTTAGGGCCTAGGGCCTTCAAACGACTTCTAAATATTTCACAAACCACGGACGCAAGACGCAGAGCCTATGTTTCGCGCGTCATGACCTTGTGTGATTTTACACGAATATTTTCAAAGAGGTATTTCTGCGGATTATTGAGAAAAACGTACAGCTGGCAAATGCTTTCAAGATCAATAGCTCCTAGATGATAGGGCCTAGGGCCTTCAAACCACTTCTAAAATGTTCACAAACCAAGGCCGCAAGACGAAGAGCCTATGCTTCGCGCGTCATGACCTCGTGCGATTTTACACGAATATTTTCAATGAGGTATTTCTGCCGATTATTGAGGAAAAACGTACAGCTGGCAAATGCTTTCAAGTTCAATTGCTCCTAGATGTTAGGGCCTAGGGCCTTCAAACCACTTCTAAATATTTCACAAACCACGGGCGCAAGACGCAGAGCCTATGCTTCGCGCGTCATGACCTCGTGCGATTTTACACGAATATTTTCAATGAGGTATTTCTGCGGGTTATTGAGAAAAACATACAGCTGGCAAATGCTTTCAAGATCAATAGCTCCTAGATGATAGGGCCTAGGGCCTTCAAACCACTTCTAAAATGTTCACAAACCACAGCCGCAAGACGAAGAGCCTATGCTTCGCGCGTCATGACCTCGTGCGATTTTACACGAATATTTTCAATGAGGGATATCTGTCGATTATTGAGAAAAACGTACAGCTGCCAAATGCTTTCAAGTTCAAAAGCTCCTAGATGATACGGCCTAGGGCCTTCAAAACACTTCTAAATTGTTCACAAACCACGGGCGCAAGACGCAGAGCCTATGTTTCGCGCGTCATGACCTCGTGCGATTTTACATGAATATTTTCAATGAGGTATTTCTGCCTATTATTGAGAAAAACATACAGCTGGCAAATGCTTTCAAGATCAATAGCTCCTAGATGATAGGGCCTAGGGCCTTCAAATCACTTCTAAAATGTTCACAAACCACGGCCGCAAGACGAAAAGCCTATGCTTCGCGTGTAATGACCTCGTGCGATTTTACACGAATATTATCAAAGACGTATTTCTGCGGATTATTGAGAAAAACGTACAGCTGGCAAATGCTTTCAAGATCAATAGCTCCTAGATGATAGGGCCTAGGGCCTTCAAACCACTTCTAAAATGTTCACAAACCACGGCGGCAAGACGCAGAGCCTATGTTTCGCGCGTCATTACCTCGTGCGATTTTACACGAATATATTCAATGAGGTATTGTTGCCGATTATTGAGAAAAACATACAGCTGGCAAATGCTTTCAAGATCAATACCTCCTGGATTATAGGGCCTAGGGATTTCAAACCACTTCTAAAATGTTCACAAACCACGGCGGCAAGACGAAGAACCTATGCTTCGTGCGTCATGACCTCGTGCGATTTTACACGAATATTGTGAATGAGGTATTTCTGCCGATTATTGAGAAAAACGTACAGCTGCCAAATGCTTTCAAGTTCAATAGCTCCTAGATGATACGGCCTAGGGCCTTAAAAACACTTCTAAATAGTTCACAAACCAGGGGCGCAAGACGCAGAGCCTATGTTTCGCGCGTCATGACCTCGTGCGATTTTACACGAATATTTTCAATGAGGAATTTCTGCGGATTTTTGAGAAAAACATACAGCTGACAAATGCTTTCAAGATCAATAGCTCCTAGATGATAGGGCCTAGGGCCTTCAAACCACTTCTAAAATGTTCACAAACCACGGCCGCAAGACGAAGAGCCTATGCTTCGCGCGTCATGACCTCGTGCGATTTTACATGAATATTATCAATGAGGTATTTCTGCCGATTATTGAGAAAAACATACAGCTGACAAATGCTTTCAAGATCAATAGCTCCTAGATGATAGGGCCTAGGGCCTTCAAACCACTTCTAAAATGTTCACAAACCACGGCCGCAAGACGAAGAGCCTATGCTTCGCGCGTCATGACCTCGTGCGATTTTACATGAATATTTTCAATAAGGTATTTCTGCCGATTATTGAGAAAAACATACAGCTGGCAAATGCTTTCAAGATCAATAGCTCCTAGATGATAGGGCCTAGGGCCTTCAAATCACTTCTAAAATGTTCACAAACCACGGCCGCAAGATGAAGAGCCTATGCTTCGCGCGTCATGACCTCGTGCGATTTTACACGAATATTATCAAAGAGGTATTTCTGCCGATTATTGAGAAAAACGTACAGCTGGCAAATGCTTTCAAGATCAATAGCTCCTAGATGATAGGGCCTAGGGCCTTCAAATCACTTCTAAATTGTTCACAAACCACGGGCACAAGATGCAGAGCCAATGTTTCGCGCGTCATGACCTCTTGCGATTTTACACAAATATTTTAATGAGGTATTTCTGCCGATTATTGAGAAAAACGTACAGCTGCCAAATGCTATCAAGCTCAATAGCTCCTAGATGATACGGCCTAGGGCCTTCAAAACACTTCTAAAATGTTCACAAACCACGGCCGCAAGACGAAGAGCCTATGTTTCGCGGGTCATGACCTCGTGCGATTTTACACAAATATTTTCAATGAGGTATTTCTGCCGATTATTGAGAAAAACATACAGCTGGCAAATGCTATCAAGATCAATAGCTCCTAGATGATAGGGCCTAGGGCCTTCAAATCACTTCTAAAATGTTCACAAACCACGGCCGCAAGACTCAGAGCCTATGTTTCGCGCGTCATGACCTCGTGCGATTTTACACGAATATTTTCAAAGAGGTATTTCTGCCGATTATTGAGAAAAACGTACAGCTGGCAAATGCTTTCAAGATCAATAGCTCCTAGATGATAGGGCCTAGGGCCTTCAAACCACTTCTAAAATGTTCACAAACCACGGCGGCAAGACGAAGAGCCTATGTTTCGCGCGTCATGACCTCGTGCGATTTTACACGAATATTTTCAATGAGGTATTTCTGCCGATTATTGAGAAAAACATACAGCTGGTAAATGCTTTCAAGTTCAATTGCTCTAAGATGATAGGGCCTAGGGCCTTCAAACCACTTCAAAATATTTCACAAACCACGGGCGCAAGACGAAGAGCCTATGCTTTGCGCGTCATGACCTCGTGCGATTTTACACGAATATTTTCAATGAGGTATTTCTGCCGATTATTGAGAAAAACGTACAGCTGGCAAATGCTTTCAAGTTCAATTGCTCCTAGATGTTAGGGCCTAGGGCCTTCAAAACACTTCTAAATATTTCACAAACCACGGGCGCAAGACGCAGAGCCTATGCTTCGCGCGTCATGTCCTCGTGCGATTTTACACGAATATTTTCAATGAGTTATTTCTGCGGATTTTTGAGAAAAACATAAAGCTGGCAAATGCTTTCAAGATCAATAGCTCCTAGATGATAGGGCCTAGGGCCTTCAAATCACTTCTAAATTGTTCACAAACCAGGGGCACAAGACGCAGAGCCAATGTTTCGCGCGTCATGACCTCGTGCGATTTTACACTAATATTTTCAATGAGGTATTTCTGCCGATTATTGAGAAAAACGTACAGCTGCCAAATGCTTTCAAGCTCAATAGCTCCTAGATGATACGGCCTAGGGCCTTCAAAACACTTCTAAAATGTGCACAAACCAGGGCCGCAAGACGAAGAGCCTATGTTTCGCGCGTCATGACCTCGTGCGATTTTACACGAATATTGTCAAAGAGGTATTTCTGCCGATTATTGAGAAAAACATACAGCTGGCAAATGCTTTCAAGATCAATAGCTCCTAGATGATAGGGCCTAGGGCCTTCAAATCACTTCTAAAATGTTCACAAACCACGGCCGCAAGACGAAGAGCTTATGCTTCGCGCGTCATGACCTTGTGCGATTTTACACGAATATTTTCAATGAGGTATTTCTGCCGATTATTGAGAAAAACATACAGCTGGCAATTGCTTTCAAGATCAATAGCTCCTAGATGATAGGGCCTAGGGCCTTCAAATCACTTCTAAATTGTTCACAAACCACGGGCACAAGACGCAGAGCCAATGTTTCGCGCGTCATGACCTCGTGCGATTTTACACGAATATTTTCAATGAGGTATTTCTGCCGATTATTGAGAAAAACGTACAGCTGCCTAATGCTTTCAAGCTCAATAGCTCCTAGATGATACGGCCTAGGGCCTTCAAAACACTTCTAAAATGTGCACAAACCATGGCCGCAAGACGAAGAGCCTATGTTTCGCGCGTCATGACCTCGTGCGATTTTACACGAATATTGTCAAAGAGGTATTTCTGCCGATTATTGAGAAAAACATACAGCTGGCAAATGCTTTCAAGATCAATAGCTCCTAGATGATAGGGCCTAGGGCCTACAAATCACTTCTAAAATGTTCACAAACCACGGGCACAAGACGCAGAGCCAATGTTTCGCGCGTCATGACCTCGCGCATCATGACCTCGTGCGATTTGACACGAATATTGTCAATGAGGTATTTCTGCGGATTATTGAGAAAAACATACAGCTGGCAAATGCTTTCAAGATCAATAGCTCCTAGATGATAGGGCCTAGGGCCTACAAATCACTTCTAAATTGTTCACAAACCACGGGCACAAGACGCAGAGCAAATGTTTCGCGCGTGATGACCTCGTGCGATTTTACACGAATATTTTCAATGAGGTATTTCTGCCGATTATTGAGAAAAACATACAGCTGGCAAATGCTTTCAAGATCAATAGCTCCTAGATGATAGGGCCTAGGGCTTTCAAACCACTTCTAAAATGTTCACAAATCACGGCCGCAAGACAAAGAGCCTACGATTCGCGAGTCATGACCTCGTGCGATTTTACACGAATATTTTCAATGAGGTATTTCTGCCGATTATTGAGAAAAACGTACAGCTGGCAAATGCTTTCAAGTTCAATTGCTCCTAGATGTTAGGGCCTAGGGCCTTCAAACGACTTCTAAATATTTCACAAACCACGGACGCAAGACGCAGAGCCTATGTTTCGCGCGTCATGACCTTGTGTGATTTTACACGAATATTTTCAAAGAGGTATTTCTGCGGATTATTGAGAAAAACGTACAGCTGGCAAATGCTTTCAAGATCAATAGCTCCTAGATGATAGGGCCTAGGGCCTTCAAACCACTTCTAAAATGTTCACAAACCAAGGCCGCAAGACGAAGAGCCTATGCTTCGCGCGTCATGACCTCGTGCGATTTTACACGAATATTTTCAATGAGGTATTTCTGCCGATTATTGAGGAAAAACGTACAGCTGGCAAATGCTTTCAAGTTCAATTGCTCCTAGATGTTAGGGCCTAGGGCCTTCAAACCACTTCTAAATATTTCACAAACCACGGGCGCAAGACGCAGAGCCTATGCTTCGCGCGTCATGACCTCGTGCGATTTTACACGAATATTTTCAATGAGGTATTTCTGCGGGTTATTGAGAAAAACATACAGCTGGCAAATGCTTTCAAGATCAATAGCTCCTAGATGATAGGGCCTAGGGCCTTCAAACCACTTCTAAAATGTTCACAAACCACAGCCGCAAGACGAAGAGCCTATGCTTCGCGCGTCATGACCTCGTGCGATTTTACACGAATATTTTCAATGAGGGATATCTGTCGATTATTGAGAAAAACGTACAGCTGCCAAATGCTTTCAAGTTCAAAAGCTCCTAGATGATACGGCCTAGGGCCTTCAAAACACTTCTAAATTGTTCACAAACCACGGGCGCAAGACGCAGAGCCTATGTTTCGCGCGTCATGACCTCGTGCGATTTTACATGAATATTTTCAATGAGGTATTTCTGCCTATTATTGAGAAAAACATACAGCTGGCAAATGCTTTCAAGATCAATAGCTCCTAGATGATAGGGCCTAGGGCCTTCAAATCACTTCTAAAATGTTCACAAACCACGGCCGCAAGACGAAAAGCCTATGCTTCGCGTGTAATGACCTCGTGCGATTTTACACGAATATTATCAAAGACGTATTTCTGCGGATTATTGAGAAAAACGTACAGCTGGCAAATGCTTTCAAGATCAATAGCTCCTAGATGATAGGGCCTAGGGCCTTCAAACCACTTCTAAAATGTTCACAAACCACGGCGGCAAGACGCAGAGCCTATGTTTCGCGCGTCATTACCTCGTGCGATTTTACACGAATATATTCAATGAGGTATTGTTGCCGATTATTGAGAAAAACATACAGCTGGCAAATGCTTTCAAGATCAATACCTCCTGGATTATAGGGCCTAGGGATTTCAAACCACTTCTAAAATGTTCACAAACCACGGCGGCAAGACGAAGAACCTATGCTTCGTGCGTCATGACCTCGTGCGATTTTACACGAATATTGTGAATGAGGTATTTCTGCCGATTATTGAGAAAAACGTACAGCTGCCAAATGCTTTCAAGTTCAATAGCTCCTAGATGATACGGCCTAGGGCCTTAAAAACACTTCTAAATAGTTCACAAACCAGGGGCGCAAGACGCAGAGCCTATGTTTCGCGCGTCATGACCTCGTGCGATTTTACACGAATATTTTCAATGAGGAATTTCTGCGGATTTTTGAGAAAAACATACAGCTGACAAATGCTTTCAAGATCAATAGCTCCTAGATGATAGGGCCTAGGGCCTTCAAACCACTTCTAAAATGTTCACAAACCACGGCCGCAAGACGAAGAGCCTATGCTTCGCGCGTCATGACCTCGTGCGATTTTACATGAATATTATCAATGAGGTATTTCTGCCGATTATTGAGAAAAACATACAGCTGGCAAATGCTTTCAAGTTCAATTGCTCTTAGATGTTAGGGCCTAGGGCCTTCAAACCACTTCTAAATATTTCACAAACCACGGGCGCAAGACGCAGAGCCTATGCTTCGCGCGTCATGACCTCGTGCGATTTTACACGAATATTTTCAAAGAGGTATTTCTGCGGATTATTGAGAAAAACGTACAGCTGGCAAATGCTTTCAAGATCAATAGCTCCTAGATGATAGGGCCTAGGGCCTTCAAACCACTTCTAAAATGTTCACAAACCACGGGCGCAAGACGCAGACCCTATGCTTCGCGCGTCATGACCTCATGCGATTTTACACGAATATATTCAATGAGGCATTTCTGCCGATTATTGAGAAAAACGTACAGCTGGCAAATGCTTTCAGGTTCAATAGCTCCTAGATGATAGGGCCTAAGACCTTCAAACCACTTCTAAATTATTCACAAACCACGGGCGCAAGACGCAGAGCCTATGGTTCGCACGTCATGACCTCGTGCAATTATACACGAATATTTTCAATGAGGGATTTCCGCCGATTATTGAGAAAAACGTACAGCTGGCAAATGCTTTCAAGTTCAATAGCTCCTAGATGATAGGGCCTAGGGCCTTCAAATCACTTCTAAAATGTTCACAAACCACGGGCGCAACACGCAGAGCCTATGCTTCGCGCGTCATGACCTCGTGCGATTTTACACGAATATTTTCAATGAGGAATTTCTGCGGATTTTTGAGAAAAACATACAGCTGACAAATGCTTTCAACATCAATAGCTCCTAGATGATAGGGCCTAGGGCCTTCAAACCACTTCTAAAATGTTCACAAACCACGGCCGCAAGACGAAGAGCCTATGCTTCGCGCGTCATGACCTCGTGCGATTTTACATGAATATTATCAATGAGGTATTTCTGCCGATTATTGAGAAAAACATACAGCTGGCAAATGCTTTCAAGTTCAATTGCTCTTAGATGTTAGGGCCTAGGGCCTTCAAACCACTTCTAAATATTTCACAAACCACAGGCGCAAGACGCAGAGCCTATGCTTCGCGCGTCATGACCTCGTGCGATTTTACACGAATATTTTCAAAGAGGTATTTCTGCGGATTATTGAGAAAAACGTACAGCTGGCAAATGCTTTCAAGATCAATAGCTCCTAGATGATAGGGCCTAGGGCCTTCAAACCACTTCTAAAATGTTCACAAACCATGGGCGCAAGACGCAGACCCTATGCTTCGCACGTCATGACCTCGTGCGATTTTACACGAATATATTCAATGAGGCATTTCTGCCGATTATTGAGAAAAACGTACAGCTGGCAAATGCTTTCAAGTTCAATAGCTCCTAGATGATAGGGCCTAGGGCCTTCAAATCACTTCTAAAATGTTCACAAACCACGGGCGCAACACGCAGAGCCTATGTTTCGCGCGTCATGACCTCGTGCGATTTCACACGAATATTTTCAATGAGGTATTTCTGCCGATTATTGAGAAAAACGTACAGCTGGCAAATGCTTTCAAGTTCAATAGCTCCTAGATGATACAGCCTAGGGCCTTCAAAACACTTCTAAATTGTTAACAAACCACGGGCGCAACACGCAGAACCTATGCTTCGCGCGTCATGACCTCGTGCGATTTTACACGAATATTTTCAATGAGGAATTTCTGCGGATTTTTGAGAAAAACATACAGCTGACAAATGCTTTCAAGATCAATAGCTCCTAGATGATAGGGCCTAGGGCCTTCAAACCACTTCTAAAATGTTCACAAACCACGGCCGCAAGACGAAGAGCCTATGCTTCGCGCGTCATGACCTCGTGCGATTTTACATGAATATTATCAATGAGGTATTTCTGCCGATTATTGAGAAAAACATACAGCTGGCAAATGCTTTCAAGTTCAATTGCTCTTAGATGTTAGGGCCTAGGGCCTTCAAACCACTTCTAAATATTTCACAAACCACAGGCGCAAGACGCAGAGCCTATGCTTCGCGCGTCATGACCTCGTGCGATTTTACACGAATATTTTCAAAGAGGTATTTCTGCGGATTATTGAGAAAAACGTACAGCTGGCAAATGCTTTCAAGATCAATAGCTCCTAGATGATAGGGCCTAGGGCCTTCAAACCACTTCTAAAATGTTCACAAACCATGGGCGCAAGACGCAGACCCTATGCTTCGCACGTCATGACCTCGTGCGATTTTACACGAATATATTCAATGAGGCATTTCTGCCGATTATTGAGAAAAACGTACAGCTGGCAAATGCTTTCAAATTCAATAGCTCCTAGATGATAGGGCCTAGGGCCTTCAAATCACTTCTAAAATGTTCACAAACCACGGGCGCAACACGCAGAGCCTATGTTTCGCGCGTCATGACCTCGTGCGATTTCACACGAATATTTTCAATGAGGTATTTCTGCCGATTATTGAGAAAAACGTACAGCTGGCAAATGCTTTCAAGATCAATAGCTCCGAGATGATAGGGCCTAGGGCCTTCAAACCACTTCTAAAATGTTCACAAACCACGGCCGCAAGACGAAGAGCCTATGCTTCGCGCGTCATGACCTCGTGCGATTTTACACGAATATTTTCAAAGAGGAATTTCTGCCGATTATTGAGAAAAACGTACAGCTGGCAAATGCTTTCAAGATCAAACGCTCCTAGATGATAGGGCCTAGGGCCTTCAAACCACTTCTAAAATGTTCACAAACCACGGCCGCAAGACGAAGAACCTATGCTTCGCGCGTCATGACCTCGCGCATCATGACCTCGTGCGATTTGACACGAATATTGTCAATGAGGTATTTCTGCGGATTATTGAGAAAAACATACAGCTGGCAAATGCTTTCAAGATCAATAGCTCCTAGATGATAGGGCCTAGGGCCTACAAATCACTTCTAAATTGTTCACAAACCACGGGCACAAGACGCAGAGCAAATGTTTCGCGCGTGATGACCTCGTGCGATTTTACACGAATATTTTCAATGAGGTATTTCTGCCGATTATTGAGAAAAACATACAGCTGGCAAATGCTTTCAAGATCAATAGCTCCTAGATGATAGGGCCTAGGGCTTTCAAACCACTTCTAAAATGTTCACAAATCACGGCCGCAAGACAAAGAGCCTACGATTCGCGAGTCATGACCTCGTGCGATTTTACACGAATATTTTCAATGAGGTATTTCTGCCGATTATTGAGAAAAACGTACAGCTGGCAAATGCTTTCAAGTTCAATTGCTCCTAGATGTTAGGGCCTAGGGCCTTCAAACGACTTCTAAATATTTCACAAACCACGGACGCAAGACGCAGAGCCTATGTTTCGCGCGTCATGACCTTGTGTGATTTTACACGAATATTTTCAAAGAGGTATTTCTGCGGATTATTGAGAAAAACGTACAGCTGGCAAATGCTTTCAAGATCAATAGCTCCTAGATGATAGGGCCTAGGGCCTTCAAACCACTTCTAAAATGTTCACAAACCAAGGCCGCAAGACGAAGAGCCTATGCTTCGCGCGTCATGACCTCGTGCGATTTTACACGAATATTTTCAATGAGGTATTTCTGCCGATTATTGAGGAAAAACGTACAGCTGGCAAATGCTTTCAAGTTCAATTGCTCCTAGATGTTAGGGCCTAGGGCCTTCAAACCACTTCTAAATATTTCACAAACCACGGGCGCAAGACGCAGAGCCTATGCTTCGCGCGTCATGACCTCGTGCGATTTTACACGAATATTTTCAATGAGGTATTTCTGCGGGTTATTGAGAAAAACATACAGCTGGCAAATGCTTTCAAGATCAATAGCTCCTAGATGATAGGGCCTAGGGCCTTCAAACCACTTCTAAAATGTTCACAAACCACAGCCGCAAGACGAAGAGCCTATGCTTCGCGCGTCATGACCTCGTGCGATTTTACACGAATATTTTCAATGAGGGATATCTGTCGATTATTGAGAAAAACGTACAGCTGCCAAATGCTTTCAAGTTCAAAAGCTCCTAGATGATACGGCCTAGGGCCTTCAAAACACTTCTAAATTGTTCACAAACCACGGGCGCAAGACGCAGAGCCTATGTTTCGCGCGTCATGACCTCGTGCGATTTTACATGAATATTTTCAATGAGGTATTTCTGCCTATTATTGAGAAAAACATACAGCTGGCAAATGCTTTCAAGATCAATAGCTCCTAGATGATAGGGCCTAGGGCCTTCAAATCACTTCTAAAATGTTCACAAACCACGGCCGCAAGACGAAAAGCCTATGCTTCGCGTATAATGACCTCGTGCGATTTTACACGAATATTATCAAAGACGTATTTCTGCGGATTATTGAGAAAAACGTACAGCTGGCAAATGCTTTCAAGATCAATAGCTCCTAGATGATAGGGCCTAGGGCCTTCAAACCACTTCTAAAATGTTCACAAACCACGGCGGCAAGACGCAGAGCCTATGTTTCGCGCGTCATTACCTCGTGCGATTTTACACGAATATATTCAATGAGGTATTGTTGCCGATTATTGAGAAAAACATACAGCTGGCAAATGCTTTCAAGATCAATACCTCCTGGATTATAGGGCCTAGGGATTTCAAACCACTTCTAAAATGTTCACAAACCACGGCGGCAAGACGAAGAACCTATGCTTCGTGCGTCATGACCTCGTGCGATTTTACACGAATATTGTGAATGAGGTATTTCTGCCGATTATTGAGAAAAACGTACAGCTGCCAAATGCTTTCAAGTTCAATAGCTCCTAGATGATACGGCCTAGGGCCTTAAAAACACTTCTAAATAGTTCACAAACCAGGGGCGCAAGACGCAGAGCCTATGTTTCGCGCGTCATGACCTCGTGCGATTTTACACGAATATTTTCAATGAGGAATTTCTGCGTATTTTTGAGAAAAACATACAGCTGACAAATGCTTTCAAGATCAATAGCTCCTAGATGATAGGGCCTAGGGCCTTCAAACCACTTCTAAAATGTTCACAAACCACGGCCGCAAGACGAAGAGCCTATGCTTCGCGCGTCATGACCTCGTGCGATTTTACATGAATATTATCAATGAGGTATTTCTGCCGATTATTGAGAAAAACATACAGCTGGCAAATGCTTTCAAGTTCAATTGCTCTTAGATGTTAGGGCCTAGGGCCTTCAAACCACTTCTAAATATTTCACAAACCACGGGCGCAAGACGCAGAGCCTATGCTTCGCGCGTCATGACCTCGTGCGATTTTACACGAATATTTTCAAAGAGGTATTTCTGCGGATTATTGAGAAAAACGTACAGCTGGCAAATGCTTTCAAGATCAATAGCTCCTAGATGATAGGGCCTAGGGCCTTCAAACCACTTCTAAAATGTTCACAAACCACGGGCGCAAGACGCAGACCCTATGCTTCGCGCGTCATGACCTCATGCGATTTTACACGAATATATTCAATGAGGCATTTCTGCCGATTATTGAGAAAAACGTACAGCTGGCAAATGCTTTCAGGTTCAATAGCTCCTAGATGATAGGGCCTAAGACCTTCAAACCACTTCTAAATTATTCACAAACCACGGGCGCAAGACGCAGAGCCTATGGTTCGCACGTCATGACCTCGTGCAATTATACACGAATATTTTCAATGAGGGATTTCCGCCGATTATTGAGAAAAACGTACAGCTGGCAAATGCTTTCAAGTTCAATAGCTCCTAGATGATAGGGCCTAGGGCCTTCAAATCACTTCTAAAATGTTCACAAACCACGGGCGCAACACGCAGAGCCTATGCTTCGCGCGTCATGACCTCGTGCGATTTTACACGAATATTTTCAATGAGGAATTTCTGCGGATTTTTGAGAAAAACATACAGCTGACAAATGCTTTCAACATCAATAGCTCCTAGATGATAGGGCCTAGGGCCTTCAAACCACTTCTAAAATGTTCACAAACCACGGCCGCAAGACGAAGAGCCTATGCTTCGCGCGTCATGACCTCGTGCGATTTTACATGAATATTATCAATGAGGTATTTCTGCCGATTATTGAGAAAAACATACAGCTGGCAAATGCTTTCAAGTTCAATTGCTCTTAGATGTTAGGGCCTAGGGCCTTCAAACCACTTCTAAATATTTCACAAACCACAGGCGCAAGACGCAGAGCCTATGCTTCGCGCGTCATGACCTCGTGCGATTTTACACGAATATTTTCAAAGAGGTATTTCTGCGGATTATTGAGAAAAACGTACAGCTGGCAAATGCTTTCAAGATCAATAGCTCCTAGATGATAGGGCCTAGGGCCTTCAAACCACTTCTAAAATGTTCACAAACCATGGGCGCAAGACGCAGACCCTATGCTTCGCACGTCATGACCTCGTGCGATTTTACACGAATATATTCAATGAGGCATTTCTGCCGATTATTGAGAAAAACGTACAGCTGGCAAATGCTTTCAAGTTCAATAGCTCCTAGATGATAGGGCCTAGGGCCTTCAAATCACTTCTAAAATGTTCACAAACCACGGGCGCAACACGCAGAGCCTATGTTTCGCGCGTCATGACCTCGTGCGATTTCACACGAATATTTTCAATGAGGTATTTCTGCCGATTATTGAGAAAAACGTACAGCTGGCAAATGCTTTCAAGTTCAATAGCTCCTAGATGATACAGCCTAGGGCCTTCAAAACACTTCTAAATTGTTAACAAACCACGGGCGCAACACGCAGAACCTATGCTTCGCGCGTCATGACCTCGTGCGATTTTACACGAATATTTTCAATGAGGAATTTCTGCGGATTTTTGAGAAAAACATACAGCTGACAAATGCTTTCAAGATCAATAGCTCCTAGATGATAGGGCCTAGGGCCTTCAAACCACTTCTAAAATGTTCACAAACCACGGCCGCAAGACGAAGAGCCTATGCTTCGCGCGTCATGACCTCGTGCGATTTTACATGAATATTATCAATGAGGTATTTCTGCCGATTATTGAGAAAAACATACAGCTGGCAAATGCTTTCAAGTTCAATTGCTCTTAGATGTTAGGGCCTAGGGCCTTCAAACCACTTCTAAATATTTCACAAACCACAGGCGCAAGACGCAGAGCCTATGCTTCGCGCGTCATGACCTCGTGCGATTTTACACGAATATTTTCAAAGAGGTATTTCTGCGGATTATTGAGAAAAACGTACAGCTGGCAAATGCTTTCAAGATCAATAGCTCCTAGATGATAGGGCCTAGGGCCTTCAAACCACTTCTAAAATGTTCACAAACCATGGGCGCAAGACGCAGACCCTATGCTTCGCACGTCATGACCTCGTGCGATTTTACACGAATATATTCAATGAGGCATTTCTGCCGATTATTGAGAAAAACGTACAGCTGGCAAATGCTTTCAAATTCAATAGCTCCTAGATGATAGGGCCTAGGGCCTTCAAATCACTTCTAAAATGTTCACAAACCACGGGCGCAACACGCAGAGCCTATGTTTCGCGCGTCATGACCTCGTGCGATTTCACACGAATATTTTCAATGAGGTATTTCTGCCGATTATTGAGAAAAACGTACAGCTGGCAAATGCTTTCAAGATCAATAGCTCCGAGATGATAGGGCCTAGGGCCTTCAAACCACTTCTAAAATGTTCACAAACCACGGCCGCAAGACGAAGAGCCTATGCTTCGCGCGTCATGACCTCGTGCGATTTTACACGAATATTTTCAAAGAGGAATTTCTGCCGATTATTGAGAAAAACGTACAGCTGGCAAATGCTTTCAAGATCAAACGCTCCTAGATGATAGGGCCTAGGGCCTTCAAACCACTTCTAAAATGTTCACAAACCACGGCCGCAAGACGAAGAACCTATGCTTCGCGCGTCATGACCTCGTGCGATTTTACACGAATATTTTCAATGAGGTATTTCTGCGGATTATTGAGAAAAACGTACAGCTGGCAAATGCTTTCAAGTTCAATAGCTCCTAGATGATACAGCCTAGGGCCTTCAAAACACTTCTAAATTGTTAACAAACCACGGGCGCAAGACGCAGAGCCTATGTTTCGCACGTCATGACCTCGTGCGATTTTACACGAATATTTTCAAACAGGTATTTCTGCCGATTATTGAGAAAAACATACAGCTGGCAAATGCTTTCAAGATCAATAGCTCCTAGATGATAGGGCCAAGGGCCTTCAAACCACTTCTAAAATGTTCACAAACCACGGCCGCAAGACGAAGAGCCTATGCTTCGCGCGTCATGACCTCGTGCGATTTTACACGAATATTTTCAAAGATGTATTTCTGCCGATTATTGAGAAAAACGTACAGCTGGCAAATGCTTTCAAGATCAATAGCTCCTAGATGATAGGGCCTAGGGCCTTCAATCCACTTCTAAAACGTTCACAAACCACGGCCGCAAGACGAAGAGCCTATGCTTCGTGCGTCATGACCTCGTGCGATTTTACACGAATATTTTCAAAGATGTATATCTGCGGATTTTTGAGAAAAACGTACAACTGGAAATGCTTTCAAGATCAATAGCTCCTAGATGATAGGGCCTAGGGCCTTCAAATCACTTCTAAATTGTTCACAAACCAGGGGCGCAGGACGCAGAGTAAATGTTTCGCGCGTCATGACCTCGTGCGATTTTACACGAATATATTCAATGAGGTATATCTGCGGATTATTGAGAAAAACATACAGCTGGCAAATGCTTTCAAGATCAATAGCTACTAGATGATAGGTCCTAGGGCCTTCAAACCACTTCTAAAATGTTCACAAACCACGGGGCGCAAGACGCAGAACCTATGCTTCGCGCGTCATGACCTTGTTCGATTTTACACAAATATTTTCAATGAGGTATTTCTGCCGATTATTGAGAAAAACGTACAGCTGGCAAATGCTTTCAAGTACAATTGCTCCTAGATGATAGGGCCTAGGGCCTTCAAACGACTTCTAAATATTTCACAAACCACGGGCGCAAGACGCAGAGCCTATGCTTCGCGCGTCATGACCTTGTGCGATTTTACACGAATATTTTCAATGAGGTATTTCTGCGGATTATTGAGAAAAACATACAGCTGGCAAATGCTTTCAAGATCAATAGCTCCTAGATGATAGGGCCTAGGGCCTTCAAATCACTTCTAAATTGTTCACAAACCACGGGCACAAGACGCGGAGCCAATGTTTCGCGCGTCATGACCTTGTGCGATTTTACATGAATATTATCAATGAGGTATTTCTGCCGATTATTGAGAAAAACATACAGCTGGCAAATGCTTTCAAGTTCAATTGCTCTTAGATGTTAGGGCCTAGGGCCTTCAAACCACTTCTAAATATTTCACAAACCACGGGCGCAAGACGCAGACCCAATGCTTCGCGCGTCATGACCTCGTGCGATTTTACACGAATATTTTCAAAGAGGTATTTCTGCGGATTATTGAGAAAAATGTACAGCTGGCAAATGCTTTCAAGATCAATAGCTCCTAGATGATGCGGCCTAGGGCCTTCAAAACACTTCTAAATTGTTCACAAACCACGGGCGCAAGACGCAGAGCCTATGCTTCGCGCGTCATGACCTCGTGCGATTTTACACGAATATTTTCAATGAGGTATTTCTGCGGATTATTGAGAAAAACATACAGCTGGAAAATGCTTTCAAGATCAATAGCTCCTAGATGATAGGGCCTAGGGCCTTCAAACCACTTCTAAAATGTTCACAAACCACGGCCGCAAGACGAAGAGCCTATGCTTCGCGCGTCATGACCTCGTGCGATTTTACACGAATATTTTCAATGAGGTATTTCTGCCGATTATTGAGAAAAACATACAGCTGGCAAATGCTTTCAAGATCAATAGCTCCTAGATGATAGGGCCTAGGGCCTTCAAATCACTTCTAAATTGTTCACAAACCACGGGCACAAGACGCAGAGCCAATGTTTCGCGCGTCATGACCTCGTGCGATTTTACACGAATATTTTCAATGAGGTGTTTCTGCCGATTATTGAGAAAAACGTACAGCTGCCAAATGCTTTCAAGTTCAATAGCTCCTAGATGATACGGCCTAGGGCCTTCAAATCACTTCTAAATTGTTCACAAACCACGGGCGCAAGACGCAGAGCCTATGTTTTGCGCGTCATGACCTCGTGCGATTTTACATGAATATTTTCAATGAGGTATTTCTGCCGGTTATTGAGAAAAACATACAGCTGGCAAATGCTTTCAAGATCTATAGCTCCTAGATGATAGGGCCTAGGGCCTTCAAACCACTTCTAAATTGTTGACAAACCATGGGCACAAGACGCGGGGCTAATGTTTCGCGCGTCATGACCTCGTGCGATTTTACACGAATATTTTCAATGAGGTATTTCTGCCGATTATTGAGAAAAACGAACAGCTGCCAAATGCTTTCAAGTTCAATAGCTCCTAGATGATACGGCCTAGGGCATTCAAAACACTTCTAAATTGTTCACAAACCACGGCCGCAAGACGAAGAGCCAATGCTTCGCGCGTCATGACCTCGTGCGATTTTACACGAATATTTTCAATGAGGTACTTCTGCGGATTATTGAGAAAAACATACAGCTGGCAAATGCTTTCATGATCAATAGCTCCTAGATGATACGGCCTAGGGCCTTCAAAACACTTCTAAAATGTTCACAAACCACGGCCACAAGACGAAGAGCCTATGTTTCGCGCGTCATGACCTCGTGCGATTTTACACGAATATTTTCAATGAGCTATTTCTGCCGATTATTGAGAAAAACATACAGCTGGCAAATGCTTTCAAGATCAATAGCTCCTAGATGATAGGGCCTAGGGCCTTAAAATCACTTCTAAAATGTTCACAAACCACGGACGCAAGACGAAGAGCCTATGCTTCGCGCGTCATGACCTCGTGCGATTTTACACAAATATTTTCAAAGGTATTTCTGCGGATTATTGAGAAATATGTATAGCTAGCAAATGCTTTCATGATCAATAGCTCCTAGATGATAGGGCCTAGGGCCTTCAAACCACTTCTAAAATGTTCACAAACCACGGCCGCACGACTAAGAGCCAATGTTTCGCGCGTCATGACCTCGTGCGATTTTACACGAATATTTTCAATGAGGGATATCTGCCGAATATTGAGAAAAACGTACAGCTGCCAAATGCTTTCAAGTTCAATAGCTCCTAGATGATACGGCCTAGGGCCTTCAAAACACTTCTAAATTGTTCACAAACCACGGGCGCAAGACGCAGAGCCTATGTTTCGCGCGTCATGACCTCGTGCGATTTTACACGAATATTTTCAATGAGGTATTTCTGCCGATTATTGAGAAAAACATACAGCTGGCAAATGCTTTCAAGATCAATAGCTCCTAGATGATAGGGCCTAGGGCCTTCAAACCACTTCTAAAATGTTCACAAACCAAGGCCGCAAGACGAAGGGCCTATGCTTCGCGCGTCATGACCTCGTGAGATTTTACACGAATATTTTCAATGAGGTATTTCTGCCGATTATTGAGAAAAACATACAGCTGGCAAATGCTTTCAAGTTCAATTGCTCCTAGATGTTAGGGTATAGGGCCTTCAAACCACTTCTAAATATTTCACAAACCACGGGCGCAAGACGCAGAGCCTATGCTTCGCGCGTCATGACCTCGTGCGATTTTACACGAATATTTTCAATGAGGTATATCTGCGGATTATTGAGAAAAACATACAGCTGCCAAACGCTTTCAAGCTCAATAGCTCCTAGATGATACGGCCAAGGGCCTTCAAAACACTTCTAAAATGTTCACAAACCACGGGCGCAAGATGCAGAGCATATATTTCGCGCGTCATGACCTCGTGCGATTTTACATGAATATTTTCAATGAGGTATTTCTGCCGATTATTGAGAAAAACATACAGCTGGCAAATGCTTTCAAGATCAATAGCTCCTAGATGATAGGGCCTAGGGCCTTCAAATCACTTCTAAAATGTTCACAAACCACGGCCGCAAGACGAAGAGCCTATGCTTCGCGCGTAATGACCTCGTGCGATTTTACACGAATATTTTCAAAGACGTATTTCTGCGGAATATTGAGAAAAACGTACAGCTGGCAAATGCTTTCAAGATCAATTGAGCCTAGATGATAGGGCCTAGGGCCTTCAAACCACTTCTAAAATGTTCAGAAACCACGGCCGCAAGACGAAGAGCCTATGCTTCGCGCGTCATGACCTCGTGCGATTTTACACAAATATTTTCAATGAGGGAATTCCGCCGATTATTGAGAAAAACATACAGCTGGCAAATGCTTTCAAGTTCAAAAGCTCCTAGATGATAGGACCTTGGGCCTTCAAACCACTTCTAAAATGTTCACAAACCACGGGCGCAAGACGCAGAGCCTATGCTTTGTGCATCATGACCTCGTGCGATTTTACACAAATATTTTAAATGAAGTATTTCTGCCGATTATTGAGAAAAACGTACAGCTGGCAAATGCTTGCAAGTTCAAAAGCTCCTAGATGATAGGGCCTAGGGTGATCAAACCAATTCGAAAAACTTCACAAACCACGGGCGCAAGACGCAGAGCCTATGCTTCACGCGTCATGACCTCGTTCTATTTTACACAAATATTTTCAATGAAGTATTTCTGCAGATTATTGAGAAAAACGTAAAGGTGGCAAATGCTTTCAAGTTCAATAGATCCTAGATGATAGGGCCTAGGGCCTTCAAACCACATCTAAATTCTACACAAACCACGGGCGCAAGACGCAGAGCCTATGTTTCGCGCGTCATGACCTCTTGCGATTTTACACGAATATTTTCAATGAGGTATTTCTGCCGATTATTGAGAAAAATGTACAGCTGGCAAATGCTTTCAAGTTCAATAGCTCCTAGATGATAGGGCCTAGGGCCTTCAAACCACTTCTAAATTATTCACAAACCACGGGCGCAAGACGCAGAGCCAATGCTTCGAGCGTCATGACCTCGTGCGATTTTACACAAATATTTTCAATGAGGTATTACTGCAGATTATTGAGAAAAACGTACAGCTGGCAAATGCTTTCAAGTTCAATAGCTCCTAGATGATACGGCCTGGGACCTTCAAACCACTTCTAAAATGTTCACAAACCACGGCCGCAAGAAGAAGAGCCTATGCTTCGCGCGTCATGACCTCGTGCAATTTTACATGAATATTTTCAAAGAGGTATTTCTGCCGATTATTGAGGAAAACTACAGCTGGCAAATGCTTTCAAGTTCAATAGCTCTTAGATGATAGGGCCTAGGGCCTTCAAACCACTTCTAAAATGTTCACAAACCACGGGCGCAAGACGCAGAGCCTATACATCGCGCGTCATGACCTTGTGCGATTTTACACGAATATTTTCAATGAGGGATTTCCGACGATAATTGAGAAAAACGTACAGTTGGCAAAAGCTTTCAAGTTCAAAAGCTCCTAGATGATAGGGCCTAGGGCCTTCAAACCACTTCTAAAAACTTCACAAACCACGGGCGCATGACGCAGACCCTATGCCTTGTGCGTTATGACCTCGTGCGATTTTACACAAATATTTTCAATGAGGTATTTCTGCCGATTATTGAGAAAAACGTAGAGATGGCAAATGCCTTCAAGTTCAATAGCTCCTAGATGATAGGGCCTAGGGCCTTCAAACCACTTCTAAATTATTCACAAACCACGGGCGCAAGACGCAGAGCCTATGCTTCGCGCGTCATGACCTTGTGCGATTTTTCATGAATATTATCAATGAGGTATATCTTCCGATTATTGAGAAAAACGTACAGCTGGCAAATGCTTTCAAGTTCAATAGCTCCTAGATGTTAGGGCCTACGGCCATAAAACCACGTCTAAAATGTTCACAAACCACGGCAGCAAGACGAAGAGCCTATGTTTCGCGCGTCATGACCTCGTGCGATTTTACACAAATATTTTCAATGAGGTATTTCTGCCGATTATTGAGAAAAACATACAGCTGGCAAATGCTTTCAAGATCAATAGCTCATAGATGATAGGGCCTAGGGCTTTCAAACCACTTCTAAAATGTTCACAAACCACGGCCGTAAGACAAAGAGCCTATGCTTCGCGCGTCATGACCTCGTGCGATTTTACTCAAATATTTTCAATGAGGTATTTCTGCCAATTATTGAGAAAAACGTACAGCTGGCAAATGCTTTCATGATCAATAGCTCCTAGATGATAGGGCCTAGGGCCTTCAAACAACTTCTAAAATGTTCACAAACCACGGCGGCAAGACGAAGAGCCTATGCTTCGCGCGTCATGACCTCGTGCGATTTTACACGAATATTTTTAATGAGGTATTTCTGCCGATTATTGAGAAAAACGTACAGCTGCCAAATGCTTTCAAGTTCAATAGCTCCTAGATGATACGGCCTAGGGCCTTCAAAATACTTCTAAATTGTTCACAAACCACGGCCGCAAGACGAAGAGCCTATGCTTCGCGTGTCATGACCACGTGCGATTTTACACGAATATTTTCAATGAGGTATTTCTGCCGATTATTGAGAAAAACGTACAGCTGCCAAATACTTTCAAGTTCAATAGCTCCAAGATGATACGGCCTAGGGCATTCAAAACACTTCTAAATTGTTCAGAAACCACGGGCACAAGACGCAGAGCCTATGTTTCGTGCGTCATGACCTCGTGCGATTTTACATGAATATTTTCAATGAGGAATTTCTGCCGATTATTGAGAAAAACATACAGCTGGCAAATGCTTTCAAGATCAATAGCTCCTAGATGATACGGCCTAGGGCCTTCAAATCACTTCTAAATTGTTCACAAACCACGGGCACAAGAGGCAGAGCCAATGTTTCGCGCGTCATGACCTCGTGCGATTGTACACAAATATTTTCAATGAGGTATTTCTGCCGATTATTGAGAAAAACGTACAGCTGGCAAATACTTTCAAGTTCAATAGCTCCTAGATGATACGGCCTAGGGCCTTCAAAACACTTCTAAATTGTTCACAAACCACGGGCGCAAGACGCAGAGCCTATGTTTCGCGCGTCATGACCTCGTGCGATTATACATGAATATTTTCAATGAGGTATTTCTGCCGATTATTGAGAAAAACATATAGCTGGCAAATACTTTCAAGTTCAATAGCTCCTAGATGATAGGGCCTAGGGCCTTCAAAACACTTCTAAATTGTTCACAAACCACGGGCGCAAGATGCAGAGCCTATGTTTCGCGCGTCATGACCTCGTGCGATTATACATGAATATTTTCAATGAGGTATTTCTGCCGATTATTGAGAAAAACGTACAGCTGGCAAATGCTTTCAAGTTCAATTGCACCTAGATGTTAGGGCCTAGGGCCTTCAAACCACTTCTAAATATTTCACAAACCACGGGCGCAAGACGCAGAGCCTATGTTTCGCGCGTCATGACCTCGTGCGATTTTACACGAATATTTTCAATGAGGTATTTCTGCGGATTATTGAGAAAAATGTACAGCTGGCAAATGCTTTCAAGATCAATAGCTCCAAGATGATAGGGCCTAGGGCCTTCAAACCACTTCTAAAATGTTCACAAACCACGGCCGCAAGACGCAGAGTCTATGTTTCGCGAGTCATGACCTCGTGCGATTTTACATGAATATTTTCAATGAGGTATTTCTGCCGATTATTGAGAAAAACATACAGCTGGGAAATGCTTTCAAGATCAATAACTCCTAGATGATAGGGCCTAGGGCCTTCAAACCACTTCTAAATTGTTGACAAAACACGGGCGCAAGACGCAGAGCCGATGTTTCACGCGTCATGACCTCGTGCGATTTTACACGAATATTTTCAATGAGGTATTTCTGCCGATTATTGAGAAAAACGTACAGCTGCCAAATGCTTTGAAGCTCAATAGCTCCTAGATGATACGGCCTAGGGCCTTCAAAACACTTCTAAAATGTTCACAAACCACGGCCGCAAGACGAAGAGCCTATGCTTCGCGCGTCATGACCTCGTGCGATTTTACACGAATATTATCAATGAGGTATTTCTGCCGATTATTGAGAAAAACATACAGCTGGCAAATGCTTTCAAGATTAATAGCTCCTAGATGATAGGGCCTAGGGCCTTAAAATCACTTCTAAAATGTTCACAAACCACGGCCGCAAGACGAAGAGCCTATGCTTCGCGCGTCATGACCTCGTGCGATTTTACACGAATATTGTCAAAGAGGTATTTCTGCGGAATATTGAGAAAAACGTACAACTGGCAAATGCTTTCAAGATCAATAGCTCCTAGATGATAGGGCCTAGGGCCTTCAAACCACTTCTAAAATGTTCACAAACCACGGCCGCAAGACGAAGAGCCTATGTTTCGCGCGTCATGACCTCTTGCGATTTTACATGAATATTTTCAATGAGGTATTTCTGCCGATTATTGAGAAAAACATACAGCTGGCAAATGCTTTCAAGATCAATAGCTCCTAGATGATAGGGCCTAGGGCCTTCAAACCACTTCTATATTGTTGACAAAACACGGGCGCAAGACGCAGAGCCTATATTTCGCGCGTCATGACCTCGTGCGATTTTACATGAATATTATCAATGAGGTATTGCTACCGATTATTGAGAAAAACATACAGCTGGCAAATGCTTTCAAGATCAATAGCTCCTAGATGATAGGGCCTAGCGCCTTCAAATCACTTCTAAAATGTTCACAAACCACGGTCGCAAGACGAAGAGCCTATGCTTCGCGCGTCATGACCTCGTGCGATTTTACACGAATATTTTCAAAGAGGTATTTCTGCGGATTATTGAGAAAAACATACAGCTGGCAAATGCTTTCAAGATCAATAGCTCCTAGATGATAGGGCCTAGGGCCTTCAAAACACTTCTAAAATGTTCACAAACCACGGCCGAAGACAAAGAGCCTATGCTTCGCGCGTCATGACCTCGGGCGATTTTACACGAATATTTTCAAAGAGGTATTTCTGCGGATTATTGAGAAAAACGTACAACTGGCAAATGCTTTCAAGATCAATAGCTCCTAGATGAAAGGGCCTAGGGCCTTCAAACCACTTCGAAAATGTTCACAAACCACGGCCGCAAGAAGAAGAGCCTATGTTTCACGCGTCATGACCTCGTGCGATTTTACATGAATATTATCAATGAGGTATTTCTGCCGAATATTGAGAAAAACGTACAGCTGCCAAATGCTTTCAAGCTCAATAGCTCCTAGATGATACGGCCTAGGACCTTCAAAACACTTCTAAAATGTTCACAAACCACGGCCGCAAGACGCAGAGCCTATGCTTCGCGCGTCATGACCTCGTGTGATTTTACACGAATATTTTCAATGAGGTATTTCTGCCGATTATTGAGAAAAACATACAGCTGGCAAATGCTTTCAAGATCAATAGCTCCTAGATGATAGGGCCTAGGGCCTTCAAATCACTTCTAATTTGTTCACAAACCACGGGCACAAGACGGAGAGCCAATGTTTCGCGCGTCATGACCTCGTGCGATTTTACACGAATATTTTCAAAGAGGTATTTCTGCCGATTATTGAGAAAAACATACAGCTGGCAAATGCTTTCAAGATCAATAGCTCCTAGATGATAGGGCCTAGGGCCTTCAAACCACTTCTAAAATGTTCACAAACCACGGCCGCAAGACGAAGAGCCTATGCTTCGCGCGTCATGACCTTGTGCGATTTTACACGAATATTTTCAATGAGGTATTTCTGCCGATTATTGAGAAAAACATACAGCTGGCAAATGCTATCAAGTTCAATTGCTCCTAGATGTTAGGGCCTAGGGCCTTCAAACGACTTCTAAATATTTCACAAACCACGGGCGCAAGACGCAGAGCCTATGCTTCGCGCGTCATGACCTCGTGCGATTTTACACGAATATTTTCAAAGAGGTATTTCTGCGGATTATTGAGAAAAACATACAGCTGGCAAATGCTTTCAAGATCAATAGCTCCTAGATGATAGGGCCTAGGGCCTTCAAATCACTTCTAAATTGTTCACAAACCACGGGCACAAGACGCAGAGCCAATGATTCGCGCGTCATGACCTCGTGCGATTTTACACGAATATTTTCAATGAGGTATTTTTGCCGATTATTGAGAAAAACATACAGCTGGCAAATGCTTTCAAGTTCAATTGCTCCTAGATGTTAGGGCCTAGGGCCTTCAAACCACTTCTAAAATGTTCACAAACCACGGCCGCAAGACGAAGAGCCTATGCTTCGCGCGTCATGACCTCGTGCGATTTTACACGAATATTTTCAATGAGGGATTTCTGCCGATTATTGAGAAAAACGTACAGCTGCCAAATGCTTTCAAGTTCAACAGCTCCTAGATGATACGGCCTAGGGCCTTCAAAACACTTCTAAATTGTTCACAAACCACGGGCGCAAGACGCAGAGTCTATGTTTCGCGCGTCATGACCTCGTGCGATTTTACATGAATATTTTCAATGAGGTATTTCTGCCGATTATTGAGAAAAACATACAGCTGGCAAATGCTTTCAAGATCAATAGCTCCTAGATGATAGGGCCTAGGGCCTTCAAACCACTTCTAAAATGTTCACAAACCACGGCCGCAAGACGAAGAGCCTATGCATCGCGCGTCATGACCTCGTGCGATTTTACACGAATTTTTTCAATGAGGTATTTCTGCCGATTATTGAGAAAAACGTACAGCTGGCAAATGCTTTCAAGTTCAATTGCTCCTAGATGTTAAGGCCTAGGGCCTTCAAACCACTTCTAAATTGTTTACAAAACATGGGCGCAAGACGCAGAGCCTATGTTTCGCGCGTCATGACCTCGTGCGATTTTACATGAATATTTTCAATGAGGTATTTCTGCCGATTATTGAGAAAAACATACAGTTGGCAAATGCTTTCAAGATCAATAGCTCCTAGATGATAGGGCCTAGGGCCTTCAAACCACTTCTAAATTGTTGACAAACCACGGGCACAAGACGCGGAGCCAATGTTTTGCGCGTCATGACCTCGTGCGATTTTACACAAATATTTTCAATGAGGTATTTCTGCCGATTATTGAGAAAAACGTACAGCTGGCAAATGCTTTCAAGTTCAATTGCTCTTAGATATTAGGGCCTAGGGACTTCAAACCACTTCTGAATATTTCACAAACCACGGGCGCAAGAAGCAGAGCCTATGCTTCGCGCGTCATGACCTCGTGCGATTTTACACGAATATTTTCAATGAGGAATTTCTGCATATTATTGAGAAAAACATACAGCAGGCAAATGCTTTCAAGATCAATAGCTCCTAGATGATCGGGCCTAGGGCCTTCAAAACACTTCTAAATTGTTGACAAACCACGGGCACAAGACGCAGAGCCTATGTTTCGCGCGTCATGACCTCGTGCGATTTTACACGAATATTTTCAATGAGGTATTTCTGCTGAATATTGAGAAAAACGTACAGCTGCCAAATGCTTTCAAGCTCAATAGCTCCTAGATGATACGGCCTAGGGACATCAAAACACTTCTAAAATGTTCACAAACCACGGCCGAAGACAAAGAGCCTATGCTTCGCGCGTCATGACCTCGGGCGATTTTACACGAATATTTTCAAAGAGGTATTTCTGCCGATTATTGAGAAAAATGTACAGCTGGCAAATGCTTTCAAGATCAATAGCTCCTAGATGATAGGGCCTAGGGCCTTCAAACCACTTCTAAAATGTTCACAAACCACGGCCGCAAGACGAAGAGCCAATGTTTCGCGCGTCATGACCTCGTGCGATTTTACACGAATATTTTCAATGAGGGACATCTGCCGAATATTGAGAAAAACGTACAGCTGCCAAATGCTTTCAAGTTCAATAGCTCCTAGATGATACGGCCTAGGGCCTTCAAAACACTTCTAAATTGTTCACAAACCACGGGCGCAAGACGCAGAGCCTATGCTTCGCGCGTCATGACCTCGTGCGATTTTACACGAATAATTTCAAAGAGGTATTTCTGCGGATTATTGAGAAAAACATACAGCTGCCAAATGCTTTCAAGATCAATAGCTCCTACATGATAGGGCCTAGGGCCTTAAAATCACTTCTAAAATGTTCACAAACCACGGCCGCAAGACGAAGAGCCTATGCTTCGCGCGTCATGACCTCGTGCGATTATACACGAAAATTTTCAATGAGGTATTTCTGCCGATTATTGAGAAAAACATACAGCTGGCAAATGCTTTCAAGATCAATAGCTCCTAGATGATAGGGCCTAGGGCCGTCAAACCACTTCTAAATTGTTCACAAACCACGGCCGCAAGACGAAGAGCCAATGCTTCGCGCGTCATGACCTCGTGCGATTTTACACGAATATTTTCAATGAGGTATTTCTGCGAATTATTGAGAAAAACATACAGCTGGCAAATGCTTTCATGATCAATAGCTCCTAGATGATACGGCCTAGGGCCATCAAAACACTTCTAAAATGTTCACAAACCACGGACGCAAGACGAAGAGCCTATGCTTCGCGCGTCATGACCTCGTGCGATTTTACACGAATATTTTCAATGAGCTATTTCTGCCGATTATTGAGAAAAACATACAGCTGGCAAATGCTTTCAAGATCAATAGCTCCTAGACGATAGGGCCTAGGGCCTTAAAATCACTTCTAAAATGTTCACAAACCACGGACGCAAGACGAAGAGTTTATGCTTCGCGCGTCATGACCTCGTGCGATTTTACACAAATATTTTCAAAGAGGTATTTCTGCGGATTATTGAGAAAAATGTATAGCTGGCAAATGCTTTCAAGATCAATAGCTCCTAGATGATAGGGCCTAGAGCCTTCAAACCACTCTAAAATGTTCACAAACCACGGCCGCAAGACTAAGAGCCAATGTTTCGCGCGTCATGACCTCGTGCGATTTTACACGAATATTTTCAATGAGGGATATCTGCCGAATATTGAGAAAAACGTACAGCTGCCAAATGATTTCAAGTTCAATAGCTCCTAGATGATACGGCCTAGGGCCTTCAAAACACTTCTAAATTGTTCACAAACCACGGGCGCAAGACGCAGAGCCTATGCTTCGCGCGTCATGACCTCGTGCGATTCTACACGAATATATTCAATGAGGTATTTCTGCGGATCATTGAGAAAAACATACAGCTGTCAAATGCTTTCAAGATCAATAGCTCCTAGATGATAGGGCCTAGGGCCTTCAAACCACTTCTAAAATGTTCACAAATCACGGCCGCAAGACGAAGAGCCTATGCTTCGCGCGTCATGACCTCGTGCGATTTAACACGAATATTTTCAATGAGGAATTTCTGCCGATTGAGAAAAACATACAGCTGGCAAATGCTTTCACGTTCAATTGCTCCTAGATGTTAGGGCCTAGGGCCTTCAAACGACTTCTAAACATTTCACAAACCACGGGCGCAAGACGCAGAGCCTATGCTTCGCGCGTCATGACCTCGTGCGATTTTACACGAATAATTTCAAAGAGGTATTTCTGCGGATTTTTGAGAAAAACATACAGCTGCCAAATGCTATCAAGCTCAATAGCTCTTAGATGATACGGCCTAGGGCCTTCAAAACACTTCTAAAATGTTCACAAACCACGGCCGCAAGACGAAGAGCCTATGTTTCGCGCGTCATGACCTCGTGCGATTTTACACGAATATTTTCAATGAGGTATTACTGCCGATTATTGAGAAAAACATACAGCTGTCAAATGCTTTCAAGATCAATAGCTCCTAGATGATAGGGCCTAGGGCCTTCAAATCACTTCTAAAATGTTCACAAACCACGGCCGCAAGACGAAGAGCATATGCTTTGCGCGTCATGACCTCGTGCGATTTTACACAAATATTTTCAATGAGGTATTTCTGCCGATTATTGAGAAAAACGTACAGCTGGCAAATGCTTTCAAGCTCAATAGCTCCTAGATGATACGGCCTAGGGCCTTCAAAACACTTCTAAATTGTTCACAAACCACGGGCGCAAGACGCAGAGCCTATGTTTCGCGCGTCATGACCTCGTGCGATTTTACACTAATATTTTCAATGAGGTATTTCTGCCGATTATTGAGAAAAACATAGAGCTGGCAAATGCTTTCAAGATCAATCGCTTCTAGATGATAGAGCCTAGGGCCTACAAATCACTTCTAAAATGTTCACAAACCACGGCCGCAAGACGAAGAGCCTATGCATTGCGCGTAATGACCTCGTGCGATTTTACACGAATATTTTCAAAGAGGAATTTCTGCCGATTATTGAGAAAAACTTACAGCTGGCAAATGCTTTCAAGATCAATAGCTCCTAGATGATAGGGCCTAGGGCCTTCAAACCACTTCTAAAATGTTCACAAACCACGGCCGCAAGACGAAGAGCCTATGCTTCGCGCGTTATGACCTCGTGCGATTTTACACTAATATTTTCAAAGAGGTATTTCTGCCGATTATTGAGAAAATCGTACAGCTGGCAAATGCTTTCAAGATCAATAGCTCATAGATGATAGGGCCTAGGGCCTTCAAACCACTTCTAAAATGTTCACAAACCACGGCCGCAAGACGAAGAGCCTATGCTTCGTGCGTCATGACCTCGTGCGATTTTACACGAATATTTTCAATGAGGTATTTCTGCCGATTATTGAGAAAAACATACAGCTGGCAAATGCTTTCAAGATCAATAGCTCCTAGATGATAGGGCCTAGGGCCTTCAAACCACTTCTAAATTGTTGACAAACCACGGGCACAAGACTCGGGGCCAATGTTTCGCGCGTCATGACCTCGTGCGATTTTACACTAATATTTTCAATGAGGTATTTCTGCCGATTATTGAGAAAAAGGTACAGCTGCCAAATGCTTTCAAGTTCAATAGCTCCTAGATGATACGGCCTAGGGCCTTCAAACTACTTCTAAAATGTTCACAAACCACGGGCGCAAGACGCAGAGCTAATGCTTCACGCGTCATGACCTCGTGCAATTTTACACAAATATTTTCAATGAGGTATTTCTGCCGATTATTGAAAAAAACGTACAGCTGGCAAATGCTTTCAAGTTCAATAGCTCCTAGATGATAGGGCCTAGAGCCTTCAAACCACTTCTAAATTATTCACAAACCACGGGCGCAAGACGCAGAGCCTATGCATCGCGCGTCATGACCTTGTGCAATTTTACACAAATATTTTCAATGAAGTATTTCTGCCGATTATTGAGAAAAATGTACAGCTGGCAAATGCTTTCAAGTTCAAATGCTCCTAGATGATAGGGCCTAGGGCCTTCAAATCACTTCTAAAATGTTCACAAACCACGGCTGCAAGACGAAGAGCCTATGCTTCGCGCGTCATGACCTCGTGCAATTTTACACGAATATTTTCAATGAGGAATTTCTGCCGATTATTGAGAAAAACACACAGCTGGCAAATGCTTTCAAGATCAATAGCTCCTAGATGATAGGGTCTAGGGCCTTCAAATCACTTCTAAATTGTTCACAAAACACGGGCGCAAGACGCAGAGCCTATGCTTCGCGCGTCATGACCTCGTGCGATTTTACAAGAATATTTTCAATGAGGTATATCTGTGGAATATTGAGAAAAACATACAGCTGGCAAAAGCTTTCAAGATCAATAGCTCCTAGATTATAGGGCCTAGGGCCTTCAAACCACTTCTAAAATGTTCACAAACCACGGCCGCAAGAAGAAGAGCCTATGCTTCGCGCGTCATGACCTCATGCGATTTTACACGAATATATTCAATGAGGTATATCTGCCGATTATTGAGAAAAACGTGCAGCTGGCAAATGCTTTCAAGTTCAATAGCTCCTAGATGATACGGCCTAGGGCCTTCAAAACACTTCTAAACTGTTCACAAACCACGGGCACAAGACGCAGAGCCTATGTTTCGCACGTCATGACCTCGTGCGATTTTACATGAATATTTTCAATGAGGTATTTCTGCCGATTATTGAGAAAAACATACAGCTGGGAAATGCTTTCAAGATCAATAGCTCCTAGATGATACGGCCTAGGGCCTTCAAAACACTTCTAAATTGTTGACAAACCACGGGCACAAGACGCAGAGCCAATGTTTCGCGCGTCATGACCTTGTGCGATTATACACAAATATTTTCAATGAGGTATTTCTGCCGATTATTGAGAAAAACGTACAGCTGGCAAATGCTTTCAAGATCAAGAGCTCCTAGATGATAGGGCCTAGGGCCTTCAAACCACTTCTAAAATGTTCACAAACCACGGCCGCAAGACAAAGAGCCTATGCTTCGCGCCTCATGACCTCGTGCGATTTTACACGAATATTTTCAAAGAGGTATTTCTGCGGATTATTGAGAAAAATGTACAGCTGGGAAATGCTTTCAAGATCAATAGCTCCTAGATGATAGGGCCTAGGGCCTTCAAACCACTTCTAAAATGTTCATAAACCACGGCCGCAAGACGCAGAGCCTATGCTTCGTGCGTCATGACCTCGTGCGATTTAACACGAATATTTTCAATGAGGTATTTCTGCGGATTATTGAGAAAAACATACAGCTGGCAAATGCTTTCAAGATCAATAGCTCCTAGATGATAGGGCCTAGGGCCTTCAAACCACTTCTAAAATGTTCACAAACCACGGCCGCAAGACAAAAAGCCTATGCTTCGCGCCTCATGACCTCGTGCGATTTTACACGAATATTTTCAAAGAGGTATTTCTGCGGATTATTGAGAAAAATTTACAGCTGGCAAATGCTATCAAGATCAATAGCTCCTAGATGATAGGGCCTAGGGCCTTCAAACCACTTCAAAAATGTTCACAAACCACGGCCGCAAGACGAAGATCCAATGCTTCGCGCGTCATGACCTCGTGCGATTTTACATGAATATTTTCAATGAGGGATTTCTGTCGATTATTGAGAAAAACGTACAGCTGCCAAATGCTTTCAAGTTCAATTGCTCCTAGATGTTAGGGCCTAGGGCCTTCAAAACACTTCTAAATATTTCACAAACCACGGGCACAAGACGCAGAGCCAATGTTTCGCGCGTCATGACCTCGTGCGATTTTACACGAATATTTTCAATGAGCTATTTCTGCCGATTATTGAGAAAAACGTACAGCTGCCAAATGCTTTCAAGCTCAATAGCTCCTAGATGATACGGCCTAGGGCCTTCAAAACACTTCTAAATTGTTGACAAACCACGGGCACAAGACGCAGAGCCAATGTTTTGCGCGTCATGACCTTGTGCGATTTTACACAAATATTTTCAATGAGGTATTTCTGCCGATTATTGAGAAAAACGTACTGCTGGCAAATGCTTTCAAGATCAATAGCTCCTAGATGATAGGGCCTAGGGCCTTCAAACCACTTCTAAAATGTTCACAAACCACGGCCGCAAGACAAAGAGCCTATGCTTCGCGCCTCATGACCTCGTGCGATTTTACACGAATATTTTCAAAGAGGTATTTCTGCGGATTATTGAGAAAAATGTACAGCTGGCAAATGCTTTCAAGATCAATAGCTCCTAGATGATAGGGCCTAGGGCCTTCAAACAACTTCTAAAAGGTTCACAAACCACGGCCGCAAGACGAAGAGCCAATGCTTCGCGCGTCATGACCTCGTGCGATTTTACATGAATATTTTCAATTAGGGATTACTGCAGATTATTGAGAAAAACGTACAGCTGCCAAATGCTTTCAAGTTCAATTGCTCCTAGATGTTAGGGCCTAGGGCCTTCAAAACACTTATAAATATTTCACAAACCACGAGCACAAGACGCAGGGCCAATGTTTCGCGCGTCATGACCTCGTGCGATTTTACACGAATATTTTCAATGAGGGATTTCTGCCGATTATTGAGAAAAACGTACAGCTGCCAAATGCTTTCAAGTTCAACAGCTCCTAGATGATACGGCCTAGGGCCTTCAAAACACTTCTAAATTGTTCACAAACCACGGGCGCAAGACGCAGAGTCTATGTTTCGCGCGTCATGACCTCGTGCGATTTTACATGAATATTTTCAATGAGGTATTTCTGCCGATTATTGAGAAAAACATACAGCTGGCAAATGCTTTCAAGATCAATAGCTCCTAGATGATAGGGCCTAGGGCCTTCAAACCACTTCTAAAATGTTCACAAACCACGGCCGCAAGACGAAGAGCCTATGCATCGCGCGTCATGACCTCGTGCGATTTTACACGAATTTTTTCAATGAGGTATTTCTGCCGATTATTGAGAAAAACGTACAGCTGGCAAATGCTTTCAAGTTCAATTGCTCCTAGATGTTAAGGCCTAGGGCCTTCAAACCACTTCTAAATTGTTTACAAAACATGGGCGCAAGACGCAGAGCCTATGTTTCGCGCGTCATGACCTCGTGCGATTTTACATGAATATTTTCAATGAGGTATTTCTGCCGATTATTGAGAAAAACATACAGTTGGCAAATGCTTTCAAGATCAATAGCTCCTAGATGATAGGGCCTAGGGCCTTCAAACCACTTCTAAATTGTTGACAAACCACGGGCACAAGACGCGGAGCCAATGTTTTGCGCGTCATGACCTCGTGCGATTTTACACAAATATTTTCAATGAGGTATTTCTGCCGATTATTGAGAAAAACGTACAGCTGGCAAATGCTTTCAAGTTCAATTGCTCTTAGATATTAGGGCCTAGGGACTTCAAACCACTTCTGAATATTTCACAAACCACGGGCGCAAGAAGCAGAGCCTATGCTTCGCGCGTCATGACCTCGTGCGATTTTACACGAATATTTTCAATGAGGAATTTCTGCATATTATTGAGAAAAACATACAGCAGGCAAATGCTTTCAAGATCAATAGCTCCTAGATGATCGGGCCTAGGGCCTTCAAAACACTTCTAAATTGTTGACAAACCACGGGCACAAGACGCAGAGCCTATGTTTCGCGCGTCATGACCTCGTGCGATTTTACACGAATATTTTCAATGAGGTATTTCTGCTGAATATTGAGAAAAACGTACAGCTGCCAAATGCTTTCAAGCTCAATAGCTCCTAGATGATACGGCCTAGGGACATCAAAACACTTCTAAAATGTTCACAAACCACGGCCGAAGACAAAGAGCCTATGCTTCGCGCGTCATGACCTCGGGCGATTTTACACGAATATTTTCAAAGAGGTATTTCTGCCGATTATTGAGAAAAATGTACAGCTGGCAAATGCTTTCAAGATCAATAGCTCCTAGATGATAGGGCCTAGGGCCTTCAAACCACTTCTAAAATGTTCACAAACCACGGCCGCAAGACGAAGAGCCAATGTTTCGCGCGTCATGACCTCGTGCGATTTTACACGAATATTTTCAATGAGGGACATCTGCCGAATATTGAGAAAAACGTACAGCTGCCAAATGCTTTCAAGTTCAATAGCTCCTAGATGATACGGCCTAGGGCCTTCAAAACACTTCTAAATTGTTCACAAACCACGGGCGCAAGACGCAGAGCCTATGCTTCGCGCGTCATGACCTCGTGCGATTTTACACGAATAATTTCAAAGAGGTATTTCTGCGGATTATTGAGAAAAACATACAGCTGCCAAATGCTTTCAAGATCAATAGCTCCTACATGATAGGGCCTAGGGCCTTAAAATCACTTCTAAAATGTTCACAAACCACGGCCGCAAGACGAAGAGCCTATGCTTCGCGCGTCATGACCTCGTGCGATTATACACGAAAATTTTCAATGAGGTATTTCTGCCGATTATTGAGAAAAACATACAGCTGGCAAATGCTTTCAAGATCAATAGCTCCTAGATGATAGGGCCTAGGGCCGTCAAACCACTTCTAAATTGTTCACAAACCACGGCCGCAAGACGAAGAGCCAATGCTTCGCGCGTCATGACCTCGTGCGATTTTACACGAATATTTTCAATGAGGTATTTCTGCGAATTATTGAGAAAAACATACAGCTGGCAAATGCTTTCATGATCAATAGCTCCTAGATGATACGGCCTAGGGCCATCAAAACACTTCTAAAATGTTCACAAACCACGGACGCAAGACGAAGAGCCTATGCTTCGCGCGTCATGACCTCGTGCGATTTTACACGAATATTTTCAATGAGCTATTTCTGCCGATTATTGAGAAAAACATACAGCTGGCAAATGCTTTCAAGATCAATAGCTCCTAGACGATAGGGCCTAGGGCCTTAAAATCACTTCTAAAATGTTCACAAACCACGGACGCAAGACGAAGAGTTTATGCTTCGCGCGTCATGACCTCGTGCGATTTTACACAAATATTTTCAAAGAGGTATTTCTGCGGATTATTGAGAAAAATGTATAGCTGGCAAATGCTTTCAAGATCAATAGCTCCTAGATGATAGGGCCTAGAGCCTTCAAACCACTCTAAAATGTTCACAAACCACGGCCGCAAGACTAAGAGCCAATGTTTCGCGCGTCATGACCTCGTGCGATTTTACACGAATATTTTCAATGAGGGATATCTGCCGAATATTGAGAAAAACGTACAGCTGCCAAATGATTTCAAGTTCAATAGCTCCTAGATGATACGGCCTAGGGCCTTCAAAACACTTCTAAATTGTTCACAAACCACGGGCGCAAGACGCAGAGCCTATGCTTCGCGCGTCATGACCTCGTGCGATTTTACACGAATATATTCAATGAGGTATTTCTGCGGATCATTGAGAAAAACATACAGCTGTCAAATGCTTTCAAGATCAATAGCTCCTAGATGATAGGGCCTAGGGCCTTCAAACCACTTCTAAAATGTTCACAAATCACGGCCGCAAGACGAAGAGCCTATGCTTCGCGCGTCATGACCTCGTGCGATTTAACACGAATATTTTCAATGAGGAATTTCTGCCGATTGAGAAAAACATACAGCTGGCAAATGCTTTCACGTTCAATTGCTCCTAGATGTTAGGGCCTAGGGCCTTCAAACGACTTCTAAACATTTCACAAACCACGGGCGCAAGACGCAGAGCCTATGCTTCGCGCGTCATGACCTCGTGCGATTTTACACGAATAATTTCAAAGAGGTATTTCTGCGGATTTTTGAGAAAAACATACAGCTGCCAAATGCTATCAAGCTCAATAGCTCTTAGATGATACGGCCTAGGGCCTTCAAAACACTTCTAAAATGTTCACAAACCACGGCCGCAAGACGAAGAGCCTATGTTTCGCGCGTCATGACCTCGTGCGATTTTACACGAATATTTTCAATGAGGTATTACTGCCGATTATTGAGAAAAACATACAGCTGTCAAATGCTTTCAAGATCAATAGCTCCTAGATGATAGGGCCTAGGGCCTTCAAATCACTTCTAAAATGTTCACAAACCACGGCCGCAAGACGAAGAGCATATGCTTTGCGCGTCATGACCTCGTGCGATTTTACACAAATATTTTCAATGAGGTATTTCTGCCGATTATTGAGAAAAACGTACAGCTGGCAAATGCTTTCAAGCTCAATAGCTCCTAGATGATACGGCCTAGGGCCTTCAAAACACTTCTAAATTGTTCACAAACCACGGGCGCAAGAGGCAGAGCCTATGTTTCGCGCGTCATGACCTCGTGCGATTTTACACTAATATTTTCAATGAGGTATTTCTGCCGATTATTGAGAAAAACATAGAGCTGGCAAATGCTTTCAAGATCAATCGCTTCTAGATGATAGAGCCTAGGGCCTACAAATCACTTCTAAAATGTTCACAAACCACGGCCGCAAGACGAAGAGCCTATGCATTGCGCGTAATGACCTCGTGCGATTTTACACGAATATTTTCAAAGAGGAATTTCTGCCGATTATTGAGAAAAACTTACAGCTGGCAAATGCTTTCAAGATCAATAGCTCCTAGATGATAGGGCCTAGGGCCTTCAAACCACTTCTAAAATGTTCACAAACCACGGCCGCAAGACGAAGAGCCTATGCTTCGCGCGTTATGACCTCGTGCGATTTTACACTAATATTTTCAAAGAGGTATTTCTGCCGATTATTGAGAAAATCGTACAGCTGGCAAATGCTTTCAAGATCAATAGCTCATAGATGATAGGGCCTAGGGCCTTCAAACCACTTCTAAAATGTTCACAAACCACGGCCGCAAGACGAAGAGCCTATGCTTCGTGCGTCATGACCTCGTGCGATTTTACACGAATATTTTCAATGAGGTATTTCTGCCGATTATTGAGAAAAACATACAGCTGGCAAATGCTTTCAAGATCAATAGCTCCTAGATGATAGGGCCTAGGGCCTTCAAACCACTTCTAAATTGTTGACAAACCACGGGCACAAGACTCGGGGCCAATGTTTCGCGCGTCATGACCTCGTGCGATTTTACACTAATATTTTCAATGAGGTATTTCTGCCGATTATTGAGAAAAAGGTACAGCTGCCAAATGCTTTCAAGTTCAATAGCTCCTAGATGATACGGCCTAGGGCCTTCAAACTACTTCTAAAATGTTCACAAACCACGGGCGCAAGACGCAGAGCTAATGCTTCACGCGTCATGACCTCGTGCAATTTTACACAAATATTTTCAATGAGGTATTTCTGCCGATTATTGAAAAAAACGTACAGCTGGCAAATGCTTTCAAGTTCAATAGCTCCTAGATGATAGGGCCTAGAGCCTTCAAACCACTTCTAAATTATTCACAAACCACGGGCGCAAGACGCAGAGCCTATGCATCGCGCGTCATGACCTTGTGCAATTTTACACAAATATTTTCAATGAAGTATTTCTGCCGATTATTGAGAAAAATGTACAGCTGGCAAATGCTTTCAAGTTCAAATGCTCCTAGATGATAGGGCCTAGGGCCTTCAAATCACTTCTAAAATGTTCACAAACCACGGCTGCAAGACGAAGAGCCTATGCTTCGCGCGTCATGACCTCGTGCAATTTTACACGAATATTTTCAATGAGGAATTTCTGCCGATTATTGAGAAAAACACACAGCTGGCAAATGCTTTCAAGATCAATAGCTCCTAGATGATAGGGCCTAGGGCCTTCAAATCACTTCTAAATTGTTCACAAAACACGGGCGCAAGACGCAGAGCCTATGCTTCGCGCGTCATGACCTCGTGCGATTTTACAAGAATATTTTCAATGAGGTATATCTGTGGAATATTGAGAAAAACATACAGCTGGCAAAAGCTTTCAAGATCAATAGCTCCTAGATTATAGGGCCTAGGGCCTTCAAACCACTTCTAAAATGTTCACAAACCACGGCCGCAAGAAGAAGAGCCTATGCTTCGCGCGTCATGACCTCATGCGATTTTACACGAATATATTCAATGAGGTATATCTGCCGATTATTGAGAAAAACGTGCAGCTGGCAAATGCTTTCAAGTTCAATAGCTCCTAGATGATACGGCCTAGGGCCTTCAAAACACTTCTAAACTGTTCACAAACCACGGGCACAAGACGCAGAGCCTATGTTTCGCACGTCATGACCTCGTGCGATTTTACATGAATATTTTCAATGAGGTATTTCTGCCGATTATTGAGAAAAACATACAGCTGGGAAATGCTTTCAAGATCAATAGCTCCTAGATGATACGGCCTAGGGCCTTCAAAACACTTCTAAATTGTTGACAAACCACGGGCACAAGACGCAGAGCCAATGTTTCGCGCGTCATGACCTTGTGCGATTATACACAAATATTTTCAATGAGGTATTTCTGCCGATTATTGAGAAAAACGTACAGCTGGCAAATGCTTTCAAGATCAAGAGCTCCTAGATGATAGGGCCTAGGGCCTTCAAACCACTTCTAAAATGTTCACAAACCACGGCCGCAAGACAAAGAGCCTATGCTTCGCGCCTCATGACCTCGTGCGATTTTACACGAATATTTTCAAAGAGGTATTTCTGCGGATTATTGAGAAAAATGTACAGCTGGGAAATGCTTTCAAGATCAATAGCTCCTAGATGATAGGGCCTAGGGCCTTCAAACCACTTCTAAAATGTTCATAAACCACGGCCGCAAGACGCAGAGCCTATGCTTCGTGCGTCATGACCTCGTGCGATTTAACACGAATATTTTCAATGAGGTATTTCTGCGGATTATTGAGAAAAACATACAGCTGGCAAATGCTTTCAAGATCAATAGCTCCTAGATGATAGGGCCTAGGGCCTTCAAACCACTTCTAAAATGTTCACAAACCACGGCCGCAAGACAAAAAGCCTATGCTTCGCGCCTCATGACCTCGTGCGATTTTACACGAATATTTTCAAAGAGGTATTTCTGCGGATTATTGAGAAAAATTTACAGCTGGCAAATGCTATCAAGATCAATAGCTCCTAGATGATAGGGCCTAGGGCCTTCAAACCACTTCAAAAATGTTCACAAACCACGGCCGCAAGACGAAGATCCAATGCTTCGCGCGTCATGACCTCGTGCGATTTTACATGAATATTTTCAATGAGGGATTTCTGTCGATTATTGAGAAAAACGTACAGCTGCCAAATGCTTTCAAGTTCAATTGCTCCTAGATGTTAGGGCCTAGGGCCTTCAAAACACTTCTAAATATTTCACAAACCACGGGCACAAGACGCAGAGCCAATGTTTCGCGCGTCATGACCTCGTGCGATTTTACACGAATATTTTCAATGAGCTATTTCTGCCGATTATTGAGAAAAACGTACAGCTGCCAAATGCTTTCAAGCTCAATAGCTCCTAGATGATACGGCCTAGGGCCTTCAAAACACTTCTAAATTGTTGACAAACCACGGGCACAAGACGCAGAGCCAATGTTTTGCGCGTCATGACCTTGTGCGATTTTACACAAATATTTTCAATGAGGTATTTCTGCCGATTATTGAGAAAAACGTACTGCTGGCAAATGCTTTCAAGATCAATAGCTCCTAGATGATAGGGCCTAGGGCCTTCAAACCACTTCTAAAATGTTCACAAACCACGGCCGCAAGACAAAGAGCCTATGCTTCGCGCCTCATGACCTCGTGCGATTTTACACGAATATTTTCAAAGAGGTATTTCTGCGGATTATTGAGAAAAATGTACAGCTGGCAAATGCTTTCAAGATCAATAGCTCCTAGATGATAGGGCCTAGGGCCTTCAAACAACTTCTAAAAGGTTCACAAACCACGGCCGCAAGACGAAGAGCCAATGCTTCGCGCGTCATGACCTCGTGCGATTTTACATGAATATTTTCAATTAGGGATTACTGCAGATTATTGAGAAAAACGTACAGCTGCCAAATGCTTTCAAGTTCAATTGCTCCTAGATGTTAGGGCCTAGGGCCTTCAAAACACTTATAAATATTTCACAAACCACGAGCACAAGACGCAGGGCCAATGTTTCGCGCGTCATGACCTCGTGCGATTTTACACGAATATTTTCAATGAGCTATTTCTGCCGATTATTGAGAAAAACGTACAGCTGCCAAATGCTTTCAAGCTCAATAGCTCATAGATGATACGGCCTAGGGCCTTCAAAACACTTCTAAAATGTTCACAAACCACGGCCGCAAGACGAAGAGCCTATGTTTTGCGCGTCATGACCTCGTGCGATTTTACACGAATATTATCAATGAGGTATTTCTGCCGATTATTGAGAAAAACATACAGCTGGGAAATGCTTTCAAGATCAATAGCTCCTAGATGATAGGGCCTAGGGCCTTCAAACCACTTCTAAAATGTTCACAAACCACGGCCGCAAGACAAAGAGCCTATGCTTCGCGCCTTATGACCTCGTGCGATTTTACACGAATATTTTCAAAGAGGTATTTCTGCGGATTATTGAGAAAAATGTACAGCTGGCAAATGCTTTCAAGATCAATAGCTCCAAGATGATAGGGCCTAGGGCCTTCAAACCACTTCTAAAATGTTCACAAACCACGGGCGCAAGACGCAGAGCCTATGCTTCGTGCGTCATGACCTCGTGCGATTTTACACGAATATTTTCAATGAGGTATTTCTGCGGATTATTGAGAAAAACGTACACCTGGCAAATGCTTTCAAGTTCAATAGCTCCTAGATGATAGGGCCTAGGGCCTTCAAACCACTTCTAAAATGTTCACAAACCACGGCCGCAAGACGAAGAGCCTATTCTTCGCGCGTCAAGACCTCGTGCGATTTTACACGAATATTTTCAATGAGGTATTTCTGCCGATTATTGAGAAAAACATACAGCTGGCAAATGCTTTCAAGTTCAATTGCTCCTAGATGTTAGGGCCTAGGGCCTTCAAACGACTTCTAAATATTTCACAAACCACGGGCGCAAGACGCAGAGCCTATGCTTCGCGCGTCATGACCTCGTGCGATTTTACACGAATATTTTCAAAGAGGTATTTCTGCGGATAATTGAGAAAAACGTACAGCTGGCAAATGCTTTCAAGATCAATAGCTCCTAGATGATAGGGCCTAGGGCCTTCAAATCACTTCTAAAATGTTCACAAACCACAGCCGCAAGACGAAGAGCCTATGCTTCGCGCATCATGACCTCATGCGATTTTACACGAATATTTTCAATGAGGGATTTCTGCCGATTATTGAGAAAAACGTACAGCTGGCAAATGCTTTCAAGTTCAATAGCTCCTAGATGATAGGGCCTAGGGCCTTCAAACCACGTCTAAATATTTCACAAACCACGGCCACAAGACGAAGAGCCTATGCTTCGCGCGTCATGACCTCGTGCGATTTTACACGAATATTTTCAAAGAGGTATTTCTGCCGATTATTGAGAAAAACGTACAGCTGGCAAATGCTTTCAAGATCAATAGCTCCTAGATGATAGGGCCTAGGGCCTTCAAACCACTTCTAAAATGTTCACAAACCACGGCCGCAAGACGAAGAGCCTATGCTTTGCGCGTCATGACCTCGTGCGATTTTACACGAATATTTTCAATGAGATATTTCTGCCGATTATTGAGAAAAACGTACAGCTGGCAAATGCTTTCAAGTTCAATAGCTCCTAGATGATACGGCCTAGGGCCTTCAAAACACTTCTAAATTGTTCACAAACCACGGGCGCAAGACGCAGACCCTATGTTTCGCGCGTCATGACCTCGTGCTATTTTACACGAATATTATCAAAGAGGTATTTCTGCCGATTATTGAGAACAACGTACAGCTGGCAAATGCTTTCAAGATCAATAGTTCCTAGATGATAGGGCCTAGGGCCTTCAAACCACTTCTAAAATGTTCACAAACCACGGCCGCAAGACGAAGAGCCTATGCTTCGCGCGTCATGACCTCGTTCGATTTTACACGAATATTTTCAATGAGGTATTTCGGCCGATTATTGAGAAAAACGTACAGCTGGCAAATGCTTTCAAGATCAATAGCTCCTAGATGATAGGGCCTAGGGCCTACAAATCACTTCATAATTGTTGACAAACCACGGCCGCAAGACGAAGAGCCTATGCTTCGCGCGTCATGACCTCGTGCGATTTTACACTAATATTTTCAAAGAGGTATTTCTGCGGATTATTGAGAAAATCATACAGCTGGCAAATGCTTTCAAGATCAATGGCTCCGAGATGATAGGGCCTAGGGCCTTCAAACCTCTTCTAAAATGTTCACAGACCACGGCCGCAAGACGAAGAGCCTATGCTTTGCGCGTCATGACCTCATGCGATTTTACACGAATATTTTCAATGAGGTATTTCTGCCGATTATTGAGAAAAACGTACAGCTGCCAAATGTTTTCAAGTTCAATAGCTCCTAGATGATACGGCCTAGGGCCTGCAAAACACTTCTAAATTGTTCACAAACCATGGGCGCAAGACGCAGAGCCTATGTTTCGCGCGTAATGACCTCGTGCGATTTTACACGAATATTTTCAAAGAGGTATTTCTGCGGATTATTGAGAAAAATGTACAGCTGGCAAATGCTTTCAAGATCAATAGCTCCTAGATGATAGGGCCTGGGGCCTTCAAACCACTTCTAAAATGTTCACAAACCACGGCGGCAAGACGAAGAGCCTATGGTTCGCGCGTCATGACCTTGTGCGATTTTACACAAACATTTTCAATGAGGTATTTCTGCCGATTATTGAGAAAAACGAACAGCTGCCAAATGTTTTCAAGTTCAATAGCTCCTAGATGATACGGCCTAGGGCCTGCAAAACACTTCTAAATTGTTCACAAACCATGGGCGCAAGACGTAGAGCCTATGTTTCGCACGTCATGACCTCGTGCGATTTTAAACGAATATTTTCAATGAGGTATTTCTGCCGATTATTGAGAAAAACATACAGCTGGCAAATGCTTTCAAGATCAATAGCTCCTAGATGCTAGGGCCTAGGGCCTTCAAATCACTTCTAAAATGTTCACAAACCACGGCCGCAAGACGAAGAGCCTATGCTTCGCGCGTCATGACCTCGTGCGATTTTACACGAATATATTCAAAGAGGTATTTCTGCGGATTATTGAGAAAAACATACAGATGGCAAATGCTTTCAAGATCAATAGCACCTAGATGATAGGGCCTAGGGCCTTCAAACCACTTCTAAAATGTTCACAAACCAGGGCCGCAAGACGAAGAGCCTATGGTTCGCGCGTCATGACCTTGTGCGATTTTACACGAATATTTTCAAAGATGTATTTCTGCCGATTATTGAGAAAAACGTACAGCTGGCAAATGCTTTCAAGATCAATAGCTCCTAGATGATAGGGCCTAGGGCCTTCAAACCACTTCTAATATGTTCACAAACCACGGCCGCAAGACGAAGAGCCTATGCTTCGCGCGTCATGACCTCGTGCGATTTTACACAAATATTTTCAGAGGTATTTCTGCGGATTATTGAGAAAAACATACAGATGGCAAATGCTTTCAAGATCAATAGCTCCTAGATGATAGGGCCTAGGGCCTTCAAACCACTTCTAAAATGTTCACAAACCACGGCCGCAAGACGAAGAGCCTATGCTTTGCGCGTCATGACCTCGTGCGATTTTACACAAATATTTTCAATGAGGTATTTCTGCCGATTATTGAGAAAAACGTACAGCTGCCAAATGCTTTCAAGTTCATTAGCTCCTAGATGATACGGCCTAGGGCCTTCAAAACACTTCTAAATTGTTCACAAACCACGGGCGCAAGACGCAGAGCCTATGTTTCGCGCGTCATGACCTCGTGCGATTTTACACGAATATTTTCAAAAAGGAATTTCTGCGGATTATTGAGAAAAACGTACAGCTGGCAAATGCTTTCAAGATCAATAGCTCCTAGATGATAGGGCCTAGGGCCTTCAAACCACTTCTAAAATGTTCACAAACCACGGCCGCAAGACGAAGAGCCTATGCTTCGCGCGTCATGACCTCGGGCGATTTTACACGAATATTTTCAAAGAGTTATTTCTGCGGATTATTGAGAAAAACGTACAGCTGGCAAATGCTTTCAAGATCAATAGCTCCAAGATGATAGGGCCTAGGGCCTTCAAATCACTTCAAAATTGTTGACAAACCACGGGCACAAGACGCAGAGCCAATGTTTCGCGCGTCATGACCTCGTGCGATTATACACGAATATTTTCAATGAGGTATTTCTGCCTATTATTGAGAAAAACGTACAGCTGGCAAATGCTATCAAGTTCAATTGCTCCTAGATGTTAGGGCCTATGGCCTTCAAACCACATCTAAATATTTCACAAACCACGGGCGGAAGACGAAGAGCCTATGCTTCACGCGTCATGACCTCGTGCGATATTACACGAATATTGTCAATGAGGTATTTCTGCGGATTATTGAGAATAACATACAGCTGGCAAATGCTTTCAAGATCAATAGCTCCTAGATGATAGGGCCAAGGGCCTTCAAACCACTTCTAAAATGTTCACAAACCACGGCCGCAAGACGAAGAGCCTATGCTTCGCGCGTCATGACCTCGTGCGATTTTACACGAATATTTTCAATGAGGTATTTCTGCCGATCATTGAGAAAAACATACAGCTGGCAAATGCTTTCAAGATCAATAGCTCCTAGATGATAGGGCCTAGGGCCTACAAACCACTTCTATAATGTTCACAAACCACGGCCGCAAGACGAAGAGCCTATGCTTCGCGCGTCATGACCTCGTGCGATTTTACACAAATATTCTCAAAGAGGTATTTCTGCCGATTATTGAGAAAAACATACAGCTGGCAAATGCTTTCAAGATCAATAGCTCCTAGATGATAGGGCCTAGGGCTTAGGGCCTTCAAACCACTTCTGAAATGTTCACAAACCACGGCCGCAAGACGAAGAGCCTATGCTTCGCGCGTCATGACCTCGTGCGATTTTACACGAATATTGTCAAAAAGGTATTTATGCGGATTATTGAGAAAAACGTACAACTGGCAAATGCTTTCAAGATCAATAGCTCCTAGATGATAGGGCCTAGGGCCTTCAAACCACTTCTAAAATGTTCACAAACCACGGCCGCAAGACGAAGAGCCTATGCTTCGCGCGTCATGACCTTGTGCGATTTTACACGAATATTTTCAATGAGGGATTTCTGCCGATTATTGAGAAAAACGTACAGCTGCCAAATGCTTTCAAGTTCAACAGCTCCTAGATGATACGGTCTAGGGCCTTCAAAACACTTCTAAATTGTTCACAAACCACGGGCGCAAGACGCAGAGCCTATGTTTCGCGCGTCATGACCTCGTGCGATTTTACATGAATATTATCAATGAGGTATTTCTGCCGATTATTGAGAAAAACATACAGTTGGCAAATGCTTTCAAGATCAATAGCTCCTAGATGATAGGGCCTAGGGCCTTCAAACCACTTCTAAATTGTTGACAAACCACGGGCACAAGACGCGGAGCCAATGTTTCGCGCGTCATGACCTCGTGCGATTTTACACGAATATTTTCAATGAGGCATTTCTGCCGATTATTGAGAAAAACGTACAGCTGGCAAATGCTTTCAAGTTCAATTGCTCTTAGATATTAGGGCCTAGGGACTTCAAACCACTTCTGAATATTTCACAAACCACGGGCGCAAGACGCCGAGCCTATGCTTCGCGCGTCATGACCTCGTGCGATTTTACACGAATATTTTCAATGAGGAATTTCTGCAGATTATTGAGAAAAACATACAGCAGGCAAATGCTTTCAAGATCAATAGCTCCTAGATGATAGGGCCTAGGGCCTTCAAACCACTTCTAAATTCTTCACAAACCACGGGCACAAGACGCAGAGCCAATGTTTCGCGCGTCATGACCTCGTGCGATTTTACACGAATATTTTCAATGAGGTATTTCTGCCGATTATTGAGAAAATCGTACAGCTGGCAAATGCTTTCAAGATCAATAGCTCCTAGATGATAGGGCCTAGGGCCTTCATACCACTTCTGAATATTTCACAAACCACGGGCGCAAGACGCCGAGCCTATGCTTCGCGCGTCATGACCTCGTGCGATTTTACACGAATATTTTCAATGAGGAATTTCTGCAGATTATTGAGAAAAACATACAGCAGGCAAATGCTTTCAAGATCAATAGCTCCTAGATGATAGGGCCTAGGGCATTCAAACCACTTCTAAATTGTTCACAAACAACGGGCACAAGACGCAGAGCCAATGATTCACGCGTCATGACCTCGTGCGATTTTACACGAATATTTTCAATGAGGTATTTCTGCCGATTATTGAGAAAAACGTACAGCTGGCAAATGCTTTCAAGTTCAATAGCTCCTAGATGATACGGCCTAGGGCCTTCAAAACACTTCTAAATTGTTCACAAACCACGGGCGCAAGACTCAGAGCTTATATTTCGCGCGTCATGACCTCGTGCGATTTTATATGAATATTTTCAATGAGGTATTTCTGCCGATTGTTGAGAAAAACATACAGCTGGCAAATGCTTTCAAGATCAATAGCTCCTAGATGATAGGGCCTAGGGCCTTCAAACCACTTCTAAAATGTTCACAAACCACGGCCGCAAGACGAAGAGCCTATGCTTCGCGCGTCATGACCTCGTGCGATTTTACACGAATATTTTCAATGAGGTATTTCTGCGGATTATTGAGAAAAAAATACAGCTGGCAAATGCTTTCAAGATCAATAGCTCCTAGATGATATGGCCTAGGGCCTTCAAAACACTTCTAAATTGTTCACAAACCACGGGCACAAGACGCGGAGCCAATGTTTCGCGCGTCATGACCTTGTGCGATTTTACATGAATATTATCAATGAGGTATTTCTGCCGATTATTGAGAAAAACATACAGCTGGCAAATGCTTTCAAGTTCAATTGCTCTTAGATGTTAGGGCCTAGGGCCTTCAAACCACTTCTAAATATTTCACAAACCACGGGCGCAAGACGCAGACCCTATGCTTCGCGCGTCATGACCTCGTGCGATTTTACACGAATATTTTCAAGGAGGAATTTCTGCGGATTATTGAGAAAAACATACAGCTGTCAAATGCTTTCAAGATCAATAGCTCCTAGATGATAGGGCCTAGGGCCTTCAAACCACTTCTAAAATGTTCACATACCACGGCCGCAAGACGAAGAGCATATGCTTCGCGCGTCATGACCTCGAGCGATTTTACACGAATATTTTCAATGAGGGATTTCTGCCGATAATTGAGAAAAACGTACAGCTGCCAAATGCTTTCAAGTTCAAAAGCTCCTAGATGATACGGCCTAGGGCCTTCAAAACACTTCTAAATTGTTCACAAACCACGGGCGCAAGACGCAGAGCCTATGTTTCGCGCGTCATGACCTCGTGCGATTTTACATGAATATTTTCAATGAGGTATTTCTGCCGATTATTGAGAAAAACATACAGCTGGCAAATGCTTTCAAGATCAATAGCTCCTAGATGATAGGGCCTAGGGCCTTCAAACCACTTCTAAATTGTTGACAAACCACGGGCACAAGACGCGGGGCCAATGATTCGCGCGTCATGACCTCGTGCGATTTTACACGAATATTTTCAATGAGGTAATTCTGCCGATTATTGAGAAAAACATACAGCTGGCAAATGCTTTCAAGATCAATAGCTCCTAGATGATAGGGCCTAGGGCCTTCAAATAACTTCTAAAATGTTCACAAACCACGGCGGCAAGACGAAGAGCCTATGGTTCGTGCGTCATGACCTCGTGCGATTTTACACGAATATTTTCAAAGACGTATTTCTGCGGAATATTGAGAAAAACGTACAGCTGCCAAATGCTTTCAAGTTCAATAGCTCCTAGATGATACGGCCTAGGGCCTTCAAAACACTTCTAAATTGTTCACAAACCACGGGCGCAAGACGCAGAGCCTATGTTTCGCGCGGCATGACCTCGTGCGATTTTACACGAATATTTTCAATGAGGTTTTTCTGCCGATTATTGAGAAAAACGTACAGCTGCCAAATGCTTTCAAGTTCAATAGCTCCTAGATGATACGGCCTAGGGCCTTCAAAACACTTCTAAATTGTTCACAAACCACGGGCGCAAGACGTAGAGCCTATGCTTCGCGCGTCATGAATTCGTGCGATTTTACACGAATATTTTCAATGAGGTATTTCTGCGGATCATTGAGAAAAACATACAGCTGGCAAATGCTTTCAAGATCAATAGCTCCTAGATGATAGGGCCTAGGGCCTTCAAACCACTTCTAAAATGTTCACAAACCACGGCCGCAAGACGAAGAGCCTATGCTTCGTGCGTCATGACCTTGTGCGATTTTACACGAATATATTCAAAGAGGGATTTCTGCGGAATATTGAGAAAAACGTACAGCTGCCAAATGCTTTCAAGTTCAATAGCTCCTAGATGATACGGCCTAGGGCCTTCAAAACACTTCTAAATTGTTCACAAACCATGGGCGCAAGACGTAGAGCCTATGCTTCGCGCGTCATGACCTCGTGTGATTTCACACGAATATTTTCAATGAGGTATTTCTGCGGATTATTGAGAAAAACATACAGCTGGCAAATGCTTTCAAGATCAATAGCTCCTAGATGATAGGGCCTAGGGCCATCAAACCACTTCTAAAATGTTCACAAACCACGGCCGCAAGACGAAGAGCCTATGCTTCGCGCGTCATGACCTCGTGCGATTTTACACTAATATTTTCAATGAGGTATTTCTGCCGATTATTGAGAAAAACATACAGCTGTCAAATGCTTTCAAGTTCAATTGCTCCTAGATGTTAGGGCCTAGGGCCTTCAAACGACTTCTAAATATTTCACAAACCACGGGCGCAAGACGCAGAGCCTATGCTTCGCGCGTCATGACCTCGTGCGATTTTACACGAATATTTTCAAAGAGGTATTTCTGCGGATTATTGAGAAAAACGTACAGCTGGCAAATGCTTTCAAGATCAATAGCTCCTAGATGATAGGGCCTAGGGCCTTCAAACCACTTCTAAAATGTTCACAAACCACGGCCGCAAGACGAAGAGCCTATGCTTCGTGGGTCATGACCTCGTGCGATTTTACACGAATATTCTCAATGAGGTATTTCTGCCGATTGTTGAGAAAAACATACAGCTGGCAAATGCTTTCAAGATCAATAGCTCCTAGATGATAGGGCCTAGGGCCTACAAATAACTTCTAAAATGTTCACAAACCACGGCGGCAAGACGAAGAGCCTATGGTTCGTGCGTCATGACCTCGTGCGATTTTACACGAATATTTTCAAAGACGTATTTCTGCGGAATATTGAGAAAAACGTACAGCTGCCAAATGCTTTCAAGTTCAATAGCTCCTAGATGATACGGCCTAGGGCCTTCAAACCACTTCTAAAATGTTCACAAACCACGGCCGCAAGACGAAGAGCCTATGCTTCGTGCGTCATGACCTCGTGCGATTTTACACGAATATTTTCAAAGAGGTATTTCTGCGGAATATTGAGAAAAACGTACAGCTGCCAAATGCTTTCAAGTTCAATAGCTCCTAGATGATACGGCCTAGGGCCTTCAAAACACTTCTAAATTGTTCACAAACCACGGGCGCAAGACGTAGAGCCTATGCTTCGCGCGTCATGACCTCGTGCGATTTCACACGAATATTTTCAATGAGGTATTTCTGCGGATTATTGAGAAAAACATACAGCTGGCAAATGCTTTCAAGATCAATAGCTCCTAGATGATAGGGCCTAGGGCCTTCAAACCACTTCTAAAATGTTCACAAACCACGGCCGTAAGACGAAGAGCCTATGCTTCGCGCGTCATGACCTCGTGCGATTTTACACGAATATTTTCAATGAGGTATTTCTGCCGATTATTGAGAAAAACATACAGCTGTCAAATGCTTTCAAGTTCAATTGCTCCTAGATGTTAGGGCCTAGGGCCTTCAAACGACTTCTAAATATTTCACAAACCACGGGCGCAAGACGCAGAGCCTATGCTTCGCGCGTCATGACCTCGTGCGATTTTACACGAATATTTTCAAAGAGGTATTTCTGCGGATTATTGAGAAAAACGTACAGCTGGCAAATGCTTTCAAGATCAATAGCTCCTAGATGATAGGGCCAAGGGCCTTCAAACAACTTCTAAAATGTTCACAAACCACGGCCGCAAGACGAAGAGCCTATGCTTCGTGGGTCATGACCTCGTGCGATTTTACACGAATATTTTCAATGAGGTATTTCTGCCGATTATTGAGAAAAACATACAGCTGTCAAATGCTTTCAAGATCAATAGCTCCTAGATGATAGGGCCTAGGGCCTTCAAATCACATCTAAAATGTTCACAAACCACGGCCGCAAGACGAAGAGCCTATGCTTCGCGCGTCATGACCTCGTGCGATTTTACACGAATATTGTCAAAGAGGTATTTCTGCGGATTATTGATAAAAACGTACAGCTGGCAAATGCTTTCAAGATCAATAGCTCCTAGATGATAGGGCCTAGGGCCTACAAACCAATTCTAAAATGTTCACAAACCACGGCCGCAAGACGAAGAGCCTATGCTTCGCGCGTCATGACCTCGTGCGATTTTACACAAATATTTTCAATGAGGGATTTCTGCCGATTATTGAGAAAAACGTACAGCTGCCAAATGCTTTCAAGTTCAAAAGCTCCTAGATGATACAACCTAGGGCCTTCAAAACACTTCTAAATTGTTCACAAACCAAGGGCGCAAGACGCAGAGCCTATGTTTCGCGCGTCATGACCTCGTGCGATTTTACATGAATATTTTCAATGAGGTATTTCTGCCGATTATTGAGAAAAACATACAGCTGGCAAATGCTTTCAAGATCAATAGCTCCTAGATGATAGGGCCTAGGGCCTTCAAACCACTTCTAAATTTTTGACAAACCATGGGCACAAGACGCGGGGCCAATGTTTCGCGTGTCATGACCTCGTGCGATTTTACACGAATATTTTCAATGAGGTATTTCTGCCGATTATTGAGAAAAACATACAGCTGCCAAATGCTTTCAAGATCAATAATTCCAAGATGATAGGGCCTAGGGCCGTCAAACCACTTCTAAATTGTTCACAAACCACGGCCGCAAGAGGAAGAGCCAATGCTTCGCGCGTCATGACCTTGTGCGATTTTACACAAATATTTTCAATGAGGTATTTCTGCGGATTATTGAGAAAAACATACAGCTGGCAAATGCTTTCATGATCAATAGCTCCTAGATGATACGGCCTAGGGCCTTCAAAACACTTCTCAAATGTTCACAAACCAGTGCCGCAAGACGAAGAGCCTATGTTTCGCGCGTCATGACCTCGTGCGATTTTACACGAATATTTTCAAAGAGGTATTTCTGCCGATTATTGAGAAAAACGTACAGCTGCCAAATGCTTTCAAGTTCAATAGCTCCTAGATGATACGGCCTAGGGCATTCAAAACACTTCTAATTTGTTCACAAACCACGGGCGCAAGACGCAGAGCCTATGTTTCGCGCGTCATGACCTCGTGCGATTTTACACGAATATTTTCAATGAGGTATTTCTGCCGATTATTGAGAAAAACATACAGCTGGCAAATGGTTTCAAGATCAATAGCTCCTAGATGATAGGGCCTAGGGCCTTCAAATCACTTCTAAAATGTTCACAAACCACGGCCGCAAGACGAAGAGCCTATGCTTCGCGCGTAATGACCTCGTGCGATTTTACACGAATATTTTCAAAGACGTATTTCTGCGGAATATTGAGAAAAACGTACAGCTGGCAAATGCTTTCAAGATCAATAGCTCCTAGGTGATAGGGCCTAGGGCCTTCAAACCACTTCTAAAATGTTCACAAACCACGGCGGCAAGACGCAGAGCCTATGTTTCACGCGTCATGACCTCGTGCGATTTTACACGAATATATTCAATGAGGTATTTCTGTCGATTATTGAGTAAAACATACAGCAGGCAAATGCTTTCAAGATCAATAGCTCCTAGATGATAGGGCCTAGGGCCTTCAAACCACTTCTAAAATGTTCACAAACCACGGCGGCAAGACGAAGAGCCTATGCTTCGTGCGTCATGACCTCGTGCGATTTTACACGAATATTGTGAATGAGGTATTTCTGCCGATTATTGAGAAAAACGTACAGCTGCCAAATGCTTTCAAGTTCAATAGCTCCTAGATGATACGGCCTAGGGCCTTCAAAACACTTCTAAATTGTTCACAAACCACGGGCGCAAGACGCAGAGCCTATGTTTCGCGCGTCATGACCTCGTGCGATTTTACACGAATATTTTCAATGAGGTTTTTCTGCCGATTATTGAGAAAAACGTACAGCTGCCAAATGCTTTCAAGTTCAATAGCTCTTAGATGATACGGCCTAGGGCCTTCAAAACACTTCTAAATTGTTCACAAACCACGGGCGCAAGACGCAGAGCCTATGTTTCGCGCGTCATGACCTCGTGCGATTTTACACGAATATTTTCAATAAGGTATTTCTGCCGATTATTGAGAAAAACATACAGCTGGCAAATGCTTTCAAGATCAATAGCTCCTAGATGATAGGGCCTAGGGCCTTCAAATAACTTCTAAAATGTTCACAAACCACGGCCGCAAGACGAAGAGCCTATGCATTGCGCGTAATGACCTCGTGCGATTTTACACGAATATTTTCAATGAGGTATTTCTGCCGATTATTGAGAAAAACATACAGCTGGCAAATGCTTTCAAGATCAATAGCTCGTAGATGATAGGGCCTAGGACCTTCAAACCACTTCTAAATTGTTGACAAACCACGGGCACAAGACGCGGGGCCAATGTTTCGCGCGTCATGACCTCGTGCTATTTTACACGAATATTTTCAATGAGGTATTTCTGCCGATTATTGAGAAAAACGTACAGCTGCCAAATGCTGTCAAGTTCAATAGCTCCTAGATGATACGGCCTGGGGCCTTCAAAGCATTTCTAAATTGTTCACAAACCACGGGCGCAAGACGCAGAGCCTATGTTTCGCGCGTCATGACCTCGTGCGATTTTACACGAATATTTTCAATGAGGTATTTCTGCCGATTATTGAGAAAAACGTACAGCTGCCAAATGCTTTCAAGATCAATAGCTCCTAGGTGATAGGGCCTAGGGCCTTCAAACCACTTCTAAAATGTTCACAAACCACGGCGGCAAGACGCAGAGCCTATGTTTCGCGCGTCATGACCTCGTGCGATTTTACACGAATATATTCAATGAGGTATTTCTGTCGATTATTGAGAAAAACGTACAGCTGCCAAATGCTTTCAAGTTCAATAGCTCCTAGATGATACGGCCTAGGGCCTTCAAAACACTTCTAAATTGTTCACAAACCACGGGCGCAAGACGCAGAGCCTATGTTTCGCGCGTCATGACCTAGTGCGATTTTACACGAATATTTTCAATAAGGTATTTCTGCCGATTATTGAGAAAAACATACAGCTGGCAAATGCTTTCAAGATCAATAGCTCTTAGAAGATAGGGCCTAGGGCCTTCAAAACACTTCTAAATTGTTGACAAACCACGGGCACAAGACGCAGAGCCAATGATTCGCGCGGCCTGACCTTGTGCGATTTTACACGAATATTTTCAATGAGGTATTTTTGCCGATTATTGAGAAAAACGTACTGCTGGCAAATGCTTTCAAGATCAATAGCTCCTAGATGATAGGGCCTAGGGCCTTAAAACCACTTCTAAAATGTTCACAAACCACGGCCGCAAGACGAAGAGCCTATGCTTCGCGCGTCATGACCTCGTGCGAGTTTACACGAATATTTTCAAAGAGGTATTTCTGCGGATTATTGAGAAAAATGTACAGCTGGCAAATGCTTTCAAGATTAATAGCTCCTAGATGATAGGGCCTAGGGCCTTCAAACCACTTCTAAAATGTTCACAAACCACGGCCGCAAGACGAAGAGCCTATGCTTCGCGCCTCATGACCTCGTGCGATTTTACACGAATATTTTCAATGAGGTATTTCTGCCGATTATTGAGAAATACATACAGCTGGCAAATGCTTTCATGATCAATATCTCCTAGATGATAGGGCCTAGGGCCTTCAAATCACTTCTAAATTGTTCACAAACCACGGGCACAAGACGCAGAGCCAATGTTTCGCGCGTCATGACCTCGTGCGATTTTACACGAATATTTTCAAAGAGGTATTTCTGCGGATTATTGAGAAAAACATACAGCTGGCAAATGCTTTCAAGATCAATAGCTCCTAGATGATAGGGCCTAGGGCCTTCAAATCACTTCTAAAATGTTCACAAACCACGGCCGCAAGACGAAGAGCCTATGCTTTGCGCGTCATGACCTCGTGAGATTTTACACGAATATTTTCAAAGAGGTATTTCTGCGGATTATTGAGAAAAACGTACAGCTAGCAAATGCTTTCAAGATCAATAGCTCCTAGATGATAGGGCCTAGGGCCTTCAAACCACATCTAAAATGTTCACAAACCATGGCCGCAAGACGAAGAGCCAATGTTTCGCGCGTCATGACCTCGTGCGATTTTACAGGAATATTTTCAAAGAGGTATGTCTGCCGATTATTGAGAAAAACATACAGCTGGCAAATGCTTTCAAGATCAATAGCTCCTAGATGATAGGGCCTAGGGCCTTCAAACCACTTCTAAAATGTTCACAAACCACGGCCGCAAGACGAAGAGCCTATGCTTCGCGCGTCATGACCTCGTGCGATTTTACACGAATATTTTCAATGAGGTATTTCTGCCGATTATTGAGAAAAACATACAGCTGGCAAATGCTTTCATGATCAATATCTCCTAGATGATAGGGCCTAGGGCCATCAAAACACTTCTAAATTGTTCACAAACCACGGGCGCAAGACGCAGAGCCTATGTTTCGCGCGTCATGACCTCGTGCGATTTTACACAAATATTTTCAATGAGGTATTTCTGCCGATTATTGAGAAAAACATACAGCTGGCAAATGCTTTCAAGATCAATAGCTCCTAGATGATAGGGCCTAGGGCCTTCAAATCACTTCTAAAATGTTCACAAACCACGGTCGCAAGACCAAGAGCCTATGCTTCGCGCGTAATGACCTTGTGCGATTTTACATGAATATTTTCAAAGAGGTATTTCTGCGGATTATTGAGAAAAACATACAGCTGGCAAATGCTTTCAAGATCAATAGCTCCTAGATGATAGGGCCTAGGGCCTTCAAATCACTTCTAAAATGTTCACAAACCACGGCCGCAAGACGAAGAGCCTATGCATTGCGCGTAATGACCTCGTGCGATTTTACACGAATATTTTCAAAGAGGAATTTCTGCCGATTATTGAGAACAACGTACAGCTGGCAATTGCTTTCAAGATCAATAGCTCCTAGATGATAGGGCCTAGGGCCTTCAAACCACTTCTAAAATGTTCACAAACCACGGCCGCAAGACGAAGAGCCTATGCTTCGCGCGTCATGACCTCGTGCGATTTTACACGAATATTTTCAAAGAGGTATTTCTGCGGATTATTGAGAAAATCGTACAGCTGGCAAATGCTTTCAAGATCAATAGCTCCTAGATGATAGGGCCTAGGGCCTTCAAACCACTTCTTAAATGTTCACAAACCACGGCCGCAAGACGAAGAGCCTATGCTTTGCGCGTCATGACCTCGTCCGATTTTACACGAATATTTTCAATGAGGTATTTCTGCCGATTATTGAGAAAAACGTACAGCTGCCAAATGCTTTCAAGATCAATAGCTCCTAGATGATAGGGCCTAGGGCCATCAAAACACTTCTAAATTGTTCACAAACCACGGGCGCAAGACGCAGAGCCTATGCTTCGCGCATCATGACCTCGTGCAATTTTACGCGAATATTTTCAATGAGGTATTTCTGCCGATTATTGAGAAAAACATACAGCTGGCAAATGCTTTCAAGATCAATATCTCCTAGATGATAGGGCCTAGGGCCTTCAAATCACTTCTAAATTGTTCACAAACCACGGGCACAAGACGCAGAGCCAATGTTTCGCGCGCCATGACCTCGTGCGATTTTACACGAATATTTTCAAAGAGGTATTTCTGCCGATTATTGAGAAAAACATACAGCTGGCAAATGCTTTCAAGATCAATAGCTCCTAGATGATAGGGCCTAGGGCCTTCAAAACACTTCTAAATTGTTGACAAACCACGGGCACAAGACGCAGAGCCAATGATTCGCGCGGCCTGACCTTGTGCGATTTTACACGAATATTTTCAATGAGGTATTTCTGCGGATTATTGAGAAAAACGTACTGCTGGCAAATGCTTTCAAGATCAATAGCTCCTAGATGATAGGGCCTAGGGCCTTAAAACCACTTCTAAAATGTTCACAAACCACGGCCGCAAGACGAAGAGCCTATGCTTCGCGCGTCATGACCTCGTGCGATTTTACACGAATATTTTCAAAGAGGTATTTCTGCGGATTATTGAGAAAAATGTACAGCTGGCAAATGCTTTCAAGATTAATAGCTCCTAGATGATAGGGCCTAGGGCCTTCAAACCACATCTAAAATGTTCACAAACCATGGCCGCAAGACGAAGAGCCAATGCTTCGCACGTCATGACCTCGTGCGATTTTACACGAATATTTTCAAAGAGGTATGTCTGCCGATTATTGAGAAAAACATACAGCTGGCAAAAGCTTTCAAGATCAATAGCTCCTAGATGATAGGGCCTAGGGCCTTCAAACCACTTCTAAATATTTCACAAACCACGGGCGCAAGACGCAGAGCCTATGCTTCGCGCGTCATGACCTCGGGCGATTTTACACGAATATTTTCAATGAGGTATTTCTGCCGATTATTGAGAAAAACATACAGCTGGCAAATGCTATAAAGATCAATATCTCCTAGATGATAGGGCCTAGGGCCTTCAAATCACTTCTAAATTGTTCACAAACCACGGGCACAAGACGCAGAGCCAATGTTTCGCGCGTCATGACCTCGTGCGATTTTACACGAATATTTTCAAAGAGGTATTTCTGCGGATTATTGAGAAAAACATACAGCTGGCAAATGCTTTCAAGATCAATAGCTCCTAGATGATAGGGCCTAGGGCCTTCAAATCACTTCTAAAATGTTCACAAACCACGGCCGCAAGACGAAGAGCCTATGCTTTGCGCGTCATGACCTCGTGCGATTTTACACGAATATTATCAAAGAGGTATTTCTGCGGATTATTGAGAAAAACGTACAGCTGGCAAATGCTTTCAAGTTCAATTGCTCTTAGATGTTAGGGCCTAGGGACTTCAAACCACTTCTAAATATTTCACAAACCACGGGCGCAAGACGCAGAGCCTATGCTTCGCGTGTCATGACCTTGTGCGATTTTACACGAATATTTTCAATGAGGAATTTCTGCGGATTATTGAGAAAAACATACAGCTGGCAAATGCTTTCAAGATCAATAGCTCCTAGATGATAGGGCCTACGGCCTTCAAATCACTTCTAAATTGTTCAAAAACCACGGGCAAAAGACGCAGAGCCTATGCTTCGCGCATCATGATCTCGTGCGATTTTACACGAATATTTTCAAAGAGGTATGTCTGCCGATTATTGAGAAAAACGTACAGCTGGCAAATGCTTTCAGGTTCAATAGCTCCTAGATGATAGGGCCTAGGGCCTTCAAATCACTTCTAAATTGTTCACAAACCACGGGCACAAGACGCAGAGCCAATGTTTCGTGCGTCATGACCTCGTGCGATTTTACACAAATATTATCAATGAGGTATATCTGCGGACTTTAGAGAAAAACATACAGCTGGCAAATGCTTTCAAGATCAATAGCTCCAAGATGATAGGGCCTAGGGCCTTCAAACCACTTCTAAAATGTTCACAAACCACGGCGGCAAGACGCAGAGCCTATGATTCGCGCGTCATGACCTCGAGCGATTTTACACGAATATTTTCAATGAGGTATGTCTGCCGATTATTGAGAAAAACGTAAATGTGGCAAATTCTTACAAGTTCAATAGCTCCTAGATTATAGGGCCTAGGGCCTTCAACCCACTTCTAAATTGTTCACAAACTACGGGCGCAAGACACAGAGCCTATGCTTCGCGCGTCATGACCTCGTGCGATTTTACACAAATATTTCCAATGAGGTTTGTCTGCGGATTATTGAGAAAAACGTACAGCTGGCAAATGCCTTCAGGTTCAATAGCTCCTAGATGATAGGGCCTAGGGCCTTCAAATCACTTCTAAATGGTTCACAAACTACGGGCGCAAGACACAGAGCCAATGTTTCGCGCGTCATGACCTCGTGCGATTTTACACGAATATTTTCAATGAGGTATATCTGCGGATTTTAGAGAAAAACATACAGCTGGCAAATGCTTTCAAGATCAATAGCTCCTAGATGATAGGGCCTAGGGCCTTCAAACCACTTCTAAAATGTTCACAAACCACGGCGGCAAGACGCAGAGCCTATGATTCGCGCGTCATGACCTCGTGCGATTTTACACGAATATTTTCAATGAGGTATGTCTGCCGATTATTGAGAAAAACGTAAATGTGTCAAATTCTTACAAGTTCAATAGCTCCTAGATTATAGGGCCTAGGGCCTTCAACCCACTTCTAAATTGTTCACAAACTACGGGCGCAAGACACAGAGCCTATGCTTCGCGCGACATGACCTCGTGCGATATTACACTAATAATTTCAATGAGGTATATCTGCGGAATATTGAGAAAAACATACAGCTGGCAAATGCTTTCAAGATCAATAGCTCCTAGATGATAGGGCCTAGGGCCTTCAAACCACTTCTAAAATGTTCACAAACCACGGCCGCAAGACGAAGAGCCTATGCTTCGCGCGACATGACCTCGTGCGATTTTACACGAATATTTTCAAAGAGGTATTTCTGCCGATTATTGAGAAAAATGTACAGCAGCCAAATGCTTTCAAGTTAAATAGCTCCTAGATGATACGGCCTAGGGCCTTCAAAACACTTCTAAATTGTTCACAAACCACGGCCGCAAGACGCAGAGTCTATGTTTTGCGCTTCATGACCTCGTGCAATTTTACACAAATATTTTCAATGAGGTATTTCTGCCGATTATTGAGAAAAACGTACAGCTGCCAAATGCTTTCAAGTTAAATAGCTCCTAGATGATACGGCCTAGGGCCTTCAAAACACTTCTAAATTGTTCACAAACCACGGGCACAAGACGCAGAGCCTATGAGTCGCGCGTCATGACCTCGTGCGATTTTACACGAATATTTTCAATGAGGTATTTCTGCCTATTATTGAGAAAAACATACAGCTGGCAAATTCTTTCAAGATCAATAGCTCCTAGATGATAGGGCCTAGGGCCTTCAAATCACTTCTAAAATGTTCACAAACCACGGGCACAAGACGCAGAGCGAATGTTTCGCGCGTCATGACCTCGTGCGATTTTACACGAATATTTTCAATGAGGTATATCCGTGGATTTTTGAGAAAAACATACAGCTGGCAAATGCTTTCAAGATCAATAGCTCCTAGATGATAGGGCCTAGGGCCTTCAAACCACTTCTAAAATGTTCACAAACCACAGCCACAAGACGAAGAGCCTATGCTTCGCGCATCATGACCTCGTGCGATTTTACACGAATATTTTCAATGAGGTATTTCAGCCAATTATTGAGAAAAACGTATAGCTGCCAAATGCTTTCAAGTTCAAAAGCTCCTAGATGATACGGCCTAGGGCCATCAAATCACTTCTAAATTGTTCACAAATCACGGCCGCAAGACGAAGAACCTATGATTCGGGCGTCATGACCTCGTGCGATTTTACACGGATATTTTCAATGAGGTATTTCTGCCGATTATTGAGAAAAACGTACAGCTGGCAAATGCTTTCAAGTTCAATAGCTCCTAGATGATAGGGCCTAGGGCCTTCAAATCACTTCTAAGTTGTTCACAAACCACGGCCGCAAGACGAAGAACCTATGCTTCGCGCGTCATGACCTCGTGCGATTTTACACGAATATTTTCAATGAGGTATTTCAGCCAATTATTGAGAAAAACGTACAGCTGCCAAATGCTTTCAAGTTCAATAGCTCCTAGATGATACGGCCTAGGGCCATCAAATCACTTCTAAATTGTTCACAAACCACGGCCGCAAGACGAAGAACCTATGATTCGCGCGTCATGACCTCGTGCGATTTTACACAAATATATTCAATGAGGTATTTCTGCCGATTATTGAGAAAAACGTACAGCTGGCAAATGCTTTCAAGTTCAATAGCTCCTAGATGATAGGGCCTAGGGCCTTCAAACCACTTCTAAAATGTTCACAAACCACGGCCGCAAGACGAAGAGCCTATGCATCGCGCGTCATGACCTCGTGCGATTTTACACGAATATTAACAAAGAGGTATTTCTGCCGATTATTGAGAAAAACGTACAACTGGCAAATGCTTTCAAGATCAATAGCTCCTAGATGATAGGGCCTAGGGCCTTCAAACCACTTCTAAAATGTTCACAAACCACGGCGGCAAGACGCAGAGCCTATGTTTCGCGCGTCATGACCTCGTGAGATTTTACACGAATATTTTCAATGAGGAATTTCTGCCGATTATTGAGAAAAAAGTACAGCTGGCAAATGCTTTCAAGTTCAATATCTCCTAGATGATAGGGCCTAGGGCCTTCAAACCACTTCTAAATTATTCACAAACCACGGGAGCAAGACGAAGAGCCTATGCTACGCGCGTCATGACCTCGTGCGATTTTACACAAATATTTTCAATGAGGTATTTTTGCCGATTATTGAGAAAAACGTACAGCAGCCAAATGCTTTCAAGTTCTATAGCTCCTAGATGATACAGCCTAGGGCCTTCAAAACACTTCTAAATTGTTCACAAACCACGGGCGCAAGACGCAGACCCTATGCTTCACGCGTCATGACCTCGTGCGATTTTACACAAATATTTTCAATGAGGTATTTCTGCTGATTATTGAGAAAAACGTACAGCTGGCAAATGCTTTCATGTTCAATAGCTCTTAGATGATAGGGCCTAGGGCCTTGAAACCACTTCTAAAATGTTCACAAACCACGGGCGAAAGACGCAGACCCTATGCTTCGCGCGTCATGACCACGTGCGATTTTACACAAATATTTTCAGTGAGGTATCTCTGCCGATTATTGAAAAAACGTACAGCTGGCAAATGCTTTCAGGTTCAATAGCTCCTAGATGATAGGGCCTAGGGCCTTCAAATCACTTCTAAATTGTTCACAAACCACGGGCACAAGACGCAGAGCCAATGTTTCGCGCGTCATGACCTCGTGCGATTTTACACGAATATTTTCAATGAGGTATATCTGCGGATTTTAGAGAAAAACATACAGCTGGCAAATGCTTTCAAGATCAATAGCTCCTAGATGATAGGGCCTAGGGCCTTCAAACCATTTCTAAAATGTTCACAAACCACGGCGGCAAGACGCAGAGCCTATGATTCGCGCGTCATGACCTCGTGCGATTTTACACGAATATTTTCAATGAGGTATTTCTGCCGATTATTGAAAAAAACGTACAGCTGGCAAATGCTTTCAAGATCAATAGCTCCTGGATTATAGGGCCTAGGGCCTTCAAACCACTTCTAAAATGTTCACAAACCACGGCCGCAAGACGAAGAGCCTATGCTTCGCGCGTCATGACCTCGTGCGATTTTACACGAATATTTTCAATGAGGATTATCCGCGGATTTTTGAGAAAAACATACAGCTGGCAAATGCTTTCAAGATCAATTGCTCCCAGATGATAGGGCCTAGGGCCTTCAAACCACTTCTAAAATGTTCACAAACCACGGCCGCAAGACGAAGAGCCTATGCTTCGCGCGTCATGACCTCGTGCGATTTTACACAAATATTTTCAAAGAGGTATTTCTGCGGATTATTGAGAAAAACGTACAGCTGGCAAATGCTTTCAAGATCAATAGCTCCTAGATGATAGGACCTAGGGCCTTCAAACCACTTCTAAAATGTTCACAAACCACGAGCGCAAGACGCAGAGCCAATGTTTCGCGCGTCATGACCTCGTGCGATTTTACACGAATATTTTCAATGAGGTATATCTGCGGATTTTAGAGAAAAACATACAGCTGGCAAATGCTTTCAAGATCAATAGCTCCTAGATGATAGGGCCTAGGGCCTTCAAACCATTTCTAAAATGTTCACAAACCACGGCGGCAAGACGCAGAGCCTATGATTCGCGCGTCATGACCTCGTGCGATTTTACACGAATATTTTCAATGAGGTATTTCTGCCGATTATTGAAAAAAACGAACAGCTGGCAAATGCTTTCAAGATCAATAGCTCCTGGATTATAGGGCCTAGGGCCTTCAAACCACTTCTAAAATGTTCACAAACCACGGCCGCAAGACGAAGAGCCTATGCATCGCGCGTCATGACCTCGTGCGATTTTACACGAATATTTTCAATGAGGATTATCCGCGGATTTTTGAGAAAAACATACAGCTGGCAAATGCTTTCAAGATCAATTGCTCCCAGATGATAGGGCCTAGGGCCTTCAAACCACTTCTAAAATGTTCACAAACCACGGCCGCAAGACGAAGAGCCTATGCTTCGCGCGTCATGACCTCGTGCGATTTTACACAAATATTTTCAAAGAGGTATTTCTGCGGATTATTGAGAAAAACGTACAGCTGGCAAATGCTTTCAAGATCAATAGCTCCTAGATGATAGGGCCTAGGGCCTTCAAATCACTTCTAAAATGTTCACAAACCACGGTCGCAAGACGAAGGGCCTATGCTTCGCGCGTCATGACCTCTTGCGATTTTACTCGAATATTTTCAATGAGGTATTTCTGCGGATTATTGAGAAAAACGTACAGCTGGCAAATGCTTTCAAGTTCAATAGCTCCTAGATGATAGGACCTAGGGCCTTCAAACCACTTCTAAAATGTTCACAAACCACGGGCGCAAGACTCAGACCCTATGCTTCGCGCGTCATGACCTCGTGCGATTTTACACGAATATTTTCAATGAGGTATTTCTGCTGATTATTGAGAAAAACGTACAGCTGGCAAATGCTTTCAAGTTCAATAGCTCTTAGATGATAGGGCCTAGGGCCTTCAAACCACTTCTAAAATGTTCACAAACCACGGGCGCAAGACGCAGCGCCTATGTTTCGCGCGTCATGACCTCGTGCGATTTTACACGAATATTTTCAATGAGGTATTTCTGCCGATTATTGAGAAAAACATACAGCTGGCAAATGCTTTCAAGTTCAAAAGCTCCTAGATGATACGGCCTAGGGCCATCAAATCACTTCTAAATTGTTCACAAATCACGGCCGCAAGACGAAGAACCTATGATTCGGGCGTCATGACCTCGTGCGATTTTACACGGATATTTTCAATGAGGTATTTCTGCCGATTATTGAGAATAACGTACAGCTGGCAAATGCTTTCAAGTTCAATAGCTCCTAGATGATAGGGCCTAGGGCCTTCAAACCACTTCTAAAATGTTCACAAACCACGGCCGCAAGACGAAGAGCCTATGCATCGCGCGTCATGACCTCGTGCGATTTTACACGAATATTAACAAAGAGGTATTTCTGCCGATTATTGAGAAAAACGTACAACTGGCAAATGCTTTCAAGATCAGTAGCTCCTAGATGATAGGGCCTAGGGCCTTCAAACCACTTCTAAAATGTTCACAAACCACGGCGGCAAGACGCAGAGCCTATGTTTCGCGCGTCATGACCTCGTGAGATTTTACACGAATATTTTCAATGAGGAATTTCTGCCGATTATTGAGAAAAAAGTACAGCTGGCAAATGCTTTCAAGTTCAATATCTCCTAGATGATAGGGCCTAGGGCCTTCAAACCACTTCTAAATTATTCACAAACCACGGGAGCAAGACGAAGAGCCTATGCTACGCGCGTCATGACCTCGTGCGATTTTACACAAATATTTTCAATGAGGTATTTTTGCCGATTATTGAGAAAAACGTACAGCAGCCAAATGCTTTCAAGTTCAATAGCTCCTAGATGATAGGACCTAAGGCCGTCAAACCACTTCTAAAATGTTCACAAACCACGGGCGCAAGACGCAGAGCCTATACATCGCGCGTCATAACCTCGTGCGATTTTACACGAATATTTTCAATGAGGGATTTCCGACGATTATTGAGAAAAACGTAAAGGTGGCAAATGCTTTCAGGTTCAATAGCTCCTAGATGATAGGGCCTAGGACCTTCAAATCACTTCTAAAATGTTCACAAACCACGGGGGCAAGACGAAGGGCCTATGCTTCACGCGTCATGACCTCTTGCGATTTTACTCGAATATTTTCAATGAGGTATTTCTGCGGATTATTGAGAAAAACGTACAGCTGGCAAATGCTTTCAAGTTCAATAGCTCCTAGATGATAGGACCTAGGGCCTTCAAACCACTTCTAAAATGTTCACAAACCACGGGCGCAAGACTCAGACCCTATGCTTCGCGCGTCATGACCTCGTGCGATTTTACACGAATATTGTCAATGAGGTATTTCTGCCGATTATTGAGAAAAACATACAGCTGGCAAATGCTTTCAAGATCAATAGCTCCTAGATGATAGGGCCTAGGGCCTTCAAATCAGTTCTTAATTGTTCACAAACCACGGGCACAAGACGCAGAGCCAATGTTTCGCGCGTCATGACCTTGTGCGATTTTACACGAATATTTTCAATGAGGTATATCTGCGGATTTTAGAGAAAAACATACAGCTGGCAAATGCTTTCAAGATCAATAGCTCCTAGATGATAGGGCCTAGGGCCTTCAAACCACTTCTAAAATGTTCACAAACCACGGCGGCAAGACGCAGAGCCTATGTTTCGCGCGTCATGACCTCGTGCGATTTTACACGAATATTTTCATTGAGGTATTTCTGCCGATAATTGAGAAAAACATACAGCTGGCAAATGCTTTCAAGATCAATAGCTCGTAGATGATAGGGCCTAGGGCCTTGAAATCACTTCTAAATTGTTCACAAACCACGGGCACAAGACGCAGAGCCTATGCTTCGCGCGTCATGACCTCGTGCGATTTTACACGAATATTTTCATTGAGGGATTTCCGACGATTATTGAGAAAAACGTACAGCTGGCAAATGCTTTCAGGTTCAATAGCTCCTAGATGATAGGGCCTAGGGCCTTCAAATCACTTCTAAAATGTTCACAAACCACGGGGGCAAGACGAAGGGCCTATGCTTCGCGCGTCATGACCTCGTGCGATTTTACACGAATATTTTCAAAGAGGTATTTCTGCCGATTATTGAAAAAAACGTACAGCTGGCAAATGTGTTCAAGATCAATAGCTCCTAGATTATAGGGCCTAGGGCCTTCAAACCACTTCTAAAATGTTCACAAACCACGGCCGCAAGAAGAAGAGCCTATGCTTCGCGCGTCATGACCTCGTGCGATTTTACACGAATATTTTCAATGAGGTATATCTGCGGATAATTGAGAAAAACATACAGCTGGCAAACGCTTTCAAGATCAATAGCTCCTAGATGATAGGGCCTAGGGCCTTCAAACCACTTCTAAATGGTTCACAAACCACGGCCGCAAGACGAAGAGCCTATGCTTCGCGCGTCATGACCTTGTGCGATTTTACACGAATATTTTCAAAGATGTATTTCTGCCGATTATTCAGAAAAACGTACAGCTGGCAAATGCTTTCAAGATCAATAGCTCCTAGATGATAGGGCCTAGGGCCTTCTAATCACTTCTAAAATGTTCACAAACCACGGCCGCAAGACGAAGAGCCTATGCTTCGCGCGTCATGACCTCGTGCGATTTTACACGAATATTTTCAAAGAGGTATTTCGGCCGATTATTGAGAAAAACGTACAGCTGGCAAATGCTTTCAAGATCAATAGCTCCAAGATGATAGGGCCTAGGGCCTTCAAACCATTTCTAAAATGTTCACAAACCACGGCCGCAAGACAAAGAGCCTATGCTTTGCGCGTCATGACCTCGTGCGATTTTACACAAATATTTTCAATGAGGTATTTCTGCCGATTATTGAGAAAAACGTACAGCTGGCAAATGCTATCAAGTTCAATAGCTCCTAGATGATACGGCCTAGGGCCTTCAAACCACTTCTAAATTGTTCACAAACCACGGGCGCAAGACGCAGAGCCTATGTTTCGCACGTCATGACCTCTTGCGATTTTACACGAATATTTTCAAAGAGGTATTTCTGCGGATTATTGAGAAAAACGTACAGCTGGCAAATGCTTTCATGTTCAATAGCTCTTAGATGATAGGGCCTAGGGCCTTCAAACCACTTCTAAAATGTTCACAAACCACGGCGGCAAGACGCAGAGCCTATGATTCGCGCGTCATGACCTCGTGCGATTTTACACGAATATTTTCAATGAGGTATTTCTGCCGATTATTGAAAAAAACGTACAGCTGGCAAATGCTTTCAAGATCAATAGCTCCTGGATTATAGGGCCTAGGGCCTTCAAACCACTTCTAAAATGTTCACAAACCACGGCCGCAAGACGAAGAGCCTATGCTTCGCGCGTCATGACCTCGTGCGATTTTACACGAATATTTTCAATGAGGATTATCCGCGGATATTTGAGAAAAACATACAGCTGGCAAATGCTTTCAAGATCAATTGCTCCCAGATGATAGGGCCTAGGGCCTTCAAACCACTTCTAAAATGTTCACAAACCACGGCCGCAAGACGAAGAGCCTATGCTTCGCGCGTCATGACCTCGTGCGATTTTACACTAATATTTTCAAAGAGGTATTTCTGCGGATTATTGAGAAAAACGTACAGCTGGCAAATGCTTTCAAGATCAATAGCTCCTGGATTATAGGGCCTAGGGCCTTCAAACCACTTCTAAAATGTTCACAAACCACGGCCGCAAGACGAAGAGCCTATGCTTCGCGCGTCATGACCTCGTGCGATTTTACACGAATATTTTCAATGAGGATTATCCGCGGATTTTTGAGAAAAACATACAGCTGGCAAATGCTTTCAAGATCAATTGCTCCCAGATGATAGGGCCTAGGGCCTTCAAACCACTTCTAAAATGTTCACAAACCACGGCCGCAAGACGAAGAGCCTATGCTTCGCGCGTCATGACCTCGTGCGATTTTACACAAATATTTTCAAAGAGGTATTTCTGCGGATTATTGAGAAAAACGTACAGCTGGCAAATGCTTTCAAGATCAATAGCTCCTAGATGATAGGGCCTAGGGCCTTCAAATCACTTCTAAATTGTTCACAGACCACGGGCACAAGACGCAGAGCCTATGTTTCGCGCGTCATGACCTCGTGCGATTTTACACGAATATTTTCAATGAGGTATTTCTGCGGATTATTGAGAAAAAACGTACAGCTGGCAAATGCTTTCAAGTTCAATAGCTCCTAGATGATAGGACCTAGGGCCTTCAAACCACTTCTAAAATGTTCACAAACCACGGGCGCAAGACTCAGACCCTATGCTTCGCGCGTCATGACCTCGTGCGATTTTACACTAATATTTTCAATGAGGAATTTCTGCTGATTATTGAGAAAAACGTACAGCTGGCAAATGCTTTCAAGTTCAATAGCTCTTAGATGATAGGGCCTAGGGCCTTCAAACCACTTCTAAAATGTTCACAAACCACGGGCGCAAGACGCAGTGCCTATGTTTCGCGCGTCATGACCTCGTGCGATTTTACACGAATATTTTCAATGAGGGATTTCCGCCGATTATTGAGAAAAACATACAGCTGGCAAATGCTTTCAAGATCAATAGCTCCTAGATGATAGGGCCTAGGGCCTTCAAATCACTTCTTAATTGTTCACAAACCACGGGCACAAGACGAAGAGCCTATGCTTCGCGCGTCATGACCTCGTGCGATTTTACACAAATATTTTCAATGAGGTATTTCAGCCAATTATTGAGAAAAACGTACAGCTGCCAAATGCTTTCAAGTTCAATAGCTCCTAGATGATACGGCCTAGGGCCATCAAATCACTTCTAAATTGTTCACAAACCACGGCCGCAAGACGAAGAGCCTATGATTCGCGCGTCATGACCTCGTGCGATTTTACACGAATATTTTCAAAGAGGTATTTCTGCCGATTATTGAGATAAACGTACAGCAGCCAAATGCTTTCAAGTTCAATAGCTCCTAGATGATACGGCCTAGGGCCTTCAAAACACTTCTAAATTGTTCACAAACCACGGGCGCAAGACGCAGACCCTATGCTTCGCGCGTCATGACCTCGTGCGATTTTACACAAATATTTTCAATGAGGTATTTCTGCTGATTATTGAGAAAAACGTACAGCTGGCAAATGCTTTCAAGTTCAATAGCTCTTAGATGATAGGGCCTAGGGCCTTCAAATCACTTCTAAAATGTTCACAAACCACGGCCGCAAGACGAAGAGCCTATGCATCGCGCGTCATGACCTCGTGCGATTTTACACGAATATTAACAAAGAGGTATTTCTGCCGATTATTGAGAAAAACGTACAACTGGCAAATGCTTTCAAGATCAATAGCTCCTAGATGATAGGGCCTAGGGCCTTCAAACCACTTCTAAAATGTTCACAAACCACGGCGGCAAGACGCAGAGCCTATGTTTCGCGCGTCATGACCTCGTGAGATTTTACACGAATATTGTCAATGAGGAATTTCTGCCGATTATTGAGAAAAAAGTACAGCTGGCAAATGCTTTCAAGTTCAATATCTCCTAGATGATAGGGCCTAGGGCCTTCAAACCACTTCTAAATTATTCACAAACCACGGGAGCAAGACGAAGAGCCTATGCTACGCGCGTCATGACCTCGTGCGATTTTACACAAATATTTTCAATGAGGTATTTTTGCCGATTATTGAGAAAAACGTACAGCAGCCAAATGCTTTCAAGTTCAATAGCTCCTAGATGATACGGCCTAGGGCCTTCAAAACACTTCTAAATTGTTCACAAACCACGGGCGCAAGACGCAGACCCTATGCTTCGCGCGTCATGACCTCGTGCGATTTTACAAAAATATTTTCATTGAGGTAATTCTGCTGATTATTGAGAAAAACGTACAGCTGGCAAATGCTTTCATGTTCAATAGCTCTTAGATGATAGGGCCTAGGGCCTTCAAACCACTTCTAAAATGTTCACAAACCACGGGCGAAAGACGCAGACCCTATGCTTCGCGCGTCATGACCTCGTGCGATTTTACACAAATATTTTCAGTGAGGTACCTCTGCCGATTATTGAGAAAAACGTACAGCTGGCAAATGCTTTCAGGTTCAATAGCTCCTAGATGATAGGGCCTAGGGCCTTCAAATCACTTCTAAATTGTTCACAAACCACGGGCACAAGACGCAGAGCCAATGTTTCGCGCATCATGACCTCGTGCGATTTTACAGGAATATTTTCAATGAGGTATATCTGCGGATTTTAGAGAAAAACATACAGCTGGCAAATGCTTTCAAGATCAATAGCTCCTAGATGATAGGGCCTAGGGCCTTCAAACCACTTCTAAAATGTTCACAAACTACGGCGGCAAGACGCAGAGCCTATGATTCGCGCGTCATGACCTCGTGCGATTTTACACGAATATTTTCAATGAGGTATTTCTGCCGATTATTGAAAAAAACGTACAGCTGGCAAATGCTTTCAAGATCAATAGCTCCTGGATTATAGGGCCTAGGGCCTTCAAACCACTTCTAAAATGTTCACAAACCACGGCCGCAAGACGAAGAGCCTATGTTTCGCGCGTCATGACCTCGTGCGATTTTACACGAATATTTTCAATGAGGATTATCCGCGGATTTTTGAGAAAAACATACAGCTGGCAAATGCTTTCAAGATCAATTGCTCCCAGATGATAGGGCCTAGGGCCTTCAAACCACTTCTAAAATGTTCACAAACCACGGCCGCAAGACGAAGAGCCTATGCTTCGCGCGTCATGACCTCGTGCGATTTTACACAAATATTTTCAAAGAGGTATTTCTGCGGATTATTGAGAAAAACGTACAGCTGGCAAATGCTTTCAAGATCAATAGCTCCTAGATGATAGGGCCTAGGGCCTTCAAATCACTTCTAAAATGTTCACAAACCACGGTCGCAAGACGAAGGGCCTATGCTTCGCGCGTCATGACCTCTTGCGATTTTACTCGAATATTTTCAATGAGGTATTTCTGCGGATTATTGAGAAAAACGTACAGCTGGCAAATGCATTCAAGTTCAATAGCTCCTAGATGATAGGACCTAGGGCCTTCAAACCACTTCTAAAATGTTCACAAACCACGGGCGCAAGACTCAGACCCTATGCTTCGCGCGTCATGACCTCGTGCGATTTTACACGAATATTTTCAATGAGGTATTTCTGCTGATTATTGAGAAAAACGTACAGATGGCAAATGCTTTCAAGTTCAATAGCTCTTAGATGATAGGGCCTAGGGCCTTCAAACCACTTCTAAAATGTTCACAAACCACGGGCGCAAGACGCAGCGCCTATGTTTCGCGCGTCATGACCTCGTGCGATTTTACACGAATATTTTCAATGAGGTATTTCTGCCGATTATTGAGAAAAACATACAGCTGGCAAATGCTTTCAAGATCAATAGCTCCTAGATGATAGGGCCTAGGGCCTTCAAATCACTTCTTAATTGTTCACAAACCACGGGCACAAGACGAAGAGCCTATGCTTCGCGCGTCATGACCTTGTGCGATTTTACACAAATATTTTCAATGAGGTATTTCAGCCAATTATTGAGAAAAACGTACAGCTGCCAAATGCTTTCAAGTTCAATAGCTCCTAGATGATACGGCCTAGGGCCATCAAATCACTTCTAAATTGTTCACAAACCACGGCCGCAAGACGAAGAGCCTATGATTCGCGCGTCATGACCTCGTGCGATTTTACACGAATATTTTCAAAGAGGTATTTCTGCCGATTATTGAGAAAAACGTACAGCTGGCAAATGCTTTCAAGTTCAATAGCTCCTAGATGATAGGGCCTAGGGCCTTCAAACCACTTCTAAAATGTTCACAAACCACGGCCGCAAGACGAAGAGCCTATGCTTCGCGCGTCATGACCTCGTGCGATTTTACACGAATATTTTCAATGAGGTATTTCTGCCGATTATTGAGAAAAAAGTACAGCTGGCAAATGCTTTCAAGTTCAATATCTCCTAGATGATAGGGCCTAGGGCCTTCAAACCACTTCTAAATTATTCACAAACCACGGGAGCAAGACGAAGAGCCTATGCTACGCGCGTCATGACCTCGTGCGATTATACACAAATATTTTCAATGAGGTATTTCTGCCGATTATTGAGAAAAACGTACAGCAGCCAAATGCTTTCAAGTTCAGTAGCTCCTAGATGATAGGGCCTAGGGCCTTCAAATCAGTTCTTAATTGTTCACAAACCACGGGCACAAGACGCAGAGCCAATGTTTCGCGCGTCATGACTTTGTGCGATTTTACACGAATATTTTCAATGAGGTATATCTGCGAATTTTAGAGAGAAACATACAGCTGGCAAATGCTTTCAAGATCAATAGCTCCTAGATGATAGGGCCTAGGGCCTTCAAACCACTTCTAAAATGTTCACAAACCACGGCGGAAAGACGCAGAGCCTATGTTTCGCGCGTCATGACCTCGTGCGATTTTACACTAAAATTTTCATTGAGGTATTTCTGCCGATTATTGAGAAAAACATACAGCTGGCAAATGCTTTCAAGATCAATAGCTCGTAGATGATAGGGCCTAGGGCCTTCAAACCACTTCTAAAATGTTCACAAACTACGGCTGCAAGACGAAGAGCCTATGCTTCGCGCGTCATGACCTCGTGCGATTTTACACGAATATTTTCAATGAGGGATTTCCGACGATTATTGAGAAAAACGTAAAGGTGGCAAATGCTTTCAGGTTCAATAGCTCCTAGATGATAGGGCCTAGGACCTTCAAATCACTTCTAAAATGTTCACAAACCACGGCGGCAAGACGCAGAGCCTATGTTTCGCGCGTCATGACCTCGTGCGATTTTACACGAATATTTTCATTGAGGTATTTCTGAAGATAATTGAGAAAAACATACAGCTGGCAAATGCTTTCAAGATCAATAGCTCGTAGATGATAGGGCCTAGGGCCTTGAAATCACTTCTAAATTGTTCACAAACCACGGGCACAAGACGCAGAGCCAATGTTTCGCGCGTCATGACCTCGTGCGATTTTACACGAATATTTTCAATGAGGTATATCCGCGAATTTTTGAGAAAAACATACAGCTGGCAAATGCTTTCAAGATCAATTGCTCCTAGATGATAGGGCCTAGGGCCTTCAAACCACTTCTAAAATGTTCACAAACTACGGCCGCAAGACGAAGAGCCTATGCTTCGCGCGTCATGACCTCGTGCGATTTTACACGAATATTTTCATTGAGGGATTTCCGACGATTATTGAGAAAAACGTACAGCTGGCAAATGCTTTCAGGTTCAATAGCTCCTAGATGATAGGGCCTAGGGCCTTCAAATCACTTCTAAAATGTTCACAAACCACGGGGGCAAGACGAAGGGCCTATGCTTCGCGCGTCATGACCTCGTGCGATTTTACACGAATATTTTCAAAGAGGTATTTCTGCCGATTATTGAAAAAAACGTACAGCTGGCAAATGTGTTCAAGATCAATAGCTCCTAGATTATAGGGCCTAGGGCCTTCAAACCACTTCTAAAATGTTCACAAACCACGGCCGCAAGAAGAAGAGCCTATGCTTCGCGCGTCATGACCTCGTGCGATTTTACACGAATATTTTCAATGAGGTATATCTGCGGATAATTGAGAAAAACATACAGCTGGCAAACGCTTTCAAGATCAATAGCTCCTAGATGATAGGGCCTGGGGCCTTCAAACCACTTCAAAAAATGTTCACAAACCACGGCCGCAAGACGAAGAGCCTATGCTTCGCGCGTCATGACCTTGTGCGATTTTACACGAATATTTTCAAAGAGGTATTTCGGCCGATTATTGAGAAAAACGTACAGCTGGCAAATGCTTTCAAGATCAATAGCTCCAAGATGATAGGGCCTAGGGCCTTCAAACCATTTCTAAAATGTTCACAAACCACGGCCGCAAGACAAGGAGCCTATGCTTTGCGCGTCATGACCTCGTGCGATTTTACACAAATATTTTCAATGAGGTATTTCTGCCGATTATTGAGAAAAACGTACAGCTGGCAAATGCTATCAAGTTCAATAGCTCCTAGATGATACGGCCTAGGGCCTTCAAAACACTTCTAAATTGTTCACAAACCACGGGCGCAAGACGCAGAGCCTATGTTTCGCACGTCATGACCTCTTGCGATTTTACACGAATATTTTCAAAGAGGTATTTCTGCGGATTATTGAGAAAAACGTACAGCTGGCTAATGCTTTCAAGATCAATAGCTCCTAGATGATAGGGCCTAGGGCCTTCAAACCACTTCTAAAATGTTCACAAACCACGGCGGCAAGACGAAGAGCCTATGCTTCGCGCGTCATGACCTCGTGCGATTTTACACGAATATTTTCAAAGAGGTATTTCTGCCGATTATTGAAAAAAACGTACAGCTGGCAAATGTGTTCAAGATCAATAGCTCCTAGATTATAGGGCCTAGGGCCTTCAAACCACTTCTAAATTGTTCACAAACCACGGGCGCAAGACGCAGAGCCTATGTTTCGCGCGTCATGATCTCGTGCGATTTTACACAAATATTTTCAATGAGGTATTTCTGCCGATTATTGAGAAATACATACAGCTGGCAAATGCTTTCAAGATCAATAGCTCCTAGATGATAGAGCCTAGGGCCTTAAAATCACTTCTAAAATGGTCACAAACCACGGCCGCAATACGAAGAGCCTATGCATTGCGCGTAATGACCTCGTGCGATTTTACACGAATATTTTCAAAGAGGAATTTCTGCCGATTATTGAGAAAAACGTACAGCTGGCAAATGCTTTCAAGATCAATAGCTCCTAGATGATAGGGCCTAGGGCCTTCAAACCACTTCTAAATTGTTCACAAACTGCGGCCGCAAGACGAAGAGCCTATGCTTCGCGCGTCATGACCTCGTGCGATTTTACACGAATATTTTCAAAGAGGTATTTCTGCCGATTATTGAGAAAATCGTACAGCTGGCAAATGCTTTCAAGATCAATAGCTCCTAGATGATAGGGCCTAGGGCATTCAAAACACTTTTAAAATGTTCACAAACCACGGGCGCAAGACGCAGAGCCTATGAATCGCGCGTCATGACCTCGTGCGATTTTACATGAATATTATCAATGAGGTAATTCTGACGATTATTGAGAAAAACATACAACTGGCAAATGCTTTCAAGTTCAATTGCTCTTAGATGATAGGGCCTAGGGCCTTCAAACCACTTCTAAATATTTCACAAACCTCGGGCGTAAGACGCAGAGCCTATGTTTCGCACGTCATGACCTCGTGCGATTTTACACAAATATTTTCAATGAGGTATTTCTGCCGATTATTGAGAAAAACATACAGCTGGCAAATGCTTTCAAGATCAATAGCTCCTAGATGATAGGGCCTAGGGCCTTCAAAACACTTCTAAATTGTTCACAAACCACGGGCGCAAGACGCAGAGCCTATGTTTCGCGCGTCATGATCTCGTGCGATTTTACACAAATATTTTCAATGAGGTATTTCTGCCGATTATTGAGAAAAACATAGAGCTGGCAAATGCTTTCAAGATCAAAAGCTCCTAGATGATAGAGCCTAGGGCCTTCAAATCACTTCTAAAATGTTCACAAACCACGGCCGCAAGACGAAGAGCCTATGATTCGCGCGTCATGACCTCGTGCGATTTTACACGAATATTTTCAATGAGGTATTTCTGCCGATTATTGAGAAAAACATACAGCTGTCAAATGCTTTCAAGATCAATAGCACCTAGATGATAGGGCCTAGGGCCTTCAAATCACTTCTAAAATGTTCACAAACCACGGCCGCAAGACGCAGAGCCTATGCTTCGCGCGTCAAGACCTCGTGCGATTTTATACGAATATTTTCAAAGAGGTATTTCTGCCGATTATTGAGAAAAACATACAGCTGGCAAATGCTTTCAAGATCAATAGCTCCTAGATGATAGGGCCTAGGGCCTTCAAACCACTTCTAAAATGTTCACATACCACGGCCGCAAGACGAAGAGCCTATGCTTCGCGCGTCATGACCTCGTGCGATTTTACACGAATATTTTCAAAGAGGTATTTCTGCGGATTATTGAGAAAATCGTACAGCTGTCAAATGCTTTCAAGATCAATAGCTCCTAGATGATAGGGCCTAGGGCCTTCAAACCACTTCTAAATTGTTCACAAACCACGGGCGCAAGACGCAGAGCCTATGTTTCGCGCGTCATGATCTCGTGCGATTTTACACGAATATTTTCAATGAGGTATTTCTGCCGATTATTGAGAAAAACATACAGCTGGCAAATGCTTACAAGATCAATAGCTCCTAGATGATAGAGCCTAGGGCCTTAAAATCACTTCTAAAATGGTCACAAACCACGGCCGCAATACGAAGAGCCTATGCATTGCGCGTAATGACCTCGTGCGATTTTACACGAATATTTTCAAAGAGGAATTTCTGCCGATTATTGAGAAAAACGTACAGCTGGCAAATGCTTTCAAGATCAATAGCTCCTAGATGATAGAGCCTAGGGCCTTAAAATCACTTCTAAAATGGTCACAAACCACGGCCGCAATACGAAGAGCCTATGCTTCGCGCGTCATGACCTCGTGCGATTTTACACGAATATTTTCAAAGAGGTATTTCTGCCGATTATTGAGAAAATCGTACAGCTGGCAAATGCTTTCAAGATCAATAGCTCCTAGATGATAGGGCCTAGGGCTTTCAAACCACTTCTAAAATGTTCACAAACCACGGCCGCAAGACGAAGAGCCTATGCTTTGCGCGTCATGACCTCGTGCGATTTTACACGAATATTTTCAATGAGGTATTTCTGCCGATTATTGAGAAAAACGTACAGCTGGCAAATGCTTTCAAGTTCAATAGCTCCTAGATGATACGGCCTAGGGCCTTCAAAACACTTCTAAATTGTTCACAAACCACGGGCGCAAGACCCAGAGCCTATGTTTCGCGCGTCATGACCTCGTGCGATTTTACACTAATATTTTCAAAGAGGTATTTCTGCCGATTATTGAGAAAAACATACAGCTGGCAAATGCTTTCAAGATCAATAGCTCCTAGATGATAGGGCCTAGGGCCTTCAAATCACTTATAAAATGTTCACAAACCACGGGCGCAAGACGCAGAGCCTATGAATCGCGCGTCATGACCTCGTGCGATTTTACATGAATATTATCAATGAGGTATTTCTGACGATTATTGAGAAAAACATACAGCTGGCAAATGCTTTCAAGTTCAATTGCTCTTAGATGATAGGGCCTAGGGCCTTCAAACCACTTCTAAATATTTCACAAACCTCGGGCGTAAGACGCAGAGCCTATGTTTCGCACGTCATGACCTCGTGCGATTTTACACAAATATTTTCAATGAGGAATTGCTGCCGATTATTGAGAAAAACATACAGCTGGCAAATGCTTTCAAGATCAATAGCTCCTAGATGATAGGGCCTAGGGCCTTCAAAACACTTCTAAATTGTTCACAAACCACGGGCGCAAGACGCAGAGCCTATGTTTCGCGCGTCATGATCTCGTGCGATTTTACACAAATATTTTCAATGAGGTATTTCTGCCGATTATTGAGAAAAACATAGAGCTGGCAAATGCTTTCAAGATCAAAAGCTCCTAGATGATAGAGCCTAGGGCCTTCAAATCACTTCTAAAATGTTCACAAACCACGGCCGCAAGACGAAGAGCCTATGATTCGCGCGTCATGACCTCGTGCGATTTTACACGAATATTTTCAATGAGGTATTTCTGCCGATTATTGAGAAAAACATACAGCTGTCAAATGCTTTCAAGATCAATAGCACCTAGATGATAGGGCCTAGGGCCTTCAAATCACTTCTAAAATGTTCACAAACCACGGCCGCAAGACGCAGAGCCTATGCTTCGCGCGTCATGACCTCGTGCGATTTTATACGAATATTTTCAAAGAGGTATTTCTGCGGATTATTGAGAAAAACATACAGCTGGCAAATGCTTTCAAGATCAATAGCTCCTAGATGATAGGGCCTAGGGCCTTCAAATCACTTATAAAATGTTCACAAACCACGGGCGCAAGACGCAGAGCCTATGAATCGCGCGTCATGACCTCGTGCGATTTTACATGAATATTATCAATGAGGTATTTCTGCCGATTATTGAGAAAAACATACAGCTGGCAAATGCTTTCAAGTTCAATTGCTCTTAGATGATAGGGCCTAGGGCCTTCAAACCACTTCTAAATATTTCACAAACCTCGGGAGCAAGACGCAGAGCATATGCTTCGTGCGTCATGCCCTCGTGCAATTTTACACGAATATTTTCAATGAGGTATTTCTGCCGATTATTGAGACAAACGTACAGGTGGCAAATGCTTTCAAGTTCAATAGCTCCTAGATGATAGGGCCTAGGGCCTACAAACCACTTCTAAAATGTTCACAAACCACGGGCGCAAGACGCAGACCCTATGCTTCGCGCGTCATGACCTCGTGCGATTTTACACGAATATTATAAATTAGGTGTTTCTGCCGATTATTGAGAAAAACGTACAACTGGCAAATGCTTTCAAGATCAATAGGTCCTAGATGATAGGGCCTAGGGCCTTCTAACCACTTCTAAAATGTTCACAAACCACGGCCGCAAGACGAAGAGCCTATGCTTCGCGTGTCATGACCACGTGCGATTTTACACGAATATTTTCAATGAGGTATTTCTGCCGATTATTGAGAAAATCGTAGAGCTGCCAAATACTTTCAAGTTCAATAGCTCCAAGATGATACGGCCTAGGGCATTCAAAACACTTCTAAATTGTTCACAAACCACGGGCACAAGACGCAGAGCCAATGTTTCGCGCGTCATGACCTCGTGCGATTTTACACGAATATTTCCAATGAGGTATATCTGCGGATGTTTGAGAAAAACATACAGCTGGCAAATGCTATCAAGATCAATTGCTCCTAGATGATAGGGCCTAGGGCCTTCTAACCACTTCTAAAATGTTCACAAACCACGGCCCCAAGACGAAGAGCCTATGCTTCGCGTGTCATGACCACGTGCGATTTTACACGAATATTTTCAATGAGGTATTTCTGCCGATTATTGAGAAAATCGTACAGCTGCCAAATACTTTCAAGTTCAATAGCTCCAAGATGATACGGCCTAGGGCATTCAAAACGCTTCTAAATTGTTCACAAACCACGGGCACAAGACGCAGAGCCTATGTTTCGCGCGTCATGACCTCGTGCGATTTTACACGAATATTTTCAATGAGGTATTTCTGCCGATTATTGAGAAAAACATAAAGCTGGCAAATGCTTTCAAGATCAATAGCTCCTAGATGATAGGGCCTGGGGCCTTCAAACCACTTCTAAATTGTTCACAAACCACGGGCGCAAGACGCAGAGCCAATGTTTCGCGCGTCATGACCTCGTGCGATTTTACACGAATATATTCAATGAGGTATTTCTGCCGATTATTGAGAAAAACATACAGCTAGCAAATGCTTTCAAGATCAATAGCTCCAAGATGATAGGGCCTAGGGCCTTCAAATCACTTCTAAATTGTTCACAAACCACGGGCGCAAGACGCAAAGCAAATGTTTCGCGCGTCATGACCTCGTGCAATTTTACATGAATATTTTCAATGAGGTATATCTGCGGATTATTGAGAAAAACATACAGCTGGCAAATGCTTTCAAGATCAATAGCTCCTAGATGATAGGGCCTAGGGCCTTCAAACCACTTCTAAAATGTTCACAAACCACGGCCGCAAGACGAAGAGCCTATGATTCGCGGGTCATGACCTCGTGCGATTTTACACGAATATATTCAAAGAGGTCTTTCTGCCGATTATTGAGAAAAACGTACAGCTGGCAAATGCTTTCAAGATCAATAGCTCCTAGATGATAGGACCTAGGGCCTTCAAACCACTTCTAAAATGTTCAGAAACCACGAGCGCAAGACGCAGAGCCTTTGTTTCGCGCGTCATGACCTCGTGCGATTTTACACAAATATTTTTAATGAGGTATATCTGCGGATAATTGAGAAAAACATACAGCTGGCAAATGCTTTCGAGATCAGTAGCTCCTAGATGATAGGGCCTAGGGCCATCAAACCACTTCTAAAATGTTCACAAACCACGGTCGCAAGACGAAGAGCCTATGCTTCGCGCGTCAAGACCTCGTGCGATTTTACACGAATATTTTCAATGAGGTATTTCTGCCGATTATTGAGAAAAACGTACAGCTGCCAAATGCTTTCAAGATCAATAGCTCCTAGATGATAGGGCCTAGGGCCTTCAAACCACTTCTAAAATGTTCACAAACCACGGGCGCATGACGCAGAGCCTAAGTTTCGCGCGTCATGACCTCGTGCGATTTTACATGAATATTTTCAATGAAGTATTTCTGCCAAATATTGAGAAAAACATACATCTGGCAAATGCTTTCAAGATCAATAGCTCCTAGATGATAGGGCCTAGGGCCTTCAAATCACTTCTAAATTGTTGACAAACCACGGGCACAAGACGCAGAGCCTATGTTTCGCGCGTCATGACCTCGTGTGATTTTACAGGAATATTTTCAATGAGGTATTTCTGCCGATTATTGAGAAAAACGTACAGCTGGCAAATGCTTTCAAGTTCAATTGCTCCTAGATGTTAGGGCCTAGGGCCTAAAAACCACTTCTAAATATTTCACAAACCAAGGGCGCAAGATGCAGAGCCTATGTTTCGCGCGTCATGACCTCGTGCGATTTCACACGAATATTTTCAATGAGATATTTCTGCGGATTGTTGAGAAAGACATACAGCTGGCAAATGCTTTCAAGTTCAATTACTCTTAGATGTTAGGGCCTAGGGACTTCAAACCACTTCTAAATATTTCACAAACCACGGGTGCAAGACGCAGAGCCTATGCTTCGCGCGTCATGACCTCGTGCGATTTTACACGAATATTTTCAATGAGGAATTTCTGCGGATTATTGAGAAAAACATACAGCTGGCAAATGCTTTCAAGATCAATAGCTCCTAGATGACAGGGCCTAGGGCCTTCAAATCACTTCTAAATTGTTCACAAACCACGGGCACAAGAGGCAGAGCCAATGTTTCGCGCGTCATGACCTCGTGCGATTTTACACTAATATTTTCAATGAGGTATTTCTGCCGATTATTGAGAAAAACGTACAGCTGCCAAATGCATTCAAGTTCAATTGCTCCTAGATGTTAGGGCCTAGGGCCTTCAAACCACTTCTAAATATTTCACACACCACGGGCGCAAGACGCAGAGCCTATGTTTCGCGCGTCATGAGCTCGTGCGATTTTACACGAATATTTTCAATGAGGTATTTCTGCGGATTATTGAGAAAAACATATAGCTGGCAAATACTTTCAAGTTCAATAGCTCCTAGATGATACGGCCTAGGGCCTTCAAAACACTTCTAAATTGTTCACAAACCACGGGCGCAAGACGCAGAGCCTATGTTTCGCGCGTCATGACCTCGTGCGATTTTACATGAATATTTTCAATGAGGTATTTCAGCCGATTATTGAGAAAAACGTACAGCTGGCAAATGCCTTCAAGTTCAATTGCACCTAGATGTTAGGGCCTAGGGCCTTCAAACCACTTCTAAATATTTCACAAACCATGGGCGCAAGACGCAGAGCCTATGCTTCGCGCGTCATGACCTCGTGCGATTTTACACGAATATTTTCAATGAGGTATTTCTGCGGATTATTGAGAAAAAAATATAGCTGGCAAATGCTTTCAAGATCAATAGGTCCTAGATGATAGGGCCTAGGGCCTTCAAACCACTTCTAAATTGTTCACAAACCACGGGCACAAGACGCAGAGCCAATGTTTCGCGCGTCATGACCTCGTGCGATTTTACACGAATATTTTTAATGAGGGATTTCTGCCGATTATTGAGAAAAACATACAGCTGGCAAATGCTTTCAAGTTCAAATGCTCCTAGATGATAGGGCCTAGGGCCTTCAAATCACTTCTAAATTGTTCACAAACCAAGGGCACAAGATGCAGAGCCAATGTTTCGCGCGTCATGACCTCGTGCGATTTTACACGAATATTTTCAATGAGGTATTTCTGCCGATTATTGAGAAAAACATACAGTTGGCAAATGCTTTCAAGATCAATAGTTCCTAGATGATAGGGCCTAGGGCCTTCAAACCACTTCTAAATTGTTCACAAACCACGGGCACAAGACGCGGAGCCAATGTTTCGCGCGTCATGACCTCGTGCGATTTTACACGAATATATTCAATGAGGTATTTCTGCCGATTATTGAGAAAAACGTACAGCTGGCAAATGCTTTCAAGTTCAATTGCTCTTAGATAATAGGGCCTAGGGACCTCAAACCACTTCAAAATATTTCACAAACCACGGGCGCAAGACGTAGAGCCTATGCTTCGCACGTCATGACCTCGTGCGATTTTACACGAATATTTTCAATGAGGAATTTCTGCAGATTATTGAGAAAAACATACAGTTGGCAAATGCTTTCAAGATCAATAGCTCCTAGATGATAGGGCCTAGGGCCTTCAAAACACTTCTAAATTGTTCACAAACCACGGGCGCAAGACGCAGAGCCTATGTTTCGCGCGTCATGACCTCGTGCAATTTTACATGAATATTTTCAATGAGGGATTTCTGCCGATTATTGAGAAAAACATACAGCTGGCAAATGCTTTCAAGATCAATAACTCCTAGATGATAGGGCCTAGGGCCTTCAAACCACTTCTAAAATGTTCACAAACCACGGCCGCAAGACGAAGAGCCTATGCTTCGCGCGTCATGACCTCGTGCGATTTTACACGAATTTTTTCAATGAGGTATTTCTGCGGATTATTGAGAAAAACATACAGCTGGCAAATGCTTTCAAGATCAATAGCTCCGAGATGATAGGGCCTAGGGCCTTCAAACCACTTCTAAAATGTTCACAAACCACGGCCGCAAGACGAAGAGCCTATGCTTCGCGCGTCATGACCTCGTGCAATTTTACATGAATATTTTCAATGAGGGATTTCTGCCGATTATTGAGAAAAACGTACAGATGCCAAATGCTTTCAATTTCAATTGCTCCTAGATGTTAGGGCCTAGGGCCTTCAAAACACTTCTAAATATTTCACAAACCACGGGCACAAGACGCAGAGCCAATGTTTCGCGCGTCATGACCTCGTGCGATTTTACACGAATATTTTCAATGAGGAATTTCTGCAGATTATTGAGAAAAACATACAGCTGGCAAATGCTTTCAAGATCAATAGCTCCTAGATGATAGGGCCTAGGGCCTTCAAACCACTTCTAAAATGTTCACAAACCACGGCCGCAAGACGAAGAGCCTATGCTTCGCGCGTCATGACCTCGTGCGATTTTACACGAATATTTTCAATGAGGTATTTCTGCCGATTATTGAGAAAAACGTACAGCTGGCAAATGCTTTCAAGTTCAATTGCTCCTAGATGTTAGGGCCTAGGGCCTTCAAACGACTTCTAAATATTTCACAAACCACGGGCGCAAGACGCAGAGCCTATGCTTCGCGCGTCATGACCTCGTGCGATTTTACACGAATATTTTCAATGAGGTATTTCTGCGGATTATTGAGAAAAACATACAGCTGTAAAATGCTTTCAAGATCAATAGCTCCTAGATGATAGGGCCTTGGGCCTTCAAATCACTTCTAAATTGTTCACAAACCACGGGCACAAGACGCAGAGCCAATGTTTCGCGCGTCATGACCTCGTGCGATTTTACACGAATATTTTCAATGAGGTATTTCTGCCGAATATTGAGAAAAACGTACAGCTGCCAAATGCTTTCAAGCTCAATAGCTCCTAGATGATACGGCCTAGGGCCGTCAAAACACTTCTAAAATGTTCACAAACCACGGCCGCAAGACGAAGAGCCTATGCTTCGCGCGTCATGACCTCGTGCGATTTTACACGAATATATTCAATGAGGTATTTCTGCGGATTATTGAGAAAAACATACAGCTGGCAAATGCTTTCAAGATCAATAGCTCCTAGATGATAGGGCCTAGGGCCTTCAAAACACTTCTAAATTGTTCACAAACCACGGGCGCAAGACGCAGAGCCTATGATTCGCGCGTCATGACCTCGTGCGATTATACATGAATATTTTCAATGAGGTATTTCTGCCGATTATTGAGAAAAACGTACAGGTGGCAAATGCTTTCAAGTTCAATTGCACCTAGATGTTAGGGCCTAGGGCCTTCAAACCACTTCTAAATATTTCACAAACCACGGGCGCAAGACGCAGAGCCTATGCTTCGCGCGTCATGACCTCGTGCGATTTTACACGAATATTTTCAATGAGGTATTTCTGCGGATTATTGAGTAAAACATATAGCTGGCAAATGCTTTCAAGATCAATAGTTCCTAGATGATAGGGCCTAGGGCCTTCAAACCACTTCGAAATTGTTCACAAACCACGGGCACAAGACGCAGAGCCAATGTTTCGCGCGTCATGACCTCGTGCGATTTTACACGAATAATTTCAATGAGGGATTTCTGCCGATTATTGAGAAAAACATACAGCTGGCAAATGCTTTCAAGTTCAATTGCTCCTAGATGATAGGGCCTAGGGCCTTCAAATCACTTCTAAATTGTTCACAAACCACGGGCACAAGATGCAGAGCCAATGTTTCGTGCGTCATGACCTCGTGCGATTTTACACGAATATTTTCAATGAGGTATTTCTGCCGATTATTGAGAAAAACATACAGTTGGCAAATGCTTTCAAGATCAATAGTTCCTAGATGATAGGGCCTAGGGCCTTCAAACCACTTCGAAATTGTTCACAAACCACGGGCACAAGACGCGGAGCCAATGTTTCGCGCGTCATGACCTCATGCGATTTTACACGAATATTTTCAATGAGGTATTTCTGCCGATTGTTGAGAAAAACGTACAGCTGGCAAATGCTTTCAAGTTCAATTGCTCTTAGATATTAGGGCCTAGGGACCTCAAACTACTTCTAAATATTTCACAAACCACGGGCGCAAGACGTAGAGCCTATGCTTCGCACGTCATGACCTCGTGCGATTTTACACGAATATATTCAATGAGGAATTTCTGCAGATTATTGAGAAAAACATACAGTTGGCAAATGCTTTCAAGATCAATAGCTCCTAGATGATAGGGCCTAGGGCCTTCAAAACACTTCTAAATTGTTCACAAACCACGGGCGCAAGACGCAGAGCCTATGTTTCGCGCGTCATGACCTCGTGCAATTTTACATGAATATTTTCAATGAGGGATTTCTGCCGATTATTGAGAAAAACATACAGCTGGCAAATGCTTTCAAGATCAATAACTCCTAGATGATAGAGCCTAGGGCCTTCAAACCACTTCTAAAATGTTCACAAACCACGGCCGCAAGACGAAGAGCCTATGCTTCGCGCGTCATGACCTCGTGCGATTTTACACGAATTTTTTCAATGAGGTATTTCTGCGGATTATTGAGAAAAACATACAGCTGGCAAATGCTTTCAAGATCAATAGCTCCGAGATGATAGGGCCTAGGGCCTTCAAACCACTTCTAAAATGTTCACAAACCACGGCCGCAAGACGAAGAGCCTATGCTTCGCGCGTCATGACCTCGTGCGATTTTACATGAATATTTTCAATGAGGGATTTCTGCCGATTATTGAGAAAAACGTACAGATGCCAAATGCTTTCAATTTCAATTGCTCCTAGATGTTAGGGCCTAGGGCCTTCAAAACACTTCTAAATATTTCACAAACCACGGGCACAAGACGCAGAGCCAATGTTTCGCGCGTCATGACCTCGTGCGATTTTACACGAATATTTTCAATGAGGAATTTCTGCAGATTATTGAGAAAAACATACAGCTGGCAAATGCTTTCAAGTTCAATTGCTCTTAGATGTTAGGGCCTAGGGCCTTCAAACCACTTCTAAATATTTCACAAACCACGGGCGCAAGACGCAGAGCCTATGTTTCGAGCGTCATGACCTCGTGCGATTTTACACGAATATTTTCAATGAGGAATTTCTGCGGATTTTTGAGAAAAACATACAGCTGGCAAATGCTTTCAAGATCAATAGCTCCTAGATGATAGGGCCTAGGGCCTTCAAACCACTTCTAAAATGTTCACAAACCACGGCCGCAAGACGAAGAGCCTATGCTTCGCGCGTCATGACCTCGTGCGATTTTACACGAATATTTTCAATGAGGTATTTCTGCGGATTATTGAGAAAAACATACAGCTGTAAAATGCTTTCAAGATCAATAGCTCCTAGATGATAGGGCCTTGGGCCTTCAAATCACTTCTAAATTGTTCACAAACCACGGGCACAAGACGCAGAGCCAATGTTTCGCGCGGCATGACCTCGTGCGATTTTACACGAATATTTTCAATGAGGTATTTCTGCCGAATATTGAGAAAAACGTACAGCTGCCAAATGCTTTCAAGCTCAATAGCTCCTAGATGATACGGCCTAGGGCCGTCAAAACACTTCTAAAATGTTCACAAACCACGGCCGAAAGACGAAGAGCCTATGCTTCGCGCGTCATGACCTCGTGCGATTTTACACGAATATATTCAATGAGGTATTTCTGCGGATTATTGAGAAAAACATACAGCTGGCAAATTCTTTCAAGATCAATAGCTCCTAGATGATAGGGCCTAGGGCCTTCAAACCACTTCTAAAATGTTCACAAACCACGGCCGCAAGACGAAGAGCCTATGCTTCGCGCGTCATGACCTCGTGTGATTTTACATGAATATTTTCAATGAGGGATTTCTGCCGATTATTGAGAAAAACGTACAGCTGCCAAATGCTTTCAAGTTCAATTGCTCCTAGATTTTAGGGCCTAGGGCCTTCAAAACACTTCTAAATATTTCACAAACCACGGGCACAAGACGCAGACCCAATGCTTCGCGCGTCATGACCTCGTGCGATTTTACACGAATATTTTCAATGAGGAATTTCTGCAGATTATTGAGAAAAACATACAGCTGGCAAATGCTTTCAAGTTCAATTGCTCATAGATGTTAGGGCCTAGGGCCTTCAAACCACTTCTAAATTGTTGACAAACCATGGGCACAAGACTAAGAGCCAATGTTTCGCGCGTCATGACCTCGTGCGATTTTACACGAATATTTTCAATGAGGGATTTCTGCCGATATATGAGAAAAACGTACAGCTGCCAAATGCTTTCAAGTTCAAAAGCTCCTAGATGATACGGCCTAGGGCCTTCAAAACACTTCTAAAATGTTCACAAACCATGGCCGCAAGACGAAGAGCCTATGCTTCGCGCGTCATGACCTTGTGCGATTTTACACGAATATTTTCAATGAGGTATTTCTGCCGATTATTGAGAAAAACATACAGCTGGCAAATGCTTTCAAGATCAATAGCTCCTCGATGATAGGGCCTAGGGCCGTCAAACCACTTCTAAATTGTTCACAAACCACGGGCGCAAGACGCAGAGCCTATGCTTCGCGTGTCATGACCTCGTGCGATTTTACACGAATATTTTCAAAGAGGGATTTCTGAGGATTATTGAGAAAAACATACAGCTGGCAAATGCTTTCAAGATCAATAGCTCCTAGATGATAGGGCCTAGGGCCTTCAAACCACTTCTAAAATGTTCACAAACCATGGCCGCAAGACGAAGAGCCTATGCTTCGCGCGTCATGACCTCGTGCGATTATACACGAATATTTTCAATGAGGTATTTCTGCCGATTATTGAGAAAAACATACAGCTGGCAAATGCTTTCAAGATCAATAGCTCCTAGATGATAGGGCCTAGGGCCGTCAAACCACTACTAAATTGTTCACAAACCACGGCCGCAAGACGAAGAGCCAATGCTTCGCGCGTCATAACCTCGTGCGATTTTACACGAATATTTTCAATGAGGTATTTCTGCGGATTATTGAGAAAAACATACAGCTGGCAAATGCTTTCATGATCAATAGCTCCTAGATGATACGGCCTAGAACCTTCAAAACACTTCTAAAATGTTCACAAACCACGGCTGCAAGACGAAGAGCCTATGTTTCGGCCGTCATGACCTCGTGCGATTTTACACGAATATTTTCAATGAGCTATTTCTGCCGATTATTAAGAAAAACATACAGCTGGCAAATGCTTTCAAGATCAATAGCTCCTAGATGATAGGGCCTAGGGCCTTAAAATCACTTCTAAAATGTTCACAAAACACGGACGCAAGACGAAGAGCCTATGCTTCGCGCGTCATGACCTCGTGCGATTTTACACGAATATTTTCAAAGAGGTATTTCTGCGGATTATTGAGAAAAACATACAGCTGGCAAATGCTTTCAAGATCAATAGCTCCTAGATGATAGGGCCTAGCGCCTTCAAACCACTTCTAAAATGTTCACATACCACGGCCGCAAGACGAAGAGCCTATGCTTCGCGCGTCATGACCTTGTGCGATTTTACACGAATATTTTCAATGAGGGATTTCTGCGGATTATTGAGAAAAACGTACAACTGCCAAATGCTTTCAAGTTCAAAAGCTCCTAGATGATACGGCCTAGGGCCTTCAAAACACTTCTAAATTGTTCACAAACCACGGGCGCAAGACGCAGAGCCTATGTTTCGCGCGTCATGACCTCGTGCGATTTTACATGAATATTTTCATTGAGGTATTTCTGCCGATTATTGAGAAAAACATACAGCTGGCAAATGCTTTCAAGATCAATAGCTCCTAGATGATAGGGCCTAGGGCCTTCAAATCACTTCTAAATTGTTCACAAACCACGGCGGCAAGACGAAGAGCCTATGCTTCGTGCGTCATGACCTCGTGCGATTTTACACGAATATTGTGAATGAGGTATTTCTGCCGATTATTGAGAAAAACGTACAGCTGCCAAATGCTTTGAGGTTCAATAGCTCCTAGATGATACGGCCTAGGGCCTTCAAAACACTTCTGAATTGTTCACAAACCACGGCCGCAAGACGAAGAGCCTATGCTTTGCGCGTCATGACCTCGTGCGATTTTACACGAATATTTTCAATGAGGTACTTCTGCCGATTATTGAGAAAAACGTACAGCTGGCAAATGCTTTCAAGTTCAATAGCTCCTAGATGATACGGCCTAGGGTCTTCAAAACACTTCTAAATTGTTCACAAACCACGGGCGCAAGAAGCAGAGCCTATGTTTCGCGCATCATGACCTCGTGCGATTTTACACGAATATTTTCAAAGAGGTATTTCTGCGGATTATTGAGAAAAATGTACAGCTGGCAAATGCTTTCAAGATCAATAGCTCCTAGATGATAGGGCCTAGGGCCTTCAAACCACTTCTAAAATGTTCACAAACCACGGCCGCAAGACGAAGAGCCTGTGCTTTGCGCGTCATGACCTCGTGCGATTTTACACGAATATTAACAATGAGGTATTTCTGCCGATTATTGAGAAAAACGTACAGCTGGCAAATGCTTTCAAGTTCAATAGCTCCTAGATGATATGGCCTAGGGCCTTCAAAACGCTTCTAAATTGTTGACAAACCACGGGCACAAGACGCGGGGCCAATGTTTCGCGCATCATGACCTTGTGCGATTTTACACTAATATTTTCAATGAGGTATTTCTGCCGATTATTGAGAAAAACGTACAGCTGCCAAATGCTTTCAAGTTCAATAGCTCCTAGATGATACGGCCTAGGGCCTTCAAAACACTTCTGAATTGTTCACAAACCACGAGCGCAAGACGCAGAGCCTATGATTCGCGCGTCATGATCTCGTGCGATTTTACACGAATATTTTCAAAGAGGAATTTCTGCCGATTATTGAGAAAAACGTACAGTGGGCAAATGCTTTCAAGATCAATAGCTCCTAGATGATAGGGCCTAGGGCCTTCAAACCACTTCGAAAATGTTCACAAACTACGGCCGCAAGACGAAGAGCCTATGCATTGCGCGAAATGACCTCGTGCGATTTTACACGAATATTTTCAAAGAGGAATTTCTGCCGATTATTGAGAAAAACGTACAGCTGGCAAATGCTTTCAAGATCAATAGCTCCTAGATGATAGGGCCTAGGGCCTTCAAATCACTTCTAAAATGTTCACAAACCACGGACGCAAGACGAAGAGCCTATGCTTTGCGCGTCATGACCTCGTGCGATTTTACACTAATATTTTCAAAGAGGTATTTCTGCGGATTATTGAGAAAAATGTATAGCTGCCAAATGCTTTCAAGTTCAATAGCTCCTAGATGATACGGCCTAGGGTCTTCAAAACACTTCTAAATTGTTCACAAACCACGGGCGCAAGACGCAGAGCCTATGTTTCTCGCGTCATGACCTCGTGCGATTTTACACGAATATTTTCAATAAGGTATTTCTGCCGATTATTGAGAAAAACATACAGCTGGCAAATGCTTTCAAGATCAATAGCTCCTAGATGATAGGGCCTAGGGCCTTCACAGCACTTCTAAAATGTTCACAAACTACGGCCGCAAGACGAAGAGCCTATGCATTGCGAGAAATGACCTCGTGCGATTTTACACGAATATTTTCAAAGAGGAATTTCTGCCGATTATTGAGAAAAACGTACAGCTGGCAAATGCTTTCAAGATCAATAGCTCCTAGATGATAGGGCCTAGGGCCTTCAAACCACTTCTAAAATGTTCACAAACTACGGCCGCAAGACGAAGAGCCTATGTTTTGCGGGTCATGACCTCGTGCGATTTTACACGAATATTTTCAAAGAGGTATTTCTGCGGATTATTGAGAAAATCGTACAGCTGGCAAATGCTTTCAAGATCAATAGCTCCTAGATGATAGGGCCTAGGGCCTTCAAACCACTTCTAAAATGTTCACAAACCACGGCCGCAAGACGAAGAGCCTGTGCTTTGCGCGTCATGACCTCGTGCGATTTTACACGAATATTTTCAAAGAGGTATTTCTGCCGATTATTGAGAAAAACGTACAGCTGGCAAATGCTTTCAAGATCAATAGCTCCTAGATGATAGGGCCTAGGGCCCTCAAAACACTTCTAAAATGTTCACAAACCACGGCCGCAAGACGAAGAGCCTATGCTTCGCGCGTCATAACCTCGTGCGATTTTACACGAATATTTTCAAAGAGGTATTTCTGCGGATTATTGAGAAAATCGTACAGCTGGCAAATGCTTTCAAGATCAATAGCTCCTAGATGATAGGGCCTAGGGCCTTCAAACCACTTCTAAAATGTTCACAAACCACGGCCGCAAGACGAAGAGCCTGTGCTTTGCGCGTCATGACCTCGTGCGATTTCACACGAATATTTTCAAAGAGGTATTTCTGCCGATTATTGAGAAAAACGTACAGCTGGCAAATGCTTTCAAGATCAATAGCTCCTAGATGATACGGCCTAGGGCCTTCAAACCACTTCTAAATTGTTCACAAACCACGGGCGCAAGACGCAGAGCCTATGTTTCGCGCGTCATGACCTTGTGCGATTTTACAAGAATATTTTCAATAAGGTATTTCTGCCGATTATTGAGAAAAACATACAGCTGGCAAATGCTTTCAAGATCAATAGCTCCTAGATGATAGGGCCTAGGGCCTTCAAAGCACTTCTAAAATGTTCACAAACTACGGCCGCAAGACGAAGAGCCTATGCATTGCGCGAAATGACCTCGTGCGATTTTACACGAATATTTTCAAAGAGGAATTTCTGCCGATTATTGAGAAAAACGTACAGCTGGCAAATGCTTTCAAGATCAATAGCTCCTAGATGATAGGGCCTAGGGCCTTCAAACCACTTCTAAAATGTTCACAAACCACGGGCGCAAGACGCAGAGCCTATGTTTCGCGCGTCATGACCTTGTGCGATTTTACAAGAATATTTTCAATAAGGTATTTCTGCCGATTATTGAGAAAAACATACAGCTGGCAAATGCTTTCAAGATCAATAGCTCCTAGATGATAGGGCCTAGGGCCTTCAAAGCACTTCTAAAATGTTCACAAACTACGGCCGCAAGACGAAGAGCCTATGCATTGCGCGAAATGACCTCGTGCGATTTTACACGAATATTTTCAAAGAGGAATTTCTGCCGATTATTGAGAAAAACGTACAGCTGGCAAATGCTTTCAAGATCAATAGCTCCTAGATGATAGGGCCTAGGGCCTTCAAACCACTTCTAAAATGTTCACAAACTACGGCCGCAAGACGAAGAGCCTATGTTTTGTGGGTCATGACCTCGTGCGATTTTACACGAATATTTTCAAAGAGGTATTTCTGCGGATTATTGAGAAAATCGTACAGCTGGCAAATGCTTTCAAGATCAATAGCTCCTAGATGATAGGGCCTAGGGCCTTCAAACCACTTCTAAAATGTTCACAAACCACGGCCGCAAGACGAAGAGCCTGTGCTTTGCGCGTCATGACCTCGTGCGATTTTACACGAATATTTTCAAAGAGGTATTTCTGCCGATTATTGAGAAAAACGTACAGCTGGCAAATGCTTTCAAGATCAATAGCTCCTAGATGATAGGGCCTAGGGCCCTCAAAACACTTCTAAAATGTTCACAAACCACGGCCGCAAGACGAAGAGCCTATGCTTCGCGCGTCATAACCTCGTGCGATTTTACACGAATATTTTCAAAGAGGTATTTCTGCGGATTATTGAGAAATCGTACAGCTGGCAAATGCTTTCAAGATCAATAGCTCCTAGATGATAGGGCCTAGGGCCTTCAAACCACTTCTAAAATGTTCACAAACCACGGCCGCAAGACGAAGAGCCTGTGCTTTGCGCGTCATGACCTCGTGCGATTTCACACGAATATTTTCAAAGAGGTATTTCTGCCGATTATTGAGAAAAACGTACAGCTGGCAAATGCTTTCAAGATCAATAGCTCCTAGATGATACGGCCTAGGGCCTTCAAACCACTTCTAAATTGTTCACAAACCACGGGCGCAAGACGCAGAGCCTATGTTTCACGCGTCATGACCTTGTGCGATTTTACAAGAATATTTTCAATAAGGTATTTCTGCCGATTATTGAGAAAAACATACAGCTGGCAAATGCTTTCAAGATCAATAGCTCCTAAATGATAGGGCCTAGGGCCTTCAAATCACTTCTAAAATGTTAACAAACCAAGGCCGCAAGATGAAGAGCCTATGCTTCGCGCGTCATGACCTCGTGCGATTTTACACAAATATTTTCAATGAGGTATTTCTGCCGATTATTGAGAAAAACGTACAGCTGGCAAATGCTTTCAAGTTCAATTGCTCTTAGATGATAGGGCCTAGGGACTTCAAACCACTTCTTAATATTTCACAAACCACGGGCGCAAGACGCAGAGCCTATGCTTCGCGCGTCATGACCTTGTGCGATTTTACACGAATATTTTCAATGAGGAATTTCTGCGGATTATTGAGAAAAACATACAGCTGGCAAATGCTTTCAAGATCAATATCTCCTAGATGATAGGGCCTAGGGCCTTCAAATCACTTCTAAATTGTTCACAAACCACGGGCACAAGACGCAGAGCCAATGTATCGCACGTCATGACCTCTTGCGATTTTACACAAATATTTTAATGAGGTATTTCTGCCGATTATTGAGAAAAACGTACAGCTGGCAAATGCTTTCAAGATCAATAGCTCCTAGATGATAGGGCCTAGGGCCTTCAAACCACTTCTAAAATGTTCACAAACCACGGCGGCAAGACGAAGAGCCTATGTTTCGCGCGTCATGACCTCGTGCGATTTTACACGAATATTTTCAATGAGGTATATCTGCCGATTATTGAGAAAAACATACAGCTGGCAAATGCTTTCAAGATCAATAGCTCCTAGATGATAGGGCCTAGGGCCTTCAAAACACTTCTAAAATGTTCACAAACCACGGCCGCAAGACGAAGTGCCTATGCATTGCGCGAAATGACCTCGTGCGATTTTACACAAATATTTTCAAAGAGGAATTTCTGCCGATTATTGAGAAAAACGTACAGCTGGCAAATGCTTTCAAGATCAATAGCTCCTAGATGATAGGGCCTAGGGCCTTCAAACCACTTCTAAAATGTTCACAAACCACGGCCGCAGGACGAAGAGCCTATGCTTCGCGCGTCATGACCTCGTGCGATTTTACACGAATATTTTCAAAGAGGGATTTCTGCCGATTATTGAGAAAATCGTACAGCTGGCAAATGCTTTCAAGATCAATAGCTCCTAGATGATAGGGCCTAGGGCCTTCAAACCACTTATAAAATGTTCACAAACCACGGCCGCAAGACGAAGAGCCTGTGCTTTGCGCGTCATGACCTCGTGCGATTTTACACGAATATTTTCAATGAGGTATTTCTGCTGATTATTGAGAAAAACGTACAGCTGGCAAATGCTTTCAAGTTCAATAGCTCCTAGATGATACGGCCTAGGGCCTTCAAAACGCTTCTAAATTGTTCACAAACCACGGGCGCAAGACGCAGAGCCTATGTTTCGCGCGTCATGACCTCGTGCGATTTTACACGAATATTTTCAAAGAGGTATTTCTGCCGATTATTGAGAAAAACGTACAGCTGCCAAATGCATTCAAGCTCAATAGCTCTTAGATGATACGGCCTAGGGCCTTCAAAACACTTCTAAAATGTTCACAAACCACGGCCGCAAGACGAAGAGCCTATGTTTCGCGGGTCATGACCTCGTGCGATTTTACACGAATATTTTCAATGAGGTATTTCTGCCGATTATTGAGAAAAACATACAGCTGGCAAATGCTTTCAAGATCAATAGCTCCTAGATGATAGGGCCTAGGGCCTTCAAATCACTTCTAAAATGTTCACAAACCACGGCCGCAAGATGAAGAGCCTATGCTTCGCGCGTCATGACCTCGTGCGATTTTACATGAATATTATCAAAGAGGTATTTCTGCCGATTATTGAGAAAAACGTACAGCTGGCAAATGCTTTCAAGATCAATGGCTCCTAGATGATAGGGCCTAGGGCCTTCAAATCACTTCTAAAATGTTCACAAACCACGGCCGCAAGACGAAGAGCCTATGCTTTGCGCGTCATGACCTCGTGCGATTTTACACGAATATTTTCAATGAGGTATATCTGCCGATTATTGAGAAAAACGTACAGCTGCCAAATGCTTTCAAGTTCAATAGCTCCTAGATGATACGGCCTAGGGCCTTCAAAACACTTCTAAATTGTTCACAAACCACGGGCGCAAGACGCAGAGCCTATGTTTCGCGCGTCATGACCTCGTGCGATTTTACATGAATATTTTCAATGAGGTATTTCTGCCGATTATTGAGAAAAACGTACAGCTGGCAAATGCTTTCAAGTTCAATTGCTCTTAGATGATAGGGCCTAGGGACTTCAAACCACTTCTTAATATTTCACAAACCACGGGCGCAAGACGCAGAGCCTATGCTTCGCGCGTCATGACCTCTTGCGATTTTACACAAATATTTTAATGAGGTATTTCTGCCGATTATTGAGAAAAACGTACAGCTGCCAAATGCTTTCAAGCTCAATAGCTCCTAGATGATACGGCCTAGGGCCTTCAAAACACTTCTAAAATGTTCGCAAACCACGGCCGCAAGACGAAGAGCCTATGTTTCGCGGGTCATGACCTCGTGCGATTTTACACGAATATTTTCAATGAGGTATTTCTGCCGATTATTGAGAAAAACATACAGCTGGCAAATGCTTTCAAGATCAATAGCTCCTAGATGATAGGGCCTAGGGCCTACAAATCACTTCTAAATTGTTCACGAACCACGGGCACAAGACGCAGAGCCAATGTTTCGCGTGTGATGACCTCGTGCGATTATACACGAATATTTTCAATGAGGTATTTCTGCCGATTATTGAGAAAAACATACAGCTGGCAAATGCTTTCAAGATCAATAGCTCCTAGATGATAGGGCCTAGGGCCTTCAAACCACTTCTAAATTGTTGACAAACCACGGCCGCAAGACGCAGAGCCTATGATTCGCGCGTCATGACCTCGTGCGATTTTACACGAATATTTTCAATGAGGTATTTCTGCCGATTATTGAGAAAAACATACAGCTGGCAAATGCTTTCAAGATCAATAGCTCCTAGATGATAGGGCCTAGGGCCTTCAAAACACTTCTAAATATTTCACAAACCACGGGCGCAAGACGCAGAGCCTATGCTTCGCGCGTCATGACCTCATGCGATTTTACACGAATATTTTCAATGAGGTATTTCTGCCGATTATTGAGAAAAACGTACAGCTGCCAAATGCTTTCAAGTTCAAAAGCTCCTAGATGATACGGCCTAGGGCCTTCAAAACACTTCAAAAATGTTCACAAACCACGGGCGCAAGACGCAGAGCCTATGTTTCGCGCAACATGACCTCGTGCGATTTTACATGAATATTTTCAATTAGGTATTTCTGCCGATTATTGAGAAAAACATACAGCTGGCAAATGCTTTCAAGTTCAATAGCTCCTAGATGATACGGCCTAGGGCCTTCAAAACACTTCTAAATTGTTCACAAACCACGGGCGCAAGATGCAGAGCCTATGTTTCGCGCGTCATGACCTCGTGCGATTATACATGAATATTTTCAATGAGGTATTTCTGCCGATTATTGAGAAAAACATACAGCTGGCAAATGCTTTCAAGTTCAATTGCTCCTAGATGTTAGGGCCTAGGGCCTTCAAACCACTTCTAAATATGTCACAAACCACGGGCGCAAGACGCAGAGCCTATGCTTCACGCGTCATGACCTCCTGCGATTTTACACGAATATTTTCAATGAGGTATTTCTGCCGATTATTGAGAAAAACATACAGCTGGCAAATGCTTTCAAGTTCAATAGCTCCTAGATGATAGGGCCTAGGGCCTTCAAACCACTTCTAAAATGTTCACAAACCACGGCCGCAAGACAAAGAGCCTATGATTCGCGCGTCATGACCTCGTGCGATTTTACACGAATATTTTCAATGAGGTATTTCTGCCGATTATTGAGAAAAACGTACAGCTGGCAAATGCTTTCAAGTTCAATTGCTCCTAGATGTTAGGGCCTAGGGCCTTCAAAACACTTCTAAATGGTTCACAAACCACGGGCGCAAGACGCAGAGCCTATGAATCGCGCGTCATGACCTCGTGCGATATTACATGAATATTATCAATGAGGTATTTCTGCCGATTATTGAGAAAAACATACAGCTGGCAAATGCTTTCAAGTTCAATTGCTCTTAGATGATAGGGCCTAGGGCCTTCAAACCACTTCTAAATATTTCACAAACCACGGCCGCAAGACGAAGAGCCTATGCTTCGCACGTCATGACCTCGTGCGATTTTACACAAATATTTTCAAAGAGGTATTTCTGCCGATTATTGAGAAAAACATACAGCTGGCAAATGCTTTCAAGATCAATAGCTCCTAGATGATAGGGCCTAGGGCCTTAAAAACACTTCTAAAATGTTCACAAACCAGGGCCGCAAGACGAAGAGCCTATGTTTCGCGCGTCATGACCTCGTGCGATTTTACACGAATATTATCAATGAGGTATTTCTGCCGATTATTGAGAAATACATACAGCTGGCAAATGCTTTCAAGATCAATAGCTCCTAGATGATAGGGCCTAGGGCCTTCAAATCACTTCTAAAATGTTCACAAACCACGGCCGCAAGACGAAGAGCCTATGCTTCGCGCGTCATGACCTCGTGCGATTTGACACAAATATTTTCAAAGAGGTATTTCTGCCGATTATTGAGAAAAACATACAGCTGGCAAATGCTTTCAAGATCAATAGCTCCTAGATGATAGGGCCTAGGGCCTTCAAACCACTTCTAAAACGTTCACAACCCACGGCCGCAAGCCGAAGAGCCTATGCTTCGCGCGTCATGACCTCGTGCGATTTTACACGAATATTTTCAATGAGGGATTTCTCTCGATTATTGAGAAAAACAAATAGCTGGCAAATATTGTCAAGGTCAATAGCTCCTAGATGATACGGCCTAGGGCCTTCAAAACACTTCTAAATTGTTCACAAACCATGGGCGCAAGACGCAGAGCCTATGTTTCGCGCGTCATGACCTCGTGCGATTTTACATGAATATTTTCAATGAGGTATTTCTGCCGATTATTGAGAAAAACATACAGCTGGCAAATGCTTTCAAGATCAATAGCTCCTAGATGATAGAGCCTAGGGCCTTCAAATCATTTCTAAATTGTTGACAAACCACGGGCACAAGACGCAGAGACAATGATTCGCGCGTCATGACCTCGTGCGATTTTACACGAATATTTTCAATGAGGTATTTCTGCCGATTATTGAGAAAAACGTACAGCTGGCAAATGCTTTCAAGTTCAATTGCTCCTAGATGTTAGGGCCTAGGGCCTTCAAACGACTTCTAAATATTTCACAAACCACGGGCGCAAGACGCAGAGCCTATGCTTCGCGCGTCATGACCTCGTGCGATTTTACACGAATATTTTCAATGAGGTATTTCTGCGGGTTATTGAGAAAAACATACAGCTGGCAAATGCTTTCAAGATCAATAGCTCCTAGATGATAGGGCCTAGGGCCTTCAAACCACTTCTAAAATGTTCACAAACCACAGCCGCAAGACGAAGAGCCTATGCTACGCGCGTCATGACCTCGTGCGATTTTACACGAATATTTTCAATGAGGGATATCTGCCGATTATTGAGAAAAACGTACAGCTGCCAAATGCTTTCAAGTTCAAAAGCTCCTAGATGATACGGCCTAGGGCCTTCAAACCACTTCTAAAATGTTCACAAACCACGGGCGCAACACGAAGAGCCTATGCTTCGCGCGTCATGACCTCGTGCGATTATACACAAATATTTTCAATGAGGTATTTCTGCCGATTATTGAGAAAAACGTACAGCTGGCAAATGCTTTCAAGTTCAATAGCTCCTAGATGTTAGGGCCTAGGGCCTTCAAACCACTTCTAAATATTTCACAAACCACGGACGCAAGACGCAGAGCCAATGCTTCGCGCGTCATGACCTCGTGCGATTATACACGAATATTTTCAATGAGGGATTTCCGCCGATTATTGAGAAAAACGTACAGCTGCCAAATGCTTTCAAGTTCAATAGCTCCTAGATGATACGGCCCAGGGCCTTCAAAACACTTCTAAATAGTTCACAAACCACGGGCGCAAGACGCAGAGCCTATGTTTCGCGCGTCATGACCTCGTGCGATTTTACACGAATATTTTCAATGAGGAATTTCTGCGAATTTTTGAGAAAAACATACAGCTGACAAATGCTTTCAAGATCAATAGCTCCTAGATGATAGGGCCTAGGGCATTCAAACCACTTCTAAAATGTTCAAAAACCATGGCCGCAAGACGAAGAGCCTATGCTTTGCGCGTCATGACCTCGTGCGATTTTACATGAATATTATCAATGAGGTATTTCTGCCGATTATTGAGAAAAACATACAGCTGGCAAATGCTTTCAAGTTCAATTGCTCTTAGATGTTAGGGCCTAGGGCCTTCAAACCACTTCTAAATATTTCACAAACCACGGGCGCAAGACGCAGAGCCTATGCTTCGCGCGTCATGACCTCGTGCGATTTTACACGAATATTTTCAAAGAGGTATTTCTGCGGATTATTGAGAAAAACGTACAGCTGGCAAATGCTTTCAAGATCAATAGCTCCTAGATGATAGGGCCTAGGGCCTTCAAACCACTTCTAAAATGTTCACAAACCACGGGCGCAAGACGCAGACGCTATGCTTCGCGCGTAATGACCTCGTACGATTTTACACGAATATATTCAATGAGGCATTTCTGCCGATTATTGAGAAAAACGTACAGCTGGCAAATGCTTTCAAGTTCAATAGCTCCTAGATGTTAGGGCCTAGGGCCTTCAAACCACTTCTAAATATTTCACAAACCACGGACGCAAGACGCAGAGCCAATGCTTCGCGCGTCATAACCTCGTGCGATTATACACGAATATTTTCAATGAGGGATTTCCGCCGATTATTGAGAAAAACGTACAGCTGCCAAATGCTTTCAAGTTCAATAGCTCCTAGATGATACGGCCTAGGGCCTTCAAAACACTTCTAAATTGTTCACAAACCACGGGCGCAAGACGCAGAGCCTATGTTTCGCGCGTCATGACCTCGTGCGATTTCACACGAATATTTTCAATGAGGTATTTCTGCCGATTATTGAGAAAAACGTACAGCTGGCAAATGCTTTCAAGATCAAAGGCTCCTAGATGATAGGGCCTAGGGCCTTCAAACCACTTCTAAAATGTTCACAAACCACGGCCGCAAGACGAAGAGCCTATGCTTCGCGCCTCATGACCTCGTGCGATTTTACACGAATATTTTCAAAGAGGAATTTCTGCCGATTATTGAGAAAAACGTACAGCTGGCAAATGCTTTCAAGATCAAACGCTCCTAGATGATAGGGCCTAGGGCCTTCAAACCACTTCTAAAATGTTCACAAACCACGGCCGCAAGACGAAAAGCCTATGCTCCGCGCGTCATGACCTCGTGCGATTTTACACGAATATTTTCAAAGAGGTATTTCTGCGGATTATTGAGAAAAACGTACAGCTGGCAAATGCTTTCAAGATCAATAGCTCCTAGATGATAGGGCCTAGGGCCTTCAAACCACTTCTAAAATGTTCACAAACCACGGCGGCAAGACGCAGAGCCTATGTTTCGCGCGTCATGACCTCGTGCGCTTTTACACGAATATTTTCAATGAGGTATATCTGCCGATTATTGAGAAAAACATACAGCTGGCAAATGCTTTCAAGATCAATAGTTCCTAGATGATAGGGCCTAGGGTCTACAAACCACTTCTAAATTGTTCACAAACCACGGGCGCAACACGCAGAGCGTATGCTTCGCGCGTCATGACCTCGTGCGATTTTACACAAATATTTTCAATGAGGTATTTCTGCCGATTATTGAGAAAAATGTACAGCTGGCAAATGCTTTCAAGTTCAATTGCTCCTAGATGTTAGGGCCTAGGGCCTTCAAACCACTTCTAAAATGTTCACAAACCACGGCCGCAAGACGAAGAGCCTATGGTTCGCGCGTCATGACCTCGTGCGATTTTACACAAATATTTTCAAAGATGTATTTCTGCCGATTATTGAGAAAAACGTACAGCTGGCAAATGCTTTCAAGATCAATAGCTCCTAGATGATAAGGCCTAGGGCCTTCAATCCACTTCTAAAACGTTCACAAACCACGGCCGCAAGACGAAGAGCCTATGCTTCGTGCGTCATGACCTTGTGCGATTTTACACGAATATTTTCAAAGATGTATATCTGCGGATTTTTGAGAAAAACGTACAGCTGGCAAATGCTTTCAAGATCAATAGCTCCTAGATGATAGGGCCTAGGGCCTTCAAACCACTTCTAAAATGTTCACAAACCACGGCGGCAAGACGCAGAGCCTATGTTTCGCGCGTCATGACCTCGTGCGCTTTTACACGAATATTTTCAATGAGGTATTTCTGCCGATTATTGAGAAAAACATACAGCTGGCAAATGCTTTCAAGATCAATAGTTCCTAGATGATAGGGCCTAGGGTCTACAAACCACTTCTAAATTGTACACAAACCACGGGAGCAACACGCAGAGCCTATGCTTCGCGCGTCATGACCTCGTGCGATTTTACACAAATATTTTCAATGAGGTATTTCTGCCGATTATTGAGAAAAACGTACAGCTGGCAAATGCTTTCAAGTTCAATTGCTCCTAGATGTAAGGGCCTAGGGCCTTCAAACCACTTCTAAAATGTTCACAAACCACGGCCGCAAGACGAAGAGCCTATGGTTCGCGCGTCATGACCTCGTGCGATTTTACACGAATATTTTCAAAGATGTATTTCTGCCGATTATTGAGAAAAACGTACAGCTGGCAAATGCTTTCAAGATCAATAGCTCCTAGATGATAGGGCCTAGGGCCTTCAATCCACTTCTAAAAGGTTCACAAACCACGGCCGCAAGACGAAGAGCCTATGCTTCGTGCGTCATGACCTCGTGCGATTTTACACGAATATTTTCAAAGATGTATATCTGCGGATTTTTGAGAAAAACGTACAACTGGCAAATGCTTTCAAGATCAATAGCTCCTAGATGATAGGGCCTAGGGCCTTCAAATCACTTCTAAATTGTTCACAAACCACGGGCGCAGGAAGCAGAGCAAATGTTTCGCGCGTCATGACCTCGTGCGATTTTACACGAATACATTCAATGAGGTATATCTGCGGATTATTGAGAAAAACATACAGCTGGCAAATGCTTTCAAGATCAATAGCTACTAGATGATAGGTCCTAGGGCCTTCAAACCACTTCTAAAATGTTCACAAACCACGGGGCGCAAGACGCAGAACCTATGCTTCGCGCGTCATGACCTTGTTCAATTTTACACAAATATATTTAATGAGGTATTTCAGTCGATTATTGAGAAAAACGCACAGCTGGCAAATGCTTTCAAGTTCATTAGCCCCTAGACGATAGGGCCTAGGGCTTTCAAATCACATCTAAATTCTACACAAACCACGGGCGCAAGACGAAGAGCCTATGCTTTGCGCGTCATGACCTCGTGCGATTTTACACGAATATTTTCAATGAGGTATTTCTGCCGATTATTGAGAAAAACGTACAGCTGCCAAATGCTTTCAAGTTCAATAGCTCCTAGATGATACAGCCTAGGGCCTTCAAAACACTTCTAAATTGTTAACAAACCACGGGCGCAAGACGCAGAGGCTATGTTTCGCACGTCATGACCTCGTGCGATTTTACACGAATATTTTCAATGAGGTATTTCTGCCGATTATTGAGAAAAACATACAGCTGGCAAATGCTTTCAAGTTCAATTGCTCCTAGATGTTAGGGCCTAGGGCCTTCAAACGACTTCTAAATATTTCACAAACCACGGGCGCAAGACGCAGAGCCTATGCTTCGCGCGTCATGACCTCGTGCGATTTTACACGAATATTTTCAAAGAGGTATTTCTGCGGATTATTGAGAAAAACATACAGCTGGCAAATGCTTTCAAGATCAATAGCTCCTAGATGATAGGGCCTAGGGCCTTCAAATCACTTCTAAATTGTTCACAAACCACGGGCACAAGACGCAGAGCCAATGTTTCGCGCGTCATGACCTCGTGCGATTTTACACGAATATTTTCAATGAGGTGTTTCTGCCGATTATTGAGAAAAACGTACAGCTGCCAAATGCTTTCAAGTTCAATAGCTCCTAGATGATACGGCCTAGGGCCTTCAAATCACTTCTAAATTGTTCACAAACCACGGGCGCAAGACGCAGAGCCTATGTTTCGCGCGTCATGACCTCGTGCGATTTTACATGAATATTTTCAATGAGGTATTTCTGCCGATTATTGAGAAAAACATACAGCTGGCAAATGCTTTCAAGATCAATAGCTCCTAGATGATAGGGCCTAGGGCCTTCAAACCACTTCTAAATTGTTGACAAACCACGGGCACAAGACGCGGGGCCAATGTTTCGCGCGTCATGACCTCGTGCGATTTTACACTAATATTTTCAATGAGGTATTTCTGCCGATTATTGAGAAAAACGTACAGCTGCCAAATGCTTTCAAGTTCAATAGCTCCTAGATGATACGGCCTAGGGCATTCAAAACACTCCTAAATTGTTCACAAACCACGGCCACAAGACGAAGAGCCTTTGTTTCGCGCGTCATGACCTCGTGCGATTTTACACGAATATTTTCAATGAGCTATTTCTGCCGATTATTGAGAAAAACATACAGCTGGCAAATGCTTTCAAGATCAATAGCTCCTAGATGATACGGCCTAGGGCCTTAAAATCACTTCTAAAATGTTCACAAACCACGGACGCAAGACGAAGAGCCTATGCTTCGCGCGTCATGACCTCGTGCGATTTTACACAAATATTTTCAAAGAGGTATTTCTGCGGATTATTGAGAAAAATGTATAGCTGGCAAATGCTTTCCAGATCAATAGCTCCTAGATGATAGGGCCTAGGGCCTTCAAACCACTTCTAAAATGTTCACAAACCACGGCCGCACGACTAAGAGCCAATGTTTCGCGCGTCATGACCTTGTGCGATTTTAAACGAATATTTTCAATGAGGGATATCTGCCGAATATTGAGAAAAACGTACAGCTGCCAAATGCTTTCAAGTTCAATAGCTCCTAGATGATACGGCCTGGGGCCTTCAAAACACTTCTAAATTGTTCACAAACCACGGGCACAAGACGCAGAGCCTGTGCTTCGCGCGTCATGACCTCGTGCGATTTTACACGAATATTTTCAATGAGGTATTTCTGCCGATTATTGAGAAAAACATACAGCTGGCAAATGCTTTCAAGATCAATAGCTCCTAGATGATAGGGCCTAGGGCCTTCAAACCACTTCTAAAATGTTCACAAACCACGGCCGCAAGACGAAGAGCCTATGCTTCGCGCGTCATGACCTCGTGCGATTTTACACGAATATTTTCAATGAGGTATTTCTGCCGATTATTGAGAAAAACATACAGCTGGCAAATGCTTTCAAGTTCAATTGCTCTTAGATGTTAGGGCCTAGGGCCTTCAAACCACTTCTAAATATTTCACAAACCACGGGCGCAAGACGCAGACCCTATGCTTCGCGCGTCATGACCTCGTGCGATTTTACACGAATATTTTCAAAGAGGTATTTCTGCGGATTATTGAAAAAAATGTACAGCTGGCAAATGCTTTCAAGATCAATAGCTCCTAGATGATACGGCCTAGGGCCTTCAAAACACTTCTAAATATTTCACAAACCACGGGCGCAAGACGCAGACCCTATGCTTCGCGCGTCATGACCTCGTGCGATTTTACACGAATATTTTCAAAGAGGTATTTCTGCCGATTATTGAGAAAAACATACAGCTGGCAAATGCTTTCAAGATCAATAGCTCTTAGATGATAGGGCCTAGGGCCTTCAAAACACTTCTAAAATGATCACAAACCACGGCCGCAAGACGCAGAGCCTATGCTTCGCGCGTCATGACCGCGTGCGATTTTACACAAATATTTTCAATGAGGTATATCTGCGGATTATTGAGAAAAACATACAGCTGCCAAATGCTTTCAAGCTCAATAGCTCCTAGATGATACGGCCAAGGGCCTTCAAAACACTTCTAAAATGTTCACAAACCACGGCGGCAAGACGAAGAGCCTATGTTTCGCGCGTCATGACCTCGTGCGATTTTACACGAATATTTTCAATGAGGGATTTCTGCCGATTATTGAGAAAAACGAACAGCTGCCAAATGGTTTCAAGTTCAAAAGCTCCTAGATGATACGGCCTAGGGCCTTCAAACCACTTCTAAAATGTTCACAAACCACGGCCACAAGACGAAGAGCCTATGTTTCGCGCGTCATGACCTCGTGCGATTTTACACGAATATTTTCAATGAGGAATATCTGCCGAATATTGAGAAAAACGTACAGCTGCCAAATGCTTTCAAGTTCAATAGCTCCTAGATGATACGGCCTGGGGCCTTCAAAACACTTCTAAATTGTTCACAAACCACGGGCGCAAGACGCAGAGCCTAGGCTTCGCGCGTCATGACCTCGTGCGATTTTACACGAATATTTTCAATGAGGTATTTCTGCCGATTATTGAGAAAAACATACAGCTGGCAAATGCTTTCAAGATCAATAGCTCCTAGATGATAGGGCCTAGGGCCTTCAAACCACTTCTAAAATGTTCACAAACCACGGCCGCAAGACGAAGAGCCTATGCTTCGCGCGTCATGACCTCGTGCGATTTTACACGAATATTTTCAATGAGGTATTTCTGCCGATTATTGAGAAAAACATACAGCTGGCAAATGCTTTCAAGTTCAATTGCTCTTAGATGTTAGGGCCTAGGGCCTTCAAACCACTTCTAAATATTTCACAAACCACGGGCGCAAGACGCAGACCCTATGCTTCGCGCGTCATGACCTCGTGCGATTTTACACGAATATTTTCAAAGAGGTATTTCTGCGGATTATTGAAAAAAATGTACAGCTGGCAAATGCTTTCAAGATCAATAGCTCCTAGATGATACGGCCTAGGGCCTTCAAAACACTTCTAAATATTTCACAAACCACGGGCGCAAGACGCAGACCCTATGCTTCGCGCGTCATGACCTCGTGCGATTTTACACGAATATTTTCAAAGAGGTATTTCTGCCGATTATTGAGAAAAACATACAGCTGGCAAATGCTTTCAAGATCAATAGCTCTTAGATGATAGGGCCTAGGGCCTTCAAAACACTTCTAAAATGATCACAAACCACGACCGCAAGACGCAGAGCCTATGCTTCGCGCGTCATGACCTCGTGCGATTTTACACGAATATTTTCAAAGAGGTATATCTGCGGATTATTGAGAAAAACATACAGCTGCCAAATGCTTTCAAGCTCAATAGCTCCTAGATGATACGGCCAAGGGCCTTCAAAACACTTCTAAAATGTTCACAAACCACGGCGGCAAGACGAAGAGCCTATGTTTCGCGCGTCATGAGCTCGTGCGATTTTACACGAATATTTTCAATGAGGGATTTCTGCCGATTATTGAGAAAAACGAACAGCTGCCAAATGGTTTCAAGTTCAAAAGCTCCTAGATGATACGGCCTAGGGCCTTCAAAACACTTCTAAATTGTTCACAAACCACGGGCGCAAGATGCAGAGCCTATGTTTCGCGCGTCATGACCTCGTGTGATTTTACATGAATATTTTCAATGAGGTATTTCTGCCGATTATTGAGAAAAACATACAGCTGGCAAATGCTTTCAAGATCAATAGCTCCTAGATGATAGGGCCTAGGGCCTTCAAATCACTTCTAAAATGTTCACAAACCACGGCCGCAAGACGAAGAGCCTATGCTTCGCGCGTAATGACCTCGTGCGATTTTACACGAATATTTTCAAAGACGTATTTCTGCGGAATATTGAGAAAAACGTACAGCTGGCAAATGCTTTCAAGATGAATAGCTCCTAGGTGATAGGGCCTAGGGCCTTCAAACCACTTCTAAAATGTTCACAAACCACGGCGGCAAGACGCAGAGCCTATGTTTCGCGCGTCATGACCTCGTGCGATTTTACACGAATATATTCAATGAGGTATTTCTGTCGATTATTGAGTAAAACATACAGCTGGCAAATGCTTTCAAGATCAATAGCTCCTAGATGATAGGGCCTAGGGCCTTCAAACCACTTCTAAAATGTTCACAAACCACGGCGGCAAGACGAAGAGCCTATGCTTCGTGCGTCATGACCTCGTGCGATTTTACACGAATATTGTGAATGAGGTATTTCTGCCGATTATTGAGAAAAACGTACAGCTGCCAAATGCTTTCAAGTTCAATAGCTCCTAGATGATACGGCCTAGGGCCTTCAAAACACTTCTAAATTGTTCACAAACCACGGGCGCAAGACGCAGAGCCTATGTTTCGCGCGGCATGACATCATGCAATTTTACACGAATATTTTCAATGAGGTTTTTCTGCCGATTATTGAGAAAAACGTACAGCTGCCAAATGCTTTCAAGTTCAATAGCTCCTAGATGATACGGCATAGGGCCTTCAAAACACTTCTAAATTGTTCACAAACCACGGGCGCAAGACGCAGAGCCAATGCTTCGCGCGTCATGACCTCGTGCGATTTTACACGAATATTTTCAATGAGGTATTTCTGCGGATTATTGAGAAAAACATACAGCTGGCAAATGCTTTCAAGATCAATAGCTCCTAGATGATAGGGCCTAGGGCCTTCAAACCACTTCTAAAATGTTCACAAACCACGGCCGCAAGACGAAGAGCCTATGCTTCGTGCGTCATGACCTCGTGCGATTTTACACGAATATTTTCAGTGAGGTATTTCTGCCGATTATTGAGAAAAACATACAGCTGGCAAATGCTTTCAAGTTCAATTGCTCCTAGATGTTAGGGCCTAGGGCCTTCAAACCACTTCTAAATTGTTGACAAACCACGGGCACAAGACGCGGGGCCAATGTTTCGCGCGTCATGACCTCGTGCGATTTTACAAGAATATTTTCAATGAGGAATTTCTGCCGATTATTGAGAAAAACATACAGTTGGCAAAAGCTTTCAAGTTCAATAGCTCCTAGATGATAGGGCCTAGGGCCGTCAAACCACTTCTAAAATCTTCACAAACCACGGGCGCAAGACGCAGAGCCTATGCTTCGCGCGTCATGACCTTGTGCGATTTTTCATGAATCGTATCAATGAGGTATATCTTCCGATTATTGAGAAAAACGTACAGCTGGCAAATGCTTTCAAGTTCAATAGCTCCTAGATGTTAGGGCCTACGGCCATAACACCACGTCTAAAATGTTCACAAACCAAGGCAGCAAAACGAAGAGCCTATGTTTCGCGCGTCATGACCTCGTGCGATTTTACACGAATATTTTCAATGAGGTATTTCTGCCGATTATTGAGAGAAACGTACAGCTGCCAAATGCTTTCAAGTTCAATAGCTCCTAGATGATACGGCATAGGGCCTTCAAAACACTTCTAAATTGTTCACAAACCACGGGCGCAAGACGCAGAGCCTATGCTTCGCGCGTCATGACCTCGTGCGATTTTACACGAATATTTTCAATGAGGTATTTCTGCGGATTATTGAGAAAAACATACAGCTGGCAAATGCTTTCAAGATCAATAGCTCCTAGATGATAGGGCCTAGGGCCTTCAAACCACTTCTAAAATGTTCACAAACCACGGCCGCAAGACGAAGAGCCTATGCTTCGTGCGTCATGACCTCGTGCGATTTTACACGAATATTTTCAGTGAGGTATTTCTGCCGATTATTGAGAAAAACATACAGCTGGCAAATGCTTTCAAGTTCAATTGCTCCTAGATGTTAGGGCCTAGGGCCTTCAAACCACTTCTAAATTGTTGACAAACCACGGGCACAAGACGCGGGGCCAATGTTTCGCGCGTCATGACCTCGTGCGATTTTACAAGAATATTTTCAATGAGGAATTTCTGCCGATTATTGAGAAAAACATACAGTTGGCAAAAGCTTTCAAGTTCAATAGCTCCTAGATGATAGGGCCTAGGGCCGTCAAACCACTTCTAAAATCTTCACAAACCACGGGCGCAAGACGCAGAGCCTATGCTTCGCGCGTCATGACCTTGTGCGATTTTTCATGAATCTTATCAATGAGGTATATCTTCCGATTATTGAGAAAAACGTACAGCTGGCAAATGCTTTCAAGTTCAATAGCTCCTAGATGTTAGGGCCTACGGCCATAACACCACGTCTAAAATGTTCACAAACCAAGGCAGCAAAACAAAGAGCCTATGTTTCGCGCGTCATGACCTCGTGCGATTTTACACGAATATTTTCAATGAGGTATTTCTGCCGATTATTGAGAGAAACGTACAGGTGGCAAATGCTTTCAAGTTCAATAGCTCCTAGATGATAGGGCCTAGGGCCTTCAAACCACTTCTAAAATGTTCACAAACCACGGGCGCAAGACGCAGACCCTATGCTTTGCGCGTCATGACCTCGTGCGATTTTACACAAATATTTTCAATGAGGGAATTCCGCCGATTATTGAGAAAAACGTACAGCTGGCAAATACTTTCAATTTCAAAAGCTCCTAGATGATAGGACCTAGGGCCTTCAAACCACTTCTAAAATGTTCACAAACCACGGCCGCAAGACACAGAGCCTATGCTTTGTGCGTCATGACATCGTGCGATTTTACACGAATATTTCCAATGAGGTATGTCTGCCGATTATTGAGAAAAACGTACATCTGGCAAATTCTTACAAGTTCAATAGCTCCTAGATGATAGGGCCTAAGGCCTACAAACCACTTCTAAAATGTTCACAAACCAGGGGCGCAAGACGCAGACCCTATGCTTCGCGCGTCATGACCTTGTGCGATTTTATACGAATATTTTAAATTAGGTATTTCTGCCGATTATTGAGATAAACGTACAGCTGGCAAATGCTTTCAAGTTCAATAGCTCCTAGATGATAGGGCCCAGGGCCTTCAAACCACTTCAAAAATGTTCACAAACCACGGGCGCAAGACGCAGAGCCTATGCTTCGCGCGTCATGACCTCGTTCGATTTTACACAAATATTTTCAATGAGGAATTTCTGCCGATTATTGAAAAAAACGTACAGCTGGCAAATGCTTTCAAGTTCAATAGCTCCTAGATGATAGGGCCCAGGGCCTTCAAAGCACTTCTAAAATGTTCACAAACCACGGGCGCACGACGCAGATCCTATGCATCGCGCGTCATGACCTCGTGCGATTTTACACGAATATATTCAATGAGGTATTTCTGCCGATTATTGAGAAAAACGTACAGCTGGCAAATGCTTTCAGGTTCAATAGCTCCTAGATGATAGGGCCTAGGGCCTTCAAACCACTTCTAAATTATTCACAAACCACGGGCGCAAGACGCAGAGCCAATGCTTCGCGCGTCATGACCTCGTGCGATTTTACACAAATATTTTCAATGAGGTATTACTGCAGATTATTCAGAAAAACATACAGCTGGCAAATGCTTTCAAGTTCAATAGCTCCTAGATGATACGGCCTGGGACCTTCAAACCACTTCTAAAATGTTCACAAACCACGGCCGCAAGAAGAAGAGCCTATGCTTCGCGCGTCATGACCTCGTGCAATTTTACATGAATATTTTCAAAGAGGTATTTCTGCCGATTATTGAGAAAAACTACAGCTGGCAAATGCTTTCAAGTTCAATAGCTCTTAGATGATAGGGCCCAGGGTCTTCAAACCACTTCTAAAATCTTCACAAACCACGGGCGCAAGACGCAGAGCCTATACATCGCGCGTCATGACCTCGTGCGATTTTACACGAATATTTTCAATGAGGGATTTCTGACGATAATTGAGAAAAACGTACAGTTGGCAAAAGCTTTCAAGTTCAATAGATCCTAGATGATAGGGCCTAGGGCCTTCAAACCACTTCTAAAATCTTCACAAACCACGGGCGCATGACGCAGACCCTATGCTTTGTGCGTCATGACCTCATGCGATTTTACACAAATATTTTCAATGAGGTATTTCTGCCGATTATTGAGAAAAACGTAGAGCTGGCAAATGCCTTCAAGTTCAATAGCTCCTAGATGATAGGGCCTAGGGCCTTCAAACCACTTCTAAATTATTCACAAACCACGGGCGCAAGACGCAGAGCCTATGCTTCGCGCGTCATGACCTTGTGCGATTTTTCATGAATATTATCAATGAGGTATATCTTCCGATTATTGAGAAAAACGTACAGCTGGCAAATGCTTTCAAGTTCAATAGCTCCTAGATGTTAGGGCCTACGGCCATAACACCACGTCTAAAATGTTCACAAACCAAGGCAGCAAAACGAAGAGCCTATGTTTCGCGGGTCATGACCTCGTGCGATTTTACACGAATATTTTCAATGAGGTATTTCTGCCGATTATTGAGAAAAACATACAGCTGGCAAATGCTTTCAAGATCAATAGCTCATAGATGATAGGGCCTAGGGCTTTCAAACCACTTCTAAAATGTTCACAAACCAAGGCCGCAAGAAAAAGAGCCTATGCTTCGCGCGTCATGACCTCGTGCGATTTTACTCAAATATATTCAATGAGATATTTCTGCCGATCATTGAGAAAAACGTACAGCTGGCAAATGCTTTCATGATCAATAGCTCCTAGATGATAGGGCCTAGGGCCTTCAAACCACTTCTAAAATGTTCACAAACCACGGCGGCAAGACGAAGAGCCTATGCTTCGCGCGTCATGACCTCGTGCGATTTTACACGAATATTTTTAATTAGGTATTTCTGCCGATTATTGAGAAAATCGTACAGCTGCCAAATGCTTTCAAGTTCAATAGCTCCTAGATGATACGGCCTAGGGCCTTCAAAATACTTCTAACTTGTTCACAAACCACCGGCGCAAGACGCAGAGCCTATGATTCGCGCGTCATGACCTCGTGCGATTTTACACGAATATTTTCAATGAGGTAATTCTGCCGATTATTGAGAAAAACGTACAGCTGCCAAATACTTTCAAGTTCAATGGCTCCAAGATGATACGGCCTAGGGCATTCAAAACACTTCTAAATTGTTCACAAACCACGGGCGCAAGACGCAAAGCCTATGTTTCGCGCGTCATGACCTCGTGCGATTTTACACGAATATTTTCAATGAGGTATTTCTGCCGATTATTGAGAAAAACAAAGCTGGCAAATGCTTTCAAGATCAATAGCTCCTAGATGATAGGGCCTAGGGCCTTCAAATCACTTCTAAAATGTTCACAAACCACGGGCGTAAGATGCAGAGCCTATGATTCGCGGGTCATGACCTCGTGCGATTTTACACAAATATATTCAAAGAGGTATTTCTGCCGATTATTGAGAAAAACGTACAGCTGGCAAATGCTTTCAAGATCAATTGCTCCTAGATGATAGGACCTAGGGCCTTCAAACCACTTCTAAAATGTTCAGAAACCACGAGTGCAAGACGCAGAGCCTTTGTTTCGCGCGTCATGACCTCGTGCGATTTTACACGAATATTTTCAATGAGGTATATCTGCGGATAATTGAGAAAAACATACAGCTGGCAAATGCTTTCGAGATCAATAGCTCCTAGATGATAGGGCCTAGGGCCATCAAACCACTTCTAAAATGTTCACAAACCACGGTCGCAAGACGAAGAGCCTATGCTTCGCGCATCATGACCTCGTGCGATTTTACACGAATATTTTCAATGAGGTATTTCTGCCGATTATTGAGAAAAACGTACAGCTGCCAAATGCTTTCAAGATCAATAGCTCCTAGATGATAGGGCCTAGGGCCTTCAAACCACTTCTAAAATGTTCACAAACCACGGGCGCATGACGCAGAGCCTAAGTTTCGCGCGTCATGACCTCGTGCGATTTTACATGAATATTTTCAATGAAGTATTTCTGCCAAATATTGAGAAAAACATACAGCTGGCAAATGCTTTCAAGATCAATAGCTCCTAGATGATAGGGCCTAGGGCCTTCAAATCACTTCTAAATTGTTGACAAACCACGGGCACAAGACGCAGAGCCAATGTGTCGCGCGTCATGACCTCGTGCGATTTAACACGAATATTTTCAATGAGGTATTTCTGCCGATTATTGAGAAAAACGTACAGCTGGCAAATGCTTTCAAGTTCAATTTCTCCAAGATGTTAGGGCCTAGGGCCTTCAAACCACTTCTAAATTGTTGACAAACCATGGCCGCAAGACGCAGAGCCTATGCTTCGCGCGTCATGACCTCGTGCGATATTACACGAATATTTTCAATGAGGTATTTCTGCGGATTATTGAGAAAAACATACAGCTGGCAAATGCTTTCAAGTTCAATAGCTCCTAGATGATACGGCCTAGGGCGTTCAAATCACTTCTAAATTGTTGACAAACCACGGGCACAAGACGCAGAGCCTATGCTTTGCGCGTCATGACCTCGTGCGATTTTACACGAATATTTTCAATGAGGTATTTCTGCGGATTATTGAGAAAAACATACAGCTGGCAAATGCTTTCAAGATCAATAGCTCCTAGATGATAGGGCCTAGGGCATAAAACCCACTTCTAAATATTTCACAAACCACGGGCGCAAGACGCAGAGCCTATGCTTCGTGCGTCATGACCTCGTGCGATTTTACACAAATATTTTCAATGAGGGATTTCTGCCGATTATTGAGAAAAACGTACAGCTGCCAAATGCTTTCAAGTTCAAAAGCTCCTAGATGATACGGCCTAGGGCCTTCAAAACACTTCTAAATTGTTGACAAACCACGGGCACAAGACGCGGAGCCAATGTTTCGCGCGTCATGACCTCGTGCGATTTTACACGAATATTTTCAATAAGTTATTTCTGCCAATTATTGAGAAAAACGTACAGCTGGCAAATGCTTTCAAGTTCAATTGCTCTTAGATGTTAGGGCCTAGGGACTTCAAACCACTTCTAAATATTTCACAAACCACGGGCGCAAGACGCAGAGCCTATGCTTCGCGCGTCATGACCTCGTGCGATTTTACACTAATATTTTCAATGAGGTATTTCTGCCGATTATTGAGAAAAACGTACAGCTGCCAAATGCTATCAAGTTCAATAGCTCCTAGATGATTCGGCCTAGGGCCTTCAAAACACTTCTAAATTGTTCACAAACCACGGGCGCAAGACGCAGAGCCTATGGTTCGTGCGTCATGACCTCGTGCGATTTTACACGAATATTTTCAATGAGGTATTTCTGTCGATTATTCAGAAAAACATACAGCTAGCAAATGCTTTCAAGATCAATAGCTCCAACATGATAGGGCCTAGGGCCTTCAAATCACTTCTAAATTGTTCACAAACCACGGGCGCAAGACGCAGAGCCTATGGTTCGCGCGTCATGACCTCGTGCGATTTTACATGAATATTTTCAATGAGGTATACCTGCGGATTATTGAGAAAAACATACAGCTGGCAAATGCTTTCAAGATCAATAGCTCCTAGATGATAGGGCCTAGGGCCTTCAAACCACTTCTAAAATGTTCACAAACCACGGCCGCAAGACGAAGAGCCTATGATTCGCGGGTCATGACCTCGTGCGATTTTACACAAATATATTCAAAGAGGTATTTCTGCCGATTATTGAGAAAAACGTACAGCTGGCAAATGCTTTCAAGATCAATAGCTCCTAGATGATAGGACCTAGGGCCTTCAAACCACTTCTAAAATGTTCAGAAACCACGAGCGCAAGACGCAGAGCCTTTGTTTCGCGCGTCATGACCTCGTGCGATTTTACACGAATATTTTCAATGAGGTATATCTGCGGATAATTGAGAAAAACATACAGCTGGCAAATGCTTTCAAGTTCAATAGCTCCTAGATGATACGGCCTAGGGCCTTCAAAACACTTTTGAAATGTTCACAAACCACAGCCACAAGACGAAGAGCCTATGCTTCACGCGTCATGACCTCGTGCGATTTTACACGAATATTTTCAATGAGGGATTTCTGCCGATTATTGAGAAAAACGTACAGCTGCCAAATGCTTTCAAGTTCAAAAGCACCTAGATGATACGGCCTAGGGCCTTCAAACCACTTCTAAATTGTTGACAAACCACGGGCACAAGACGCGGAGCCAATGTTTCGCGCATCATGACCTCGTGCGATTTTACACGAATATTTTCAATGAGGTATTTCTGCCGATTATTGAGGAAAACGTACAGCTGGCAAATGCTTTCAAGTTCAATTGCTCTTAGATGATACGGCCTAGGGCCTTCAAAACACTTCTAAATTGTTCACAAACCACGGACGCAAGACGAAGAGCCTATGCTTCGCGCGTCATGACCTCGTGCGATTTTACACAAATATTTTCAAAGAGGTATTTTTGCGGATTATTGAGAAAAATGTATAGCTGGCAAATGCTTTCAAGATCAATAGCTCCTAGATGATAGGGCCTAGGGCCTTCAAACCACTTCTAAAATGTTCACAAACCACGGCCGCAAGACTAAGAGCCAATGTTTCGCGCGTCATGACCTCGTGCGATTTTACACGAATATTTTCAATGAGGGATATCTGCGGAATATTGAGAAAAACGTACAGCTGCCAAATGCTTTCAAGTTCAATAGCTCCTAGATGATACGGCCTAGGGCCTTCAAAACACTTCAAAATTGTTCACAAACCACGGGCGCAAGACGCAGAGCCTATGCTTCGCGCTTCATGACCTCGTGCGATTTTACACGAATATTTTCAATGAGGTATTTCTGCGGATCATTGAGAAAAACATACAGCTGGCAAATGCTTTCAAGATCAATAGCTCCTAGATGATAGGGCCTAGGGCCTTCAAACCACTTCTAAAATGTTCACAAATCACGGCCGAAAGACGAAGAGCCTATGCTTCGCGCGTCATGACCTCGTGCGATTTTACACGAATATTTTCAATGAGGTATTTCTGCCGATTATTGAGAAAAACATACAGCTGGCAAATGCTTTCAAGTTCAATTGCTCCTAGATGTTAGGGCCTAGGGCCTTCAAACGACTTCTAAATATTTCACAAACCACAGGCGCAAGACGCAGAGCCTATGCTTCGCGCGTCATGACCTCGTGTGATTTTACACGAATATTTTCAAAGAGGTATTTCTGCGGATTATTGAGAAAAACATACAGCTGCCAAATGCTTTCAAGCTCAATAGCTCCTAGATGATGCGGCCTAGGGCCTTCAAAACACTTCTAGAATGTTCACAAACCACGGCCGCAAGACGAAGAGCCTATGTTTCGCGCGTCATGACCTCGTGCGATTTTACACGAATATTTTCAATGAGGTATTTCTGCCGATTATTGAGAAAAACATACAGCTGTCAAATGCTTTCAAGATCAATAGCTCCTAGATGATAGGGCCTAGGGCCTTCAAATCACTTCTAAAATGTTCACAAACCACGGCCGCAAGACGCAGTGCCTATGCTTCGCGCGTCATGACCTCGTGCGATTTTACACGAATATTTTCAATGAGGTATTTCTGCCGATTATTGAGAAAAACATACAGCTGGCAAATGCTTTCAAGATCAATAGCTCCTAGATGATAGAGCCTAGGGCCTTCAAATCAATTCTAAAATGTTCACAAACCACGGCCGCAAGACGAAGAGCCTATGCATTGCGCGTAATGACCTCGTGCGATTTTACACGAATATTTTCAAAGAGGAATTTCTGCCGATTATTGAGAAAAACGTACAGCTGGCAAATGCTTTCAAGATCAATAGCTCCTAGATGATAGGGCCTAGGGCCTTCAAACCACTTCTAAATTGTTCACAAACCACGGCCGCAAGACGAAGAGCCTATGCTTCGCGCGTCATGACCTCGTGCGATTTTACACGAATATTTTCAAAGAGGTATTTCTGCCGATTATTGAGAAAATCGTACAGCTGGCAAATGCTTTCAAGATCAATAGCTCCTAGATGATAGGGCCTAGGGCCTTCAAACCACTTCTAAAATGTTCACAAACCACGGCCGCAAAACGAAGAGCCTATGCTTTGCGCGTCATGACCTCGTGCGATTTTACACGAATATTTTCAATGAGGTATTTCTGCCGATTATTGAGAAAAACGTACAGCTGGCAAATGCTTTCAAGTTCAATAGCTCCTAGATGATACGGCCTAGGGCCTTCAAAACACTTCTAAATTGTTCACAAACCACGGACGCAAGACGAAGAGCCTATGCTTCGCGCGTCATGACCTCGTGCGATTTTACACAAATATTTTCAATGAGGTATTTCTGCGGATCATTGAGAAAAACATACAGCTGGCAAATGCTTTCAAGCTCAATAGCTCCTAGATGATAGGGCCTAGGGCCTTCAAACCACTTCTAAAATGTTCACAAAGCACGGCCGCAAGACGAAGACCCTATGCTTCGCGCGTCATGACCTCGTGCGATTTTACACAAATATTTTCAATGAGGTATTTCTGCCGATTATTGAGAAAAACATAGAGCTGGCAAATGCTTTCAAGTTCAATTGCTCCTAGATGTTAGGGCCTAGGGCCTTCAAACGACTTCTAAATATTTCACAAACCACAGGCGCAAGACGCAGAGCCTATGCTTCGCGCGTCATGACCTCGTGCGATTTTACACGAATATTTTCAATGAGGGATTTCTGCCGATTATTGAGAAAAACATACAGCTGGCAAATGCTTTCTAGATCAATAGCTCGTAGATGATAGGGCCTTGGGCCTTCAAACCACTTCTAAATTGTTGACAAACCAGGGGCACAAGACGCGGGGCCAATGTTTCGCGCGTCATGACCTCGTGCGATTTTACACGAATATTTTCAATGAGGTATTTCTGCCGATTACTGAGAAAAACGTACAGCTGCCAAATGCTTTTAAGTTCAATAGCTCCTAGATGATACGGCCTAGGGCATTCAAAACACTTCTAAATTGTTCACAAACCACGGGCGCAAGACGCAGAGCCTATGTTTCGCGCGTCATGACCTCGTGCGATTTTACACGAATATTTTCAATGAGGTATTTCTGCCGATTATTGAGAAAAACATACAGCTAGCAAATGCTTTCAAGATCAATAGCTCCTAGATGATAGGGCCTAGGGCCTTCAAATCACTTCTAAAATGTTCACAAACCACGGCCGCAAGACGAAGAGCCTATACTTCGCGCGTAATGACCTCGTGCGATTTTACACAAATATTTTCAAAGACGTATTTCTGCGGAATATTGAGAAAAACGTACAGCTGGCAAATGCTTTCAAGATCAATAGCTCCTAGATGATAGGGCCTAGGGCCTTCAAACCACTTCTAAAATGTTCACAAACCACGGCGGCAAGACGCAGAGCCTATGTTTCGCGCGTCATGACCTCGTGCGATTTTACACGAATATATTCAATGAGGTATTTCTGTCGATTATTGAGAAAAACATACAGCTGGCAAATGCTTTCAAGATCAATAGCTCCTAGATGATAGGGCCTAGGGCCTTCAAACCACTTCTAAAATGTTCACAAACCACGGCAGCAAGACGAAGAGCCTATGCTTCGTGCGTCATGACCTCGTGCGATTTTACACGAATATTTTCAAAGAGGTATTTCTGCCGATTATTGAGAAAATCGTACAGCTGGCAAATGCTTTCAAGATCAATAGCTCCTAGATGATAGGGCCTAGGGCCTTCAAACCACTTCTAAAATGTTCACAAACCACGGCCGCAAGACGAAGAGCCTATGCATTGCGCGAAATGACCTCGTGCGATTTTACACAAATATTTTCAAAGAGGAATTTCTGCCGATTATTGAGAAAAACGTACAGCTGCCAAATGCTTTCAAGTTCAAATGCTCCTAGATGATACGGCCAAGGGCCTTCAAAACACTTCTAAATTGTTCACAAACCACGGGCGCAAGACGCAGAGCCTATGTTTCGCGCGTCATGACCTCGTGCGATTTTACATGAATATTTTCAATGAGGTATTTCTGCCGATTATTGAGAAAAACATACAGCTGGCAAATGCTTTCAAGATAAATAGCTCCTAGATGATAGGGCCTTGGGCCTTCAAACCACTTCTAAATTGTTGACAAACCAGGGGCACAAGACGCGGGGCCAATGTTTCGCGCGTCATGACCTCGTGCGATTTTACACGAATATTTTCAATGAGGTATTTCTGCCGATTATTGAGAAAAATGTACAGCTGCCAAATGCTTTCAAGTTCAATAGCTCCTAGATGATACGGCCTAGGGCATTCAAAACACTTCTAAATTGTTCACAAACCACGGGCGCAAGACGCAGAACCAATGTTTCGCGCGTCATGACCTCGTGCGATTTTACACGAATATTTTCAATGAGGTATTTCTGCGGAATATTGAGAAAAACGTACAGCTGGCAAATGCTTTCAAGATCAATAGCTCCTAGATGATAGGGCCTAGGGCCTTCAAACCACTTCTAAAATGTTCACAAACCACGGCGGCAAGACGCAGAGCCTATGTTTCGCGCGTCATGACCTCGTGCGATTTTACACGAATATATTCAATGAGGTATTTCTGTCGATTATTGAGAAAAACATACAGCTGGCAAATGCTTTCAAGATCAATAGCTCCTAGATGATACGGCCTAGGGCCTTCAAACCACTTCTAAAATGTTCACAAACCACGGCAGCAAGGCGAAGAGCCTATGCTTCGCGCGTCATGACCTCGTGCGATTTTACACAAATATTTTCAATGAGGTATTTCTGCCGATTATTGAGAAAAACATACAGCTGGCAAATGCTTTCAAGATCAATAGCTCCTAGATGATAGGGCCTAGGGCCTTCAAATCACTTCTAAAATGTTCACAAACCACGGCCGCAAGACGAAGAGCCTATGCTTCGCGCGTCATGACCTCGTGCGATTTTACACAAATATTATCAAAGAGGTATTTCTGCCGATTATTGAGAAAAACGTACAGCTGGCAAATGCTTTCAAGATCAATGGCTCCTAGATGAAAGGGCCTAGGGCCTTCAAACCACTTCTAAAATGTTCAAAAACCACGGCCGCAAGACGAAGAGCCTATGCTTTGCACGTCATGACCTCGTGCGATTTTACACGAATATTTTCAATGAGGTATTTCTGCCGATTATTGAGAAAAACGTACAGCTGCCAAATGCTTTCAAGTTCAATAGCTCCTAGATGATACGGCCTAGGGCCTTCAAAACACTTCTAAATTGTTCACAAACCACGGGCGCAAGACGCAGAGCCTATGTTTCGCGCGTCATGACCTCGTGCGATTTTACATGAATATTTTCAATGAGGTATTTCGGCCGATTATTGAGAAAAACATACAGCTGGCAAATGCTTTCAAGATCAATAGCTCCTAGATGATAGGGCCTAGGGCCTTCAAACCACTTCTAAAATGTTCACAAACCACGGCCGCAAGACGAAGAGCCTATGCATCGCGCGTCATGACCTCGTGCGATTTTACACGAATATTAACAAAGAGGTATTTCTGCCGATTATTGAGAAAAACGTACAACTGGCAAATGCTTTCAAGATCAATAGCTCCTAGATGAGAGGGCCTAGGGCCTTGAAATCACTTCTAAATTGTTCACAAACCACGGGCACAAGATGCAGAGCCAATGTTTCGCGTGTCATGACCTCGTGCGATTTTACACGAATAATTTCAATGAGGTATATCCGCAGATTTTTGAGAAAAACATACAGCTGGCAAATGCTTTAAAGATCAATTGGTCCTAGATGATAGGGCCTAGGGCCTTCAAACCACTTCTAAAATGTTCACAAACCACGGCCGCAAGACGAAGAGCCTATGCTTCGCGCGTCATGACCTTGTGCGATTTTACATGAATATTTTCAATGAGGTATTTCTGCGGATTATTGAGAAAAACATACAGCTGGCAAATGCTTTCAAGATCAATAGCTCCTAGATGATAGGGCCTAGGGCCTTCAAACCACTTCTAAATTGTTGACAAACCACGGGCACAAGACGCGGGGCCAATGTTTCGCGCGTCATGACCTCGTGCGATTTTACACGAATATTTTCAATGAGGTATTTCTGCCGATTATTGAGAAAAACATACAGCTGCCAAATGCTTTCAAGTTCAATTGCTCCTAGATGTTAGGGCCTAGGGCCTTCAAAACACTTCTAAATATTTCACAAACCACGGGCACAAGACGCAGAGCCAATGTTTCGCGCGTCATGCCCTCGTGCGATTTTACACGAATATTTTCAATGAGCTATTTCTGCCGATTATTGAGAAAAACGTACAGCTGCCAAATGCTTTCAAGCTCAATAGCTCCTAGATGATACGGCCTAGGGCCTTCAAAACACTTCTAAAATGTTCACAAACCACAGCTGCAAGACGAAGAGCCTATGTTTCGCGCGTCATGACCTCGTGCGATTTTACACGAATATTATCAATGAGGTATTTATGCCGATTATTGAGAAAAACATACAGCTGGCAAATGCTTTCAAGATCAATAGCTCCTAGATGATAGGGCCTAGGGCCTTCAAATCACTTCTAAAATGTTCACAAACCACGGCCGCAAGACGCAGTGCCTATGCTTCGCGCGTCATGACCTCGTGCGATTTTACACGAATATTTTCAATGAGGTATTTCTGCCGATTATTGAGAAAAACATACAGCTGGCAAATGCTTTCAAGATCAATAGCTCCTAGATGATAGAGCCTAGGGCCTTCAAATCAATTCTAAAATGTTCACAAACCACGGCCGCAAGACGAAGAGCCTATGCATTGCGCGTAATGACCTCGTGCGATTTTACACGAATATTTTCAAAGAGGAATTTCTGCCGATTATTGAGAAAAACGTACAGCTGGCAAATGCTTTCAAGATCAATAGCTCCTAGATGATAGGGCCTAGGGCCTTCAAACCACTTCTAAATTGTTCACAAACCACGGCCGCAAGACGAAGAGCCTATGCTTCGCGCGTCATGACCTCGTGCGATTTTACACGAATATTTTCAAAGAGGTATTTCTGCCGATTATTGAGAAAATCGTACAGCTGGCAAATGCTTTCAAGATCAATAGCTCCTAGATGATAGGGCCTAGGGCCTTCAAACCACTTCTAAAATGTTCACAAACCACGGCCGCAAGACGAAGAGCCTATGCTTTGCGCGTCATGACCTCGTGCGATTTTACACGAATATTTTCAATGAGGTATTTCTGCCGATTATTGAGAAAAACGTACAGCTGGCAAATGCTTTCAAGTTCAATAGCTCCTAGATGATACGGCCTAGGGCCTTCAAAACACTTCTAAATTGTTCATAAACCACGGACGCAAGACGAAGAGCCTATGCTTCGCGCGTCATGACCTCGTGCGATTTTACACAAATATTTTCAATGAGGTATTTCTGCGGATCATTGAGAAAAACATACAGCTGGCAAATGCTTTCAAGCTCAATAGCTCCTAGATGATAGGGCCTAGGGCCTTCAAACCACTTCTAAAATGTTCACAAAGCACGGCCGCAAGACGAAGACCCTATGCTTCGCGCGTCATGACCTCGTGCGATTTTACACAAATATTTTCAATGAGGTATTTCTGCCGATTATTGAGAAAAACATAGAGCTGGCAAATGCTTTCAAGTTCAATTGCTCCTAGATGTTAGGGCCTAGGGCCTTCAAACGACTTCTAAATATTTCACAAACCACAGGCGCAAGACGCAGAGCCTATGCTTCGCGCGTCATGACCTCGTGCGATTTTACACGAATATTTTCAATGAGGGATTTCTGCCGATTATTGAGAAAAACATACAGCTGGCAAATGCTTTCTAGATCAATAGCTCGTAGATGATAGGGCCTTGGGCCTTCAAACCACTTCTAAATTGTTGACAAACCAGGGGCACAAGACGCGGGGCCAATGTTTCGCGCGTCATGACCTCGTGCGATTTTACACGAATATTTTCAATGAGGTATTTCTGCCGATTACTGAGAAAAACGTACAGCTGCCAAATGCTTTTAAGTTCAATAGCTCCTAGATGATACGGCCTAGGGCATTCAAAACACTTCTAAATTGTTCACAAACCACGGGCGCAAGACGCAGAGCCTATGTTTCGCGCGTCATGACCTCGTGCGATTTTACACGAATATTTTCAATGAGGTATTTCTGCCGATTATTGAGAAAAACATACAGCTAGCAAATGCTTTCAAGATCAATAGCTCCTAGATGATAGGGCCTAGGGCCTTCAAATCACTTCTAAAATGTTCACAAACCACGGCCGCAAGACGAAGAGCCTATACTTCGCGCGTAATGACCTCGTGCGATTTTACACAAATATTTTCAAAGACGTATTTCTGCGGAATATTGAGAAAAACGTACAGCTGGCAAATGCTTTCAAGATCAATAGCTCCTAGATGATAGGGCCTAGGGCCTTCAAACCACGTCTAAAATGTTCACAAACCACGGCGGCAAGACGCAGAGCCTATGTTTCGCGCGTCATGACCTCGTGCGATTTTACACGAATATATTCAATGAGGTATTTCTGTCGATTATTGAGAAAAACATACAGCTGGCAAATGCTTTCAAGATCAATAGCTCCTAGATGATAGGGCCTAGGGCCTTCAAACCACTTCTAAAATGTTCACAAACCACGGCAGCAAGACGAAGAGCCTATGCTTCGTGCGTCATGACCTCGTGCGATTTTACACGAATATTTTCAAAGAGGTATTTCTGCCGATTATTGAGAAAATCGTACAGCTGGCAAATGCTTTCAAGATCAATAGCTCCTAGATGATAGGGCCTAGGGCCTTCAAACCACTTCTAAAATGTTCACAAACCACGGCCGCAAGACGAAGAGCCTATGCATTGCGCGAAATGACCTCGTGCGATTTTACACGAATATTTTCAAAGAGGAATTTCTGCCGATTATTGAGAAAAACGTACAGCTGCCAAATGCTTTCAAGTTCAAATGCTCCTAGATGATACGGCCAAGGGCCTTCAAAACACTTCTAAATTGTTCACAAACCACGGGCGCAAGACGCAGAGCCTATGTTTCGCGCGTCATGACCTCGTGCGATTTTACATGAATATTTTCAATGAGGTATTTCTGCCGATTATTGAGAAAAACATACAGCTGGCAAATGCTTTCAAGATAAATAGCTCCTAGATGATAGGGCCTTGGGCCTTCAAACCACTTCTAAATTGTTGACAAACCAGGGGCACAAGACGCGGGGCCAATGTTTCGCGCGTCATGACCTCGTGCGATTTTACACGAATATTTTCAATGAGGTATTTCTGCCGATTATTGAGAAAAATGTACAGCTGCCAAATGCTTTCAAGTTCAATAGCTCCTAGATGATACGGCCTAGGGCATTCAAAACACTTCTAAATTGTTCACAAACCACGGGCGCAAGACGCAGAACCAATGTTTCGCGCGTCATGACCTCGTGCGATTTTACACGAATATTTTCAATGAGGTATTTCTGCGGAATATTGAGAAAAACGTACAGCTGGCAAATGCTTTCAAGATCAATAGCTCCTAGATGATAGGGCCTAGGGCCTTCAAACCACTTCTAAAATGTTCACAAACCACGGCGGCAAGACGCAGAGCCTATGTTTCGCGCGTCATGACCTCGTGCGATTTTACACGAATATATTCAATGAGGTATTTCTGTCGATTATTGAGAAAAACATACAGCTGGCAAATGCTTTCAAGATCAATAGCTCCTAGATGATACGGCCTAGGGCCTTCAAACCACTTCTAAAATGTTCACAAACCACGGCAGCAAGGCGAAGAGCCTATGCTTCGCGCGTCATGACCTCGTGCGATTTTACACAAATATTTTCAATGAGGTATTTCTGCCGATTATTGAGAAAAACATACAGCTGGCAAATGCTTTCAAGATCAATAGCTCCTAGATGATAGGGCCTAGGGCCTTCAAATCACTTCTAAAATGTTCACAAACCACGGCCGCAAGACGAAGAGCCTATGCTTCGCGCGTCATGACCTCGTGCGATTTTACACAAATATTATCAAAGAGGTATTTCTGCCGATTATTGAGAAAAACGTACAGCTGGCAAATGCTTTCAAGATCAATGGCTCCTAGATGAAAGGGCCTAGGGCCTTCAAACCACTTCTAAAATGTTCAAAAACCACGGCCGCAAGACGAAGAGCCTATGCTTTGCGCGTCATGACCTCGTGCGATTTTACACGAATATTTTCAATGAGGTATTTCTGCCGATTATTGAGAAAAACGTACAGCTGCCAAATGCTTTCAAGTTCAATAGCTCCTAGATGATACGGCCTAGGGCCTTCAAAACACTTCTAAATTGTTCACAAACCACGGGCGCAAGACGCAGAGCCTATGTTTCGCGCGTCATGACCTCGTGCGATTTTACATGAATATTTTCAATGAGGTATTTCGGCCGATTATTGAGAAAAACATACAGCTGGCAAATGCTTTCAAGATCAATAGCTCCTAGATGATAGGGCCTAGGGCCTTCAAACCACTTCTAAAATGTTCACAAACCACGGCCGCAAGACGAAGAGCCTATGCATCGCGCGTCATGACCTCGTGCGATTTTACACGAATATTAACAAAGAGGTATTTCTGCCGATTATTGAGAAAAACGTACAACTGGCAAATGCTTTCAAGATCAATAGCTCCTAGATGAGAGGGCCTAGGGCCTTGAAATCACTTCTAAATTGTTCACAAACCACGGGCACAAGATGCAGAGCCAATGTTTCGCGTGTCATGACCTCGTGCGATTTTACACGAATAATTTCAATGAGGTATATCCGCAGATTTTTGAGAAAAACATACAGCTGGCAAATGCTTTAAAGATCAATTGGTCCTAGATGATAGGGCCTAGGGCCTTCAAACCACTTCTAAAATGTTCACAAACCACGGCCGCAAGACGAAGAGCCTATGCTTCGCGCGTCATGACCTCGTGCGATTTTACACGAATATTTTCAAAGCAGTATTTCTGCCGATTATTGAGAAAAACGTACAGCTGGCAAATGCTTTGAAGATCAATAGCTCCTAGATGATACAGCCTAGGGCCTTCAAAACACTTCTAAATTGTTCACAAACCACGGGCGCAAGACGCAGAGCCTATGTTTCGCGCGTCATGACCTTGTGCGATTTTACATGAATATTTTCAATGAGGTATTTCTGCGGATTATTGAGAAAAACATACAGCTGGCAAATGCTTTCAAGATCAATAGCTCCTAGATGATAGGGCCTAGGGCCTTCAAACCACTTCTAAATTGTTGACAAACCACGGGCACAAGACGCGGGGCCAATGTTTCGCGCGTCATGACCTCGTGCGATTTTACACGAATATTTTCAATGAGGTATTTCTGCCGATTATTGAGAAAAACATACAGCTGCCAAATGCTTTCAAGTTCAATTGCTCCTAGATGTTAGGGCCTAGGGCCTTCAAAACACTTCTAAATATTTCACAAACCACGGGCACAAGACGCAGAGCCAATGTTTCGCGCGTCATGCCCTCGTGCGATTTTACACGAATATTTTCAATGAGCTATTTCTGCCGATTATTGAGAAAAACGTACAGCTGCCAAATGCTTTCAAGCTCAATAGCTCCTAGATGATACGGCCTAGGGCCTTCAAAACACTTCTAAAATGTTCACAAACCACGGCTGCAAGACGAAGAGCCTATGTTTCGCGCGTCATGACCTCGTGCGATTTTACACGAATATTATCAATGAGGTATTTATGCCGATTATTGAGAAAAACATACAGCTGGCAAATGCTTTCAAGATCAATAGCTCCTAGATGACAGGGCCTAGGGCCTTCAAACCACTTCTAAAATGTTCACAAACCACGGCCGCAAGACAAAGAGCCTATGCTTCGCGCCTCATGACCTCGTGCGATTTTACACGAATATTTTCAAAGAGGTATTTCTGCGGATTATTGAGAAAAATGTACAGCTGGCAAATGCTTTCAAGATCAATAGCTCCTAGATGATAGGGCCTAGGGCCTTCAAACCACTTCTAAAATGTTCACAAACCACGGACGCAAGACGCAGAGCCTATGCTTCGTGCGTCATGACCTCGTGCGATTATACACGAATATTTTCAATGAGGTATTTCTGCGGATTATTGAGAAAAACGTACAGCTGGCAAATGCTTTCAAGTTCAATAGCTCCTAGATGTTAGGGCCTATGGCCTTCAAACCACTTCTAAATATTTCAGAAACCACGGGCGGAAGACGAAGAGCCTATGCTTCGCGCGTCATGACCTCGTGCGATTTTACACGAATATTGTCAATGAGGTATTTCTGCGGATTATTGAGAAAAACATACAGCTGGCAAATGCTTTCAAGATCAATAGCTCCTAGATGATAGGGCCAAGGGCCTTCAAACCACTTCTAAAATATTCACAAACCACGGCCGCAAGACAAAGAGCCTATGCTTCGCGCGTCATGACCTCGTGCGATTTTACACGAATATTTTCAATGAGGTATTTCTGCCGATTATTGAGAAAAACATACAGCTGGCAAATGCTTTCAAGATCAATAGCTCCTAGATGATAGGGCCTAGGGCCTTCAAATCACTTCTAAATTGTTGACAAACCACGGGCACAAGACTCAGAGCCAATGTTTCGCGCGTCATGACCTCGTGCTATTTTACACGAATATTTTCAAAGATGTATTTCTGCCGATTATTGAGAAAAATGTACAGCTGGCAAATGCTGTTAAGATCAATAGGTCCTAGATGATAGGGCCTAGGGCCTTCAAACCACTTCTAAAATGTTCACAAACCACAGCCGCAAGACGAAGAGCCTATGCTTTGCGCGTCATGACCTCGTGCGATTTTACACGAATATTTTCAATGAGGTATTTCTGCCGATTATTAAGAAAAATGTACAGCTGCCAAATGCTTTCAAGTTCAATAGCTCCTAGATGATACGGTCTAGGGCCTTCAAAACACTTCTAAATTGTTCACAAACCACGGGCGCAAGACGCAGAGCCTATGTTTCGTGCGTCATGACCTCGTGCGATTTTACACGAATATTTTCAAAGAGGTATTTCTGCCGATTATTGAGAAAAACGTACAGCTGGCAAATGCTTTCAAGATCAATTGCTCCTAGATGATACGGCCTAGGGCCTTCAAAACACTTCTAAATTGTTCACAAACCACGGGCGCAAGACGCAGGGCCGATGCTTCGCGCGTCATGACCTCGTGCGATTTTACACGAATATTTTCAAAGAGGTATTTCTGCCGATTATTGAGAAAAACGTTCAGCTGGCAAATGCTTTCAAGATCAATAGCTCCTAGATGATAGGGCCTAGGGCCTTCAAACCACTTCTAAAATGTTCACAAACCAGGGCCGCAAGACGAAGAGCCGATGCTTCGCGCGTCATGACCTCGTGCGATTTTACACGAATATTTTCAATGAGGTATTTCTGCCGATTATTGAGAAAAACATACAGCTGGCAAATGCTTTCAAGATCAATAGCTCCTAGATGATAGGGCCTAGGGCTTTCAAATCACTTCATAATTGTTGACAAACCACGGGCACAAGACGCAGAGCCAATGATTCGCGCGTCATGACCTCGTGCGATTTTACACGAATATTTTCAATGAGGTATTTCTGCCTATTATTGAGAAAAACGTACAGCTGGCAAATGCTTTCAATTTCAATAGCTCCTAGATGTTAGGGCCTACGGCCTTAAAACCACTTCTAAAATGTTCACAAACCACGGGCGCAAGACGCAGAGCCTATGTTTCGCGCGTCATGACCTCGTGCGATTTTACACGAATATTTTCAATGAGGTATTTCTGCCGATTATTGAGAAAAACATACAGCTAGCAAATGCTTTCAAGATCAATAGCTCCAAGATGATAGGGCATAGGGCCTTCAAATCACTTCTAAAATGTTCACAAACCACGGGCGCAAGACGCAGAGCCTATGCTTCACGCGTCATGACCTCGTTCGATTTTACACAAATATTTTCAATGAGGTATTTCTGCCGATTATTGAGAAAAACGTACAGCTGGCAAATGCTTTCAAGTTCATTAGCTCCTAGACGATAGGGCCTAGGGCCTTCAAACCACTTCTAAATTCTACACAAACCACGGGCGCAAGACGCAGAGCCTATGTTTCGCGCGTCATGACCTCGTGCGATTTTACACAAATATTTTAAATGAGGTATTTCTGCCGATTATTGAGAAAAACGTACAGCTGGCAAATGCTTTCAAGTTCAATAGCTCCTAGATGATAGGGCCTAGGGTCTACAAACCACTTCTAAATTGTTCACAAACCACGGGCGCAAGACGCAGAGCCTATGCTTCGCACGTCATGACCTCGTGCGATTTTACACGAATATTTTCAAAGAGGTATTTATGCCGATTATTGAGAAAAACATACAGCTGGCAAATGCTTTCAAGTTCAATAGCTCCTAGATGTTAGGGCCTAGGGCCTTCAAACCACTTCTAAAATGTTCACAAACCACGACCGCAAGACGAAGAGCCTATGCTTCGCGCGTCATGACCTCGTGCGATTCTACACGATTATTTTCAATGAGGTATTTCTGCCGATTATTGAGAAAAACATACAGCTGGCAAATGCTTTCAAGATCAATAGCTCCTAGATGATAGGGCCTAGGGCCTACAAACCACTTCTAAAATGTTCACAAACCACGGCCGCAAGACGAAGAGCCTATGCTTCGCGCGTCATGACCTCGTGCGATTTTACACAAATATTTTCAATGAGGGATTTCTGCCAATTATTGAGAAAAACGTACAGCTGCCAAATGCTTTCAAGTTCAACAGCTCCTAGATGATACGGTCTAGGGCCTTCAAAACACTTCTAAATTGTTCACAAACCACGTGCGCAAGACGCAGAGCCTATGTTTCGCGTGTCATGACCTCATGCAATTTTACACTAATATTTTCAAAGAGGTATTTCTGCCGATTATTGAGAAAAACGTACAGCTGGCAAATGCTTTCAAGATCAATAGCTCCTAGATGATAGGGCCTAGGGCCTTCAAACCACTTCTAAAATGTTCACAAACCACGACCGCAAGACGAAGAGCCTATGCTTCGCGCGTCATGACCTCGTGCGATTCTACACGATTATTTTCAATGAGGTATTTCTGCCGATTATTGAGAAAAACATACAGCTGGCAAATGCTTTCAAGATCAATAGCTCCTAGATGATAGGGCCTAGGGCCTACAAACCACTTCTAAAATGTTCACAAACCACGGCCGCAAGACGAAGAACCTATGCTTCGCGCGTCATGACCTCGTGCGATTTTACACTAATATTTTCAAAGAGGTATTTCTGCCGATTATTGAGAAAAACGTACAACTGGCAAATGCTATCAAGATCAATAGCTCCTAGATGATAGGGCCTAGGGCCTTCAAACCACTTCTAAAATGTTCACAAACCACGGCCGCAAGACGAAGAGCCTATGCTTCGCGCGTCATGACCTTGTGCGATTTTACACGAATATTTTCAATGAGGGATTTCTGCCAATTATTGAGAAAAACGTACAGCTGCCAAATGCTTTCAAGTTCAACAGCTCCTAGATGATACGGTCTAGGGCCTTCAAAACACTTCTAAATTGTTCACAAACCACGGGCGCAAGACGCAGAGCCTATGTTTCGCGCGTCATGACCTCGTGCGATTTTACATGAATATTATCAATGAGGTATTTCTGCCGATTATTGAGAAAAACATACAGTTGGCAAATGCTTTCAAGATCAATAGCTCCTAGATGATAGGGCCTAGGGCCTTCAAACCACTTCTAAATTGTTGACAAACCACGGGCACAAGACGCGGAGCCAATGTTTCGCGCGTCATGACCTCGTGCGATTTTACACGAATATTTTCAATGAGGTATTTCTGCCGATTATTGAGAAAAACGTACAGCTGGCAAATGCTTTCAAGTTCAATTGCTCTTAGATATTAGGGCCTAGGGACTTCAAACCACTTCTGAATATTTCACAAACCACGGGCGCAAGACACCGAGCCTATGCTTCGCGCGTCATGACCTCGTGCGATTTTACACGAATATTTTCAATGAGGAATTTCTGCAGATTATTGAGAAAAACATACAGCAGGCAAATGCTTTCAAGATCAATAGCTCCTAGATGATAGGGCCTAGGGCCTTCAAACCACTTCTAAATTGTTCACAAACCACGGGCACAAGACGCAGAGCCAATGTTTCGCGCGTCATGACCTCGTGCGATTTTACACGAATATTTTCAATGAGGTATATCTGCCGATTATTGAGAAAAACGTACAGCTGGCAAATGCTTTCAAGTTCAATTGCTCCTAGATGTTAGGGCCTAGGGCCTTCAAACCACTTCTAAATATTTCACAAACCACGGGCGCAAGACGCAGAGCCTATGCTTCGCGCGTCATGACCTCGTGCGATTTTACACGAATATGTTCAATGAGGTATTTCTGCGGATTATTGAGAAAAACATACAGCTGGCAAATGCTTTCAAGTTCAATAGCTCCTAGACGATACGGCCTAGGGCCTTCAAACCACTTCTGAATATTTCACAAACCACGGGCGCAAGACGCCGAGCCTATGCTTCGCGCGTCATGACCTCGTGCGATTTTACACGAATATTTTCAATGAGGAATTTCTGCAGATTATTGAGAAAAACATACAGCAGGCAAATGCTTTCAAGATCAATAGCTCCTAGATGATAGGGCCTAGGGCCTTCAAACCACTTCTAAAATGTTCACAAACCACGACCGCAAGACGAAGAGCCTATGCTTCGCGCGTCATGACCTCGTGCGATTCTACACGATTATTTTCAATGAGGTATTTCTGCAGATTATTGAGAAAAACATACAGCTGGCAAATGCTTTCAAGATCAATAGCTCCTAGATGATAGGGCCTAGGGCCTACAAACCACTTCTAAAATGTTCACAAACCACGGCCGCAAGACGAAGAACCTATGCTTCGCGCGTCATGACCTCGTGCGATTTTACACTAATATTTTCAAAGAGGTATTTCTGCCGATTATTGAGAAAAACGTACAACTGGCAAATGCTATCAAGATCAATAGCTCCTAGATGATAGGGCCTAGGGCCTTCAAACCACTTCTAAAATGTTCACAAACCACGGCCGCAAGACGAAGAGCCTATGCTTCGCGCGTCATGACCTTGTGCGATTTTACACGAATATTTTCAATGAGGGATTTCTGCTATTTATTGAGAAAAACGTACAGCTGCCAAATGCTTTCAAGTTCAACAGCTCCTAGATGATACGGTCTAGGGCCTTCAAAACACTTCTAAATTGTTCACAAACCACGGGCGCAAGACGCAGAGCCTATGTTTCGCGCGTCATGACCTCGTGCGATTTTACATGAATATTATCAATGAGGTATTTCTGCCGATTATTGAGAAAAACATACAGTTGGCAAATGCTTTCAAGATCAATAGCTCCTAGATGATAGGGCCTAGGGCCTTCAAACCACTTCTAAATTGTTGACAAACCACGGGCACAAGACGCGGAGCCAATGTTTCGCGCGTCATGACCTCGTGCGATTTTACACGAATATTTTCAATGAGGTATTTCTGCCGATTATTGAGAAAAACGTACAGCTGGCAAATGCTTTCAAGTTCAATTGCTCTTAGATATTAGGGCCTAGGGACTTCAAACCACTTCTGAATATTTCACAAACCACGGGCGCAAGACACCGAGCCTATGCTTCGCGCGTCATGACCTCGTGCGATTTTACACGAATATTTTCAATGAGGAATTTCTGCAGATTATTGAGAAAAACATACAGCAGGCAAATGCTTTCAAGATCAATAGCTCCTAGATGATAGGGCCTAGGGCCTTCAAACCACTTCTAAATTGTTCACAAACCACGGGCACAAGACGCAGAGCCAATGTTTCGCGCGTCATGACCTCGTGCGATTTTACACGAATATTTTCAATGAGGTATTTCTGCCGATTATTGAGAAAAACGTACAGCTGGCAAATGCTTTCAAGTTCAATTGCTCCTAGATGTTAGCGCCTAGGGCCTTCAAACCACTTCTAAATATTTCACAAACCACGGGCGCAAGACGCAGAGCCTATGCGTCGCGCGTCATGACCTCGTGCGATTTTACACAAATATGTTCAATGAGGTATTTCTGCGGATTATTGAGAAAAACATACAGCTGGCAAATGCTTTCAAGTTCAATAGCTCCTAGACGATACGGCCTAGGGCCTTCAAACCACTTCTGAATATTTCACAAACCACGGGCGCAAGACGCCGAGCCTATGCTTCGCGCGTCATGACCTCGTGCGATTTTACACGAATATTTTCAATGAGGAATTTCTGCAGATTATTGAGAAAAACATACAGCAGGCAAATGCTTTCAAGATCAATAGCTCCTAGATGATAGGGCCTAGGGCCGTCAAATCACTTCTAGATTGTTCACAAACCACGGGCACAAGACGCAGAGCCAATGATTCGCGCGTCATGACCTCGTGCGATTTTACACGAATATTTTCAATGAGGTATATCTGCGGATTATTGAGAAAAACGTACAGCTGCCAAATGCTTTCAAGTTCAATAGCTCCTAGATGATATGGCCTAGGGCCTTCAAAACACTTCTAAAATGTTCAGAAACCACGGGCGCAAGATGCAGAGCCTATGTTTCGCGCGTCATGACCTCGTGCGATTTTACACGAATATGTTCAATGAGGTATATCTGCGGATAATTGAGAAAAACATACAGCTGGCAAACGCTTTCAAGATCAATAGCTCCTAAATGATAGGGCCTAGGGCCTTCAAAACACTTCTAAAATGTTCACAAACCACGGCGGCAAGACGAAGAGCCTATGCTTCGCGCGTCATGACCTCGTGCGATTTTACACGAAATTTTCAATGAGGTATTTCTGCCGATTATTGAGAAAAACGTACAGCTGGCAAATGCTTTCAAGTTCAATAGCTCCTAGATGTTAGGGCCTAGGGCCTTCAAACCACTTCTAAGTATTTCACAAACCACGGACGCAAGACGCAGAGCCAATGCTTCGCGCGTCATGACCTCGTGCGATTATACACAAATATTTTCAATGAGGGATTTCCGCCGATTATTGAGAAAAACGTACAGCTGCCAAATGCTTTCAAGTTCAATAGCTCCTAGATGATATGGCCTAGGGCCTTCAAAACACTTCTAAATTGTTCACAAACCACGGGCGCAAGACGCAGAGCCTATGTTTCGCGCGTCATGACCTCGTGCAATTTTACATGAATATGTTCAATGAGGTATTTCTGCCGATTATTGAGAAAAACATACAGCTGGCAAATGCTTTCAAGATCAATAGCTCCTAGATGATAGGGCCTAGGGCCTTCAAATCACTTCTAAATTGTTGACAAACCACGGGCACAAGACGCAGAGCCAATGTATCGCGCGTCATGACCTCGTGCGATATTACACAAATATTTTCAAGGAGGTATTTCTGCCGATTATTGAGAAAAACGTACCGCTGGCAAATGCTTTCAAGTTCAATTGCTCCTAGATGTTAGGGCCTAGGGCCTTCAAACGACTTCTAAATATTTCACAAACCACGGGCGCAAGACGAAGAGCCTAAGCTTCGCGCGTCATGACCTCGTGCGATTTTACACGAATATTTTCAATGAGGTATTTCTGCCGATTATTGAGAAAAACATACAGCTGGCAAATGCTTTCAAGTTCAATTGCTCCTAGATGTTAGGGCCTAGGGCCTTCAAACCACTTCTAAATATTTTACAAACCACGGGCGGAAGACGCAGAGCCTATGCTTCGCAGGTCATGACCTCGTGCGATTTTACACGAATATTTTCAATGAGGTATTTCTGCGGATTATTGAGAAAAACATACAGCTGGCAAATGCTATCAAGATCAATAGCTCCTAGATGATAGGACCTAGGATCTTCAAACCACTTCTAAAATGTTCAGAAACCACGGGCGCAAGACGCAGAGCCTATGTTTCGCGCGTCATGACCTCGTGCGATTTTACACGAATATTTTCAATAAGGTTTTTCTGCCGATTATTGAGAAAAACATACAGCTGGCAAATGCTTTCAAGATCAATAGATCCTAGATGATAGGGCCTAGGGCCTTCAAATCACTTCTAAAATGTTCACAAACCACGGGCACAAGACGAAGAGCCTATGCTTCGCGCGTCATGACCTCGTGCGATTTTACAAGAATATTTTCAATGAGGAATTTCTGCCGATTATTGAGAAAAACGTACAGCTGGCAAATGCTTTCAAGTTCAATTGCTCCTAGATGTTCGGGCCTAGGGCCTTCAAACCACTTCTAAATATTTTACAAACCACGGGTGCAAGACGCAGAGCCTATGCTTCGCGCGTCATGACCTCGTGCGATTTTACACAAATATTTTCAATGAGGTATTTCTGCCGATTATTGAGAAAAACGTACAGCTGCCAAATGCTATCAAGTTCAATAGCTCCTAGATGATAGGGCCTAGGGCCTTCAAACCACTTCTAAAATGTTCACAAACCACGGGCACAAGACGAAGAGCCTATGCTTCGCGCGTCATGACCTCGTGCGATTTTACACGAATATTTTCAAAGAGGAATTTCTGCCGATTATTGAGAAAAACGTACAGCTGGCAAATGCTTTCAAGTTCAATTGCTCCTAGATGTTAGGGCCTAGGGCCTTCAAACCACTTCTAAATATTTTACAAACCACGGGCGCAAGACGCAGAGCCTATGCTTCGCGCGTCATGACCTCGTGCGATTATACACGAATATTGTCAATGAGGTATTTCTGCGGATTATTGAGAAAAACCTACAGCTGGCAAATGCTATCAAGATCAATAGCTCCTAGATGATAGGACCTCGGATCTTCAAACCACTTCTAAAATGTTCAGAAACCACGGGCGCAAGACGCAGAGCCTATGTTTCGCGCGTCATGACCTCGTGCGATTTTACACGAATATGTTCAATGAGGTATATCTGCGGATAATTGAGAAAAACATACAGCTGGCAAACGCATTCAAGATCAATAGCTCCTAGATGATAGGGCCTAGGGCCTTCAAATCACTTCTAAATTGTTCACAAACCACGGGCACAAGACGCAGAGCGAATGTTTCGCGCGTCATGACCTCGTGCGATTTTACACAAATATTTTCAATGAGGTATATCCCCGGATGTTTGAGAAAAACATACAGCTGGCAAATGCTTTCAAGATCAATTGCTCCTAGACGATAGGGCCTATGGCCTTCAAACCACTTCTAAAATGTTAACAAACCACGGGCGCAAGACGCAGAGCCTATGTTTCGCGCGTCATGACCTCGTGCGATTTTACACGAATATTTTCAAAGAGGTATTTCTGCCGATTATTGAGAAAAACGTACAGCTGGCAAATGCTTTCAAGATCAATAGCTCCTAGATGATAGGGCCAAGGGCCTTCAAACCACTTCTAAATATTTCACAAACCACGCCCGCAAGACGAAGAGCCTATGCTTCGCGCGTCATGACCTCGTGCGATTTTACACGAATATTTTCAATGAGGTATGTCTGCCGATTATTGAGAAAAACGTAAATGTGGCAAATTCTTACAAGTTCAATAGCTCGTAGATGATAGGGCCTAGGGCCTTGAAATCACTTCTAAATTGTTCACAAACCACGGGCGGAAGACGCAGAGCCTATGCTTCGCGCGTCATGACTTCGTTCGATTTTACACAAATATTTTCAATGAGGTATTTCTGCCGATTATTGAGAAAAACGTACAGCTGGCAAATGCTTTCAGGTTCAATAGCTCCTAGATGATAGGGCCTAGGGCCTTCAAATCACTTCTAAAATGTTCACAAACCTTGGGGGCAAGACGAAGGGCCTATGCTTCGCGCGTCATGACCTCTTGCGATTTTACTCGAATATTTTCAATGAGGTATTTCTGCCGATTATTGAGAAAAACGTACAGCTGGCAAATGCTTTCAAGTTCAATAGCTCCTAGATGATAGGGCCTAGGGCCTTCAAATCACTTCTTAATTGTTCACAAACCACGGGGACAAGACGCAGAGCCAATGGTTCGCGCGTCATGACCTCGTGCGATTTTACACGAATATTTTCAATGAGGTATATCTGCGGATTTTAGAGAAAAACATACAGCTGGCAAATGCTTTCAAGATCAATAGCTCCTAGATGATAGGGCCTAGGGCCTTCAAACCACTTCTAAAATGTTCACAAACCACGGCGGCAAAACGAAGAGCCTATGCTTCGCGCGTCATGACCTCGTGCGATTTTACACGAATATTTTCAAAGAGGTATTTCTGCGGATTATTGAGAAAAACGTACAGCTGGCTAATGCTTTCAAAATCAATAGCTCCTAGACGATAGGGCCTAGGGCCTTCAAACCACTTCTAAAATGTTCACAAACCACGGCGGCAAGACAAAGAGCCTATGCTTCGCGCGTCATGACCTCGTGCGATTTTACACGAATATTTTCATAGAGGTATTTCTGCCGATTATTGAAAAAAACGTACAGCTGGCAAATGTTTTCAAGATCAATAGCTCCTAGATTATAGGGCCTAGGGCCTTCAAACCACTTCTAAAATGTTCACAAACCACGGGCGCAAGACTCAGACCCTATGCTTCGCGCGTCATGACCTCGTGCGATTTTACACGAATATTGTCAATGAGGTATTTCTGCCGATTATTGAGAAAAACGTACAGCTGGCAAATGCTTTCAAGTTCAATAGCTCTGAGATGATAGGGCCTAGGGCCTTCAAACCACTTCTAAAATGTTCACAAACCACGGGCGCAAGACGCAGCGCCTATGTTTCGCGCGTCATGACCTCGTGCGATTTTACACGAATATTTTCAATGAGGTATTTCTGCCGATTATTGAGAAAAACATACAGCTGGCAAATGCTTTCAAGATCAATAGCTCCTAGATGATAGGGCCTAGGGCCTTCAAATCACTTCTTAATTGTTCACAAACCACGGGCACAAGACGCAGAGCCAATGTTTCGCGCGTCATGACCTCGTGCGATTTTACACGAATATTTTCAATGAGGTATATCTGCGGATTTTAGAGAAAAACATACAGCTGGCAAATGCTTTCAAGATCAATAGCTCCTAGATGATAGGGCCTAGGGCCTTCAAACCACTTCTAAAATGTTCACAAACCACGACGGCAAGACGCAGAGCCTATGTTTCGCGCGTCATGACCTCGTGCGATTTTACACGAATATTTTCAATGAGGTATTTCGGCCGATTATTGAGAAAAACATACAGCTGGCAAATGCTTTCAAGATCAATAGCTCGTAGATGATAGGGCCTAGGGCCTTGAAATCACTTCTAAGTTGTTCACAAACCACGGGCACAAGACGCAGAGCCAATGTTTCGCGCGTCATGACCTCGTGCGATTTTACACGAATATTTTCAATGAGGTATATCCGCGGATTTTTGAGAAAAACATACAGCTGGCAAATGCTTTCAAGATCAATTGCTCCTAGATGATAGGGCCTAGGGCCTTCAAACCACTTCTAAAATGTTCACAAACTAAGGCCGCAAGACGAAGAGCCTATGCTTCGCGCGTCATGACCTCGTGCGATTTTACACGAATATTTTCAAAGAGGAATTTCTGCGGATTATTGAGAAAAACGTACAGCTGGCAAATGCTTTCAAGATCAATAGCTCCTAGATGATAGGGCCTAGGGCCTTCAAACCACTTCTAAAATGTTCACAAACCACGGCGGCAAAACGAAGAGCCTATGCTTCGCGCGTCATGACCTCGTGCGATTTTACACAAATATTTTCAAAGATGTATATCTGCGGATTTTTGAGAAAAACGTACAGCAGGCAAATGCATTCAAGATCAATAGCTCCTAGATGATACGGCCTAGGGCCTTCAAATCACTTCTAAAATGTTCACAAACCACGGCCGCAAGACGAAGAGCCTATGCTTCGCGCGTCATGACCTTGTGCGATATTACACGAATATTTTCAAAGATGTATTTCTGCTGATTATTGAGAAAAACGTACAGCTGGCAAATGCTTTCAAGATCAATAGCTCCTAGATGATAGGGCATAGGGCCTTCTAATCACTTCTAAAATGTTCACAAACCATGACCGCAAGACGAAGAGCCTATGCTTCGCGCGTCATGACCTCGTGCGATTTTACACGAATATTTTCAAAGAGGTATTTCGGCCGATTATTGAGAAAAACGTACAGCTGGCAAATGCTTTCAAGATCAATAGCTCCAAGATGATAGGGCCGAGGGCCTTCAAACCATTTCTAAAATGTTCACAAACCACGGCCGCAAGACGAAGAGCCTATGCTTTGCGCGTCATGACCTCGTGCGATTTTACACAAATATTTTCATTGAGGTATTTCTGCCGATTATTGAGAAAAACGTACAGCTGGCAAATGCTATCAAGTTCAATAGCTCCTAGATGATACGGCCTAGGGCCTTCAAAACACTTCTAAATTGTTCACAAACCACGGCGGCAAGACGAAGAGCCTATGCTTCGCGCGTCATGACCTCGTGCGATTTTACACGAATATTTTCAAAAAGGTATTTCTGCCGATTATTGAAAAAAACGTACAGCTGGCAAATGTTTTCAAGATCAATAGCTCCTAGATTATAGGGCCTAGGGCCTTCAAACCACTTCTAAAATGTTCACAAACCACGGGCGCAGGACTCAGACCCTATGCTTCGCGCGTCATGACCTCGTGCGATTTTACACGAATATTGTGAATGAGGTATTTCTGCTGATTATTGAGAAAAACGTACAGCTGGCAAATGCTTTCAAGTTCAATAGCTCTGAGATGATAGGGCCTAGGGCCTTCAAACCACTTCTAAAATGTTCACAAAACACGGGCGCAAGACGCAGCGCCTATGTTTCGCGCGTCATGACCTCGTGCGATTTTACACGAATATTTTCAATGAGGTATTTCTGCCGATTATTGAGAAAAACATACAGCTGGCAAATGCTTTCAAGATCAATAGCTCCTAGATGATAGGGCCTAGGGCCTTCAAATCACTTCTTAATTGTTCACAAACCACGGGCACAAGACGCAGAGCCAATGTTTCGCGTGTCATGACCTCGTGCGATTTTACACGAATATTTTCAATGAGGTATATCTGCGGATTTTAGAGAAAAACATACAGCTGGCAAATGCTTTCAAGATCAATAGCTCCTAGATGATAGGGCCTAGGGCCTTCAAACCACTTCTAAAATGTTCACAAACCACGGCGGCAAGACGCAGAGCCTATGTTTCGCGCATCATAACCTCGTGCGATTTTACACGAATATTTTCAATGAGGTATTTCGGCCGATTATTGAGAAAAACATACAGCTGGCAAATGCTTTCAAGATCAATAGCTCGTAGATGATAGGGCCTAGGGCCTTCAAACCACTTCTAAAATGTTCACAAACCACGGGCACAAGACGCAGAGCCTATGTTTCGCGCATCATGACCTCGTGCGATTTTACACGAATATTTTCAATGAGGTATTTCGGCCGATTATTGAGAAAAACATACAGCTGGCAAATGCTTTCAAGATCAATAGCTCGTAGATGATAGGGCCTAGGGCCTTGAAATCACTTCTAAATTGTTCACAAACCACGGCGGCAAAATGAAGAGCCTATGCTTCGCGCGTCATGACCTCGTGCGATTTTACACAAATATTTTCAATGAGGTATTTCTGCGGATTATTGAGAAAAACGTACAGCTGGGAAATGCTTTCAAGTTCAATAGCTCCTAGATGATAGGACCTAAGGCCGTCAAACCACTTCTAAAATGTTCACAAACCACGGGCGCAAGACGCAGAGCCTATACATCGCGCGTCATAACCTCGTGCGATTTTACACGAATATTTTCAATGAGGGATTTCCGACGATTATTGAGAAAAACGTAAAGGTGGCAAATGCTTTCAGGTTCAATAGCTCCTAGATGATAGGGCCTAGGGCCTTCAAATCACTTCTAAAATGTTCACAAACCACGGGGGCAAGACGAAGGGCCTATGCTTCGCGCGTCATGACCTCTTGCGATTTTACTCGAATATTTTCAATGAGGTATTTCTGCGGATTATTGAGAAAAACGTACAGCTGGCAAATGCTTTCAAGTTCAATAGCTCCTAGATGATAGGACCTAGGGCCTTCAAACCACTTCTAAAATGTTCACAAACCACGGGCGCAAGACTCAGACCCTATGCTTCGCGCGTCATGACCTCGTGCAATTTTACACGAATATTGTCAATGAGGTATTTCTGCTGATTATTGAGAAAAACATACAGCTGGCAAATGCTTTCAAGATCAATAGCTCCTAGAAGATAGGGCCTCGGGCCTTCAAACCACTTCTAAAATGTTCACAAACTACGGCCGCAAGACGAAGAGCCTATGCTTCGCGCGTCATGACCTCGTGCGATTTTACACGAATATTTTCAAAGAGGTATTTCTGCGGATTATTGAGAAAAACGTACAGCTGGCAAATGCTTTCAAGATCAATAGCTCCTAGATGATAGGGCCTAGGGCCGTCAAACCACTTCTAAAATGTTCACAAACCACGGCGGCAAGACGAAGAGCCTATGCTCCGCGCGTCATGACCTCGTGCGATTTTACACGAATATTTTCAAAGAGGTATTTCGGCCGATTATTGAGAAAAACGTACAGCTGGCAAATGCTTTCAAGATCAATAGCTCCAAGATGATAGGGCCTAGGGCCTTCAAACCAATTCTAAAATGTTCACAAACCACGGCCGCAAGACGAAGAGCCTATGCTTTGCGCGTCATGACCTCGTGCGATTTTACACAAATATTTTCAATGAGGTATTTCTGCCGATTATTGAGAAAAACGTACAGCTGGCAAATGCTATCAAGTTCAATAGCTCCTAGATGATACGGCCTAGGGCCTTCAAAACACTTCTAAATTGTTCACAAACCACGGCGGCAAGACGCAGAGCCTATGTTTCGCACGTCATGACCTCTTGCGATTTTACACGAATATTTTCAGAGGTATTTCTGCGGATTATTGAGAAAAACATACAGCTGGCAAATGCTTTCAAGATCAATAGCTCCTAGATGATAGGGCCTAGGGCCTTCAAACCACTTCTAAATTGTTCACAAACCATGGGCGCAAGACGCAGAGCCTATGTTTCGCGCGTCATGACCTCGTGCGATTTTACACGAATATTTTCAATGAGGTATTTCTGCCGATTATTGAGAAAAACATACAGCTGGCAAATGCTTTCAAGTACAATAGCTCCTAGATGATAGGGCCTAGGGCCTTCAAATCAGTTCTAAAATGTTCACAAACCACGGGCGCAAGACGCAGAGCCTATGCATCGCGCGTCATGACCTCGTGCGATTTTACACGAATATTATCAATGAGGTATTTCTGCGGATTATTGAGAAAAACGTACAGCTGGCAAATGCTTTCAAGTTCAATAGCTCCTAGATGATAGGGCCTGGGGCCTTCAAACCACTTCTAAAATGTTCACAAACCACGGCCGCAAGACGAAGAGCCTATGCTTCGCGCGTCATGACCTCGTGCGATTTTACATGAAAATTTTCAAAGAGGTATTTCTGCGGATTATTGAGAAAAACGTACAGCTGGGAAATGCTTTCAAGTTCAATAGCTCCTAGATGATAGGACCTAAGGCCTTCAAACCACTTCTAAAATGTTCACAAACCACGGGCGCAAGACGCAGAGCCTATACATCGCGCGTCATAACCTCGTGCGATTTTACACCAATATTATCAATGAGGTATTTCTGCGGATTATTGAGAAAAACGTACAGCTGGCAAATGCTTTCAAGTTCAATAGCTCCTAGATGATAGGGCCTAGGGCCTTCAAACCACTTCTAAAATGTTCAAAAACCACGGCCGCAAGACAAAGAGCCTATGATTCGTGCGTCATGACCTCGTGCGATTTTACACGAATATTTTCAAAGAGGTATTTCTGCCGATTATTGAGGAAAAACATACAGCAGGCAAATGCTTTCAAGATCAATAGCTCCTAGATGATAGGGCCTAGGGCCTTCAAAACACTTCTAAAATGTTCACAAATCACGGGCGCAAGACGCAGAGCCAATGTTTCGCGCGTCATGACCTCGTGCGATTTTACACGAATATTTTCAATGAGGTATTTCGGCCGATTATTGAGAAAAACATACAGCTGCCAAATGCTTTCAAGTTCAATAGCTCCTAGATGATACGGCCTAGGGCCTTCAAAACACTTCTAAAATGTTCACAAACCACGGGCGCAAGACGCAGAGCCTATGCTTCGCGCGTCATGACCTCGTGCGATTTTACACGAATATTTTCAATGAGGTATTTCGGCCGATTATTGAGAAAAACATACAGCTGGCAAATGCTTTCAAGATCAATAGCTCCTAGATGTTAGGGCCTAGGGCCTTCAAACCACTTCTAAATATTTCACAAGCCACGGGCGCAAGACGCAGAGCCTATGGTTCGCGCGTCATGACCTCGTGCGATTTTACACGAATATTTTCAAAGAGGTATATCTGCCGATTATTGAGAAAAACATACAGCTGGCAAATGCTTTCAAGATCAATAGCTCCTAGATGATAGGGCCTAGGGCCTTCAAACCACTTCTAAAATGTTCACAAACCACGGCCGCAAGACGAAGAGCCTATGCTTCGCGCGTCATGACCTCATGCGATTTTACACGAATATTTTCAAAGATGTATATCTGCGGATATTTGAGAAAAACGTACAGCTGGCAAATGCTTTCAAGATCAATAGCTCCTAGATGATAGGGCCTAGGGCCTTCAAATCACTTCTTAATTGTTCACAAACCACGGGCACAAGACGCAGAGCCAATGTTTCGCGCGTCATGACCTCGTGCGATTTTACACAAATATTTTCAATGAGGTATTTCTGCCTATTATTGAGAAAAACGTACAGCTGGCAAATGCTTTCAAGTTCAATTGCTCCTAGATGTTAGGGCCTAGGGCCTTCAAACCACTTCTAAATATTTCACAAACCACGGGCGCAAGACGCAGAGCCTATGTTTCGCGCGTCATGACCTCGTGCGATTTTACACGAATATTTTCAATGAGGTATTTCTGCCGATTATTGAGAAAAACATAGAGCTGGCAAATGCTTTGAAGATCAATAGCTCGTAGATGATAGGGCCTAGGGCCTTGAAATCACTTCTAAATTGTTCACAAACCACGAGCACAAGACGCAGAGCCAATGTTTCGCGCGTCATGACCTCGTGCGATTTTACACGAATATTTTCAATGAGGTATATCCGCGGATTTTTGAGAAAAACATACAGCTGGCAAATGCTTTCAAGATCATTTGCTCCTAGATGATAGGGCCTAGGGCCTTCAAACCACTTCTAAAATGTTCACAAACTACGGCCACAAGAAGAAGAGCCTATGCTTCGCGCGTCATGACCTCGTGCGATTTTACACGAATATTTTCAAAGAGGAATTTCTGCGGATTATTGAGAAAAACGTACAGCTGGCTAATGCTTTCAAGATCAATAGCTCCGAGACGAGAGGGCCTAGGGCCTTCAAACCACTTCTAAAATGTTCACAAACCACGGCGGCAAGACGAAGAGCCTATGCTTCGCGCGTCATGACCTCGTGCGATTTTACACGAATATTTTCAAAGAGGTATTTCTGCCGATTATTGAAAAAAACGTACAGCTGGCAAATGTATTCAAGATCAATAGCTCCTAGATTATAGGGCCTAGGGCCTTCAAACCACTTCTAAAATGTTCACAAACCACGGCCGCAAGAAGAAGAGCCTATGCTTCGCGCGTCATGACCTCGTGCGATTTTACACGAATATTTTCAATGAGGTAATTCTGCCGATTATTGAGAAAAACATACAGCTGGCAAATGCTTTCAAGATCAATAGCTCCTAGATGATAGGGCCTAGGGCCTTCAAATTACTTCTAAAATGTTCACAAACCACGGCCGCAAGACGAAGAGCCTATGCTTCGCGCGTCATGACCTTGTGCGATTTAACACGAATATTTTCAAAGATGTATTTCTGCCGATTATTGAGAAAAACGTACAGCTGGCAAATGCTTTCAAGATCAATAGCTCCTAGATGATAGGGCCTAGGGCCTTCTAATCACTTCTAAAATGTTCACAAACCACGGCCGCAAGACGAAGAGCCTATGCTTCGCGCGTCATGACCTCGTGCGATTTTACACGAATATTTTCAATGAGGTATTTCGGCCGATTATTGAGAAAAACATACAGCTGGCAAATGCTTTCAAGATCAATAGCTCCTAGATGTTAGGGCCTAGGGCCTTCAAACCACTTCGAAATATTTCACAAGCCACGGGCGCAAGACGCAGAGCCTATGGTTCGCGCGTCATGACCTCGTGCGATTTTACACGAATATTTTCAAAGAGGTATATCTGCCGATTATTGAGAAAAACATACAGCTGGCAAATGCTTTCAAGATCAATAGCTCCTAGATGATAGGGCCTAGGGCCTTCAAACCACTTCTAAAATGTTCACAAACCACGGCCGCAAGACGAAGAGCCTATGCTTCGCGCGTCATGACCTCATGCGATTTTACACGAATATTTTCAAAGATGTATATCTGCGGATATTTGAGAAAAACGTACAGCTGGCAAATGCTTTCAAGATCAATAGCTCCTAGATGATAGGGCCTAGGGCCTTCAAATCACTTCTTAATTGTTCACAAACCACGGGAACAAGACGCAGAGCCAATGTTTCGCGCGTCATGACCTCGTGCGATTTTACACAAATATTTTCAATGAGGTATTTCTGCCTATTATTGAGAAAAACGTACAGCTGGCAAATGCTTTCAAGTTCAATTGCTCCTAGATGTTAGGGCCTAGGGCCTTCAAACCACTTCTAAATATTTCACAAACCACGGGCGCAAGACGCAGAGCCTATGTTTCGCGCGTCATGACCTCGTGCGATTTTACACGAATATTTTCAATGAGGTATTTCTGCCGATTATTGAGAAAAACATACAGCTGGCAAATGCTTTGAAGATCAATAGCTCGTAGATGATAGGGCCTAGGGCCTTGAAATCACTTCTAAATTGTTCACAAACCACGGGCACAAGACGCAGAGCCAATGTTTCGCGCGTCATGACCTCGTGCGATTTTACACGAATATTTTCAATGAGGTATATCCGCGGATTTTTGAGAAAAACATACAGCTGGCAAATGCTTTCAAGATCATTTGCTCCTAGATGATAGGGCCTAGGGCCTTCAAACCACTTCTAAAATGTTCACAAACTACGGCCACAAGACGAAGAGCCTATGCTTCGCGCGTCATGACCTCGTGCGATTTTACACGAATATTTTCAAAGAGGAATTTCTGCGGATTATTGAGAAAAACGTACAGCTGGCTAATGCTTTCAAGATCAATAGCTCCGAGACGAGAGGGCCTAGGGCCTTCAAACCACTTCTAAAATGTTCACAAACCACGGCGGCAAGACGAAGAGCCTATGCTTCGCGCGTCATGACCTCGTGCGATTTTACACGAATATTTTCAAAGAGGTATTTCTGCCGATTATTGAAAAAAACGTACAGCTGGCAAATGTATTCAAGATCAATAGCTCCTAGATTATAGGGCCTAGGGCCTTCAAACCACTTCTAAAATGTTCACAAACCACGGCCGCAAGAAGAAGAGCCTATGCTTCGCGCTTCATGACCTCGTGCGATTTTACACGAATATTTTCAATGAGGTAATTCTGCCGATTATTGAGAAAAACATACAGCTGGCAAATGCTTTCAAGATCAATAGCTCCTAGATGATAGGGCCTAGGACCTTCAAATTACTTCTAAAATGTTCACAAACCACGGCCGCAAGACGAAGAGCCTATGCTTCGCGCGTCATGACCTTGTGCGATTTTACACAAATATTTTCAAAGATGTATTTCTGCCGATTATTGAGAAAAACGTACAGCTGGCAAATGCTTTCAAGATCAATAGCTCCTAGATGATGCGGCCTAGGGCCTTCAAATCACTTCTAAAATGTTCACAAACCACGGCCGCAAGACGAAGAGCCTATGCTTCGCGCGTCATGACCTTGTGCGATTTAACACGAATATTTTCAAAGATGTATTTCTGCCGATTATTGAGAAAAACGTACAGCTGGCAAATGCTTTCAAGATCAATAGCTCCTAGATGATAGGGCCTAGGGCCTTCTAATCACTTCTAAAATGTTCACAAACCACGGCCGCAAGACGAAGAGCCTATGCTTCGCGCGTCATGACCTCGTGCGATTTTACACGAATATTTTCAAAGATGTATATCTGCGGATTTTTGAGAAAAACGTACAGCTGGCAAATGCATTCAAGATCAATAGCTCCAAGATGATACGGCCTAGGGCCTTCAAATCACTTCTAAAATGTTCACAAACCACGGCCGCAAGACGAAGAGCCTATGCTTCGCGCGTCATGACCTCGTGCGATTTTACACGAATATTTTCAAAGATGTATATCGGCGGATTTTTAAGAAAAACGTACAGCTGGCAAATGATTTCAAGATCAATAGCTCCTAGATGATAGGGCCTAGGGCCTTCAAATCACTTCTAAATTGTTCACAAACCACGGGCACAAGACGCAGAGCCAATTTTTCGCGCGTCATGACCTCGTGCGATTTTACACGAATATTTTCAAAGATGTATATCTGCGGATTTTTGAGAAAAACGTACAGCTGGCAAATGCATTCAAGATCAATAGCTCCTAGATGATACGGCCTAGGGCCTTCAAATCACTTCTAAAATGTTCACAAACCACGGCCGCAAGACGAAGAGCCTATGTTTCGCGCGTCATGACCTTGTGCGATTTTACACGAATATATTCAAAGATGTATTTCTGCCGATTATTGAGAAAAACGTACAGCTGGCAAATGCTTTCAAGATCAAAAGCTCCTGGATGATAGGGCATAGGGCCTTCTAATCACTTCTAAAATGTTCACAAACCACGGCCGCAAGACGAAGAGCCTATGTTTCGCGCGTCATGACCTCGTGCGATTTTACACGAATATTTTCAATGAGGTATTTCTGCCGATTATTGAGAAAAACGTACAGCTGGCAAATGCTTTCAAGATCAATAGCTCCTAGATGATAGGGCCTAGGGCCTACAAACCACTTCTAAAATGTTCACAAACCACGGCCGCAAGACGAAGAGCCTATGCTTCGCGCGTCATGACCTCGTGCGATTTTACACAAATATTTTCAATGAGGTATTTCTGCGGATTATTGAGAAAAACATACAGCTGGCAAATGCTTTCAAGATCAATAGCTCCTAGATGATAGGGCCTAGGGCCTTGAAATCACTTCTAAATTGTTCACAAACCACGGGGACAAGACGCAGAGCCAATGTTTCGCACGTCATGACCTCGTGCGATTTTACACGAATATTTTCAATGAGGTATTTCGTCCGATTATTGAGAAAAACATACAGCTGCCAAATGCTTTCAAGTTCAATAGCTCTTAGATGATACGGCCTAGGGCCTTCAAAACACTTCTAAATTGTTCACAAACCACGGGCGCAAGACGCAGAGCCTATGTTTCGCGCGTCATGACCTCGTGCGATTTTACACGAATATTTTCAATGAGGTATTTCGGCCGATTATTGAGAAAAACATACAGCTGGCAAATGCATTCAAGATCAATAGCTCCTAGATGATAGGGCCTAGGGCCTTCAAACCACTTCTAAAATGTTCACAAACCACGGCCGCAAGACGAAGAGCCTATGCTTCGCGCGTCATGACCTCGTGCGATTTTACACAAATATTTTCAAAGATGTATATCGGCGGATTTTTAAGAAAAACGTACAGCTGGCAAATGATTTCAAGATCAATAGCTCCTAGATGATAGGGCCTAGGGCCTTCAAATCACTTCTAAATTGTTCACAAACCACGGGCACAAGACGCAGAGCCAATTTTTCGCGCGTCATGACCTCGTGCGATTTTACACGAATATTTTCAAAGATGTATATCTGCGGATTTTTGAGAAAAACGTACAGCTGGCAAATGCATTCAAGATCAATAGCTCTTAGATGATACGGCCTAGGGCCTTCAAATCACTTCTAAAATGTTCACAAACCACGGCCGCAAGACGAAGAGCCTATGTTTCGCGCGTCATGACCTTGTGCGATTTTACACGAATATATTCAAAGATGTATTTCTGCCGATTATTGAGAAAAACGTACAGCTGGCAAATGCTTTCAAGATCAAAAGCTCCTGGATGATAGGGCATAGGGCCTTCTAATCACTTCTAAAATGTTCACAAACCACGGCCGCAAGACGAAGAGCCTATGTTTCGCGCGTCATGACCTCGTGCGATTTTACACGAATATTTTCAATGAGGTATTTCTGCCGATTATTGAGAAAAACGTACAGCTGGCAAATGCTTTCAAGATCAATAGCTCCTAGATGATAGGGCCTAGGGCCTACAAACCACTTCTAAAATGTTCACAAACCACGGCCGCAAGACGAAGAGCCTATGCTTCGCGCGTCATGACCTCGTGCGATTTTACACAAATATTTTCAATGAGGTATTTCTGCGGATTATTGAGAAAAACATACAGCTGGCAAATGCTTTCAAGATCAATAGCTCCTAGATGATAGGGCCTAGGGCCTTGAAATCACTTCTAAATTGTTCACAAACCACGGGACAAGACGCAGAGCCAATGTTTCGCACGTCATGACCTCGTGCGATTTTACACGAATATTTTCAATGAGGTATTTCGTCCGATTATTGAGAAAAACATACAGCTGCCAAATGCTTTCAAGTTCAATAGCTCCTAGATGATACGGCCTAGGGCCTTCAAAACACTTCTAAATTGTTCACAAACCACGGGCGCAAGACGCAGAGCCTATGTTTCGCGCGTCATGACCTCGTGCGATTTTACACGAATATTTTCAATGAGGTATTTCGGCCGATTATTGAGAAAAACATACAGCTGGCAAATGCATTCAAGATCAATAGCTCCTAGATGATAGGGCCTAGGGCCTTCAAACCACTTCTAAAATGTTCACAAACCACGGGCGCAAGACGCAGAGCCTATGTTTCGCGCGTCATGACCTCGTGCGATTTTACACGAATATTTTCAATGAGGTATTTCGGCCGATTATTGAGAAAAACATACAGCTGGCAAATGCATTCAAGATCAATAGCTCCTAGATGATAGGGCCTAGGGCCTTCAAACCTCTTCTAAAATGTTCACAAACCACGGCCGCAAGACGAAGAGCCTATGCTTCGCGCGTCATGACCTCGTGCGATTTTACACGAATATTTTCAAAGAGGTATTTCGGCCGATTATTGAGAAAAACGTACAGCTGGCAAATGCTTTCAAGATCAATAGCTCCAAGATGATAGGGCCTAGGGCCTTCAAACCATTTCTAAAATGTTCACAAACCACGGCCGCAAGACGAAGAGCCTATGCTTTGCGCATCATGACCTCTTGCGATTTTACACGAATATTTTCAAAGAGGTATTTCTGCGGATTATTGAGAAAAACATACAGCTGGCAAATGCTTTCAAGATCAATAGCTCCTAGATGATAGGGCCTAGGGCCTTCAAACCACTTCTAAAATGTTCACAAACCACGGCCGCAAGACGAAGAGCCTATGCTTCGCGCGTCATGACCTCGTGCGATTTTACACGAATATTTTCAAAGATGTATTTCTGCCGATTATTGAGAAAAACGTACAGCTGGCAAATGCTTTCAAAATCAATAGCTCCTAGATGATAGGGCCTAGGGCCTTCTAATCACTTCTAAAATGTTCACAAACCACGGCCGCAAGACGAAGAGCCTATGCTTCGCGCGTCATGACCTCGTGCGATTTTACACGAATATTTTCAAAGATGTATATCTGCGGATTTTCGAGAAAAACGTACAGCTGGCAAATGCATTCAAGATCAATAGCTCCTAGATGATACGGCCTAGGGCCTTCAAATCACTTCTAAAATGTTCACAAACCACGGCCGCAAGACGAAGAGCCTATGCTTCGCGCGTCATGACCTTGTGCGATTTTACACAAATATTTTCAATGAGGTATTTCTGCCGATTATTGAGAAAAACATACAGCTGGCAAATGCTTTCAAGATCAATAGCTCCTAGATGATAGGGCCTAGGGCCTTCAAATCACTTCTAAAATGTTCACAAACCACGGCCGCAAGACGAAGAGCCTATGCTTCGCGCGTTATGACCTCGTGCGATTTTACACGAATATATTCAAAGAGGTATTTCGGCCGATTATTGAGAAAAACGTACAGCTGGCAAATGCTTTCAAGATCAATAGCTCCAAGATGATAGGGCCTAGGGCCTTCAAAACACTTCTAAATTGTTCACAAACCACGGGCGCAAGACGCAGAGCCTATGTTTCGCACGTCATGACCTCTTGCGATTTTACACGAATATTTTCAAAGAGGTATTTCTGCGGATTATTGAGAAAAACGTACAGCTGGCTAATGCTTTCAGGATCAATAGCTCCTAGATGATAGGGCCTAGGGCCTTCAAACCACTTCTAAAATGTTCACAAACCACGGCTGCAAGACGAAGAGCCTATGCTTCGCGCATCATGACCTCGTGCGATTTTACACGAATATTTTCAAAGATGTATATCTGCGGATTTTTGAGAAAAACGTACAGCTGGCAAATGCTTTCAAGATCAATAGCACCTAGATGATAGGACCTAGGGCCTTCAAATCACTTCTAAATTGTTCACAAACCACGGGCACAAGACGCAGAGCCAATGTTTCGCGCGTCATGACCTCGTGCGATTTTACACGAATATTTTCAATGAGGTATTTCGGCCGATTATTGAGAAAAACATACAGCTGGCAAATGCTTTCAAGATCAATAGCTCCTAGATGATAGGGCCTAGGGCCTTCAAACCACTTCTAAATTGTTCACAAACCACGGGCACAAGACGCAGAGCCAATTTTTCGCGCGTCAAGACCTCGTGCGATTTTACACGAATATTTTCAAAGATGTATATCTGCGGATTTTTGAGAAAAACGTACAGCTGGCAAATGCATTCAAGATCAATAGCTCCTAGATGATACGGCATAGGGCCTTCAAATCACTTCTAAAATGTTCACAAACCACGGCCGCAAGACGAAGAGCCTATGCTTCGCGCGTCATGACCGTGTGCGATTTTACACGAATATATTCAATGAGGTATATACGGGGATTTTTGAGAAAAACATACAGCTGGCAAATGCTTTCAAGATCAGTTGCTCCTAGATGATAGGGCCTAGGGCCTTCAAACCACTTCTAAAATGTTCACAAACCACGGCCGCAAGACGAAGAGCCTATGTTTCGCGCGTCATGACCTCGTGCGATTTTACACGAATATTTTCAATGAGGTATATACGGGGATTTTTGAGAAAAACATACAGCTGGCAAATGCTTTCAAGATCAGTTGCTCCTAGATGATAGGGCCTAGGGCCTTCAAACCACTTCTAAAATGTTCACAAACCACGGCCGCAAGACGAAGAGCCTATGTTTCGCGCGTCATGACCTTGTGCGATTTTACACGAATATATTCAAAGATGTATTTCTGCCGATTATTGAGAAAAACGTACAGCTGGCAAATGCTTTCAAGATCAAAAGCTCCTGGATGATAGGGCATAGGGCCTTCTAATCACTTCTAAAATGTTCACAAACCACGGCCGCAAGACGAAGAGCCTATGTTTCGCGCGTCATGACCTCGTGCGATTTTACACGAATATTTTCAATGAGGTATTTCTGCCGATTATTGAGAAAAACGTACAGCTGGCAAATGCTTTCAAGATCAATAGCTCCTAGATGATAGGGCCTAGGGCCTACAAACCACTTCTAAAATGTTCACAAACCACGGCCGCAAGACGAAGAGCCTATGCTTCGCGCGTCATGACCTCGTGCGATTTTACACAAATATTTTCAATGAGGTATTTCTGCGGATTATTGAGAAAAACATACAGCTGGCAAATGCTTTCAAGATCAATAGCTCCTAGATGATAGGGCCTAGGGCCTTGAAATCACTTCTAAATTGTTCACAAACCACGGGACAAGACGCAGAGCCAATGTTTCGCACGTCATGACCTCGTGCGATTTTACACGAATATTTTCAATGAGGTATTTCGTCCGATTATTGAGAAAAACATACAGCTGCCAAATGCTTTCAAGTTCAATAGCTCCTAGATGATACGGCCTAGGGCCTTCAAAACACTTCTAAATTGTTCACAAACCACGGGCGCAAGACGCAGAGCCTATGTTTCGCGCGTCATGACCTCGTGCGATTTTACACGAATATTTTCAATGAGGTATTTCGGCCGATTATTGAGAAAAACATACAGCTGGCAAATGCATTCAAGATCAATAGCTCCTAGATGATAGGGCCTAGGGCCTTCAAACCACTTCTAAAATGTTCACAAACCACGGGCGCAAGACGCAGAGCCTATGTTTCGCGCGTCATGACCTCGTGCGATTTTACACGAATATTTTCAATGAGGTATTTCGGCCGATTATTGAGAAAAACATACAGCTGGCAAATGCATTCAAGATCAATAGCTCCTAGATGATAGGGCCTAGGGCCTTCAAACCACTTCTAAAATGTTCACAAACCACGGCCGCAAGACGAAGAGCCTATGCTTCGCGCGTCATGACCTCGTGCGATTTTACACGAATATTTTCAAAGAGGTATTTCGGCCGATTATTGAGAAAAACGTACAGCTGGCAAATGCTTTCAAGATCAATAGCTCCAAGATGATAGGGCCTAGGGCCTTCAAACCATTTCTAAAATGTTCACAAACCACGGCCGCAAGACGAAGAGCCTATGCTTTGCGCATCATGACCTCTTGCGATTTTACACGAATATTTTCAAAGAGGTATTTCTGCGGATTATTGAGAAAAACATACAGCTGGCAAATGCTTTCAAGATCAATAGCTCCTAGATGATAGGGCCTAGGGCCTTCAAACCACTTCTAAAATGTTCACAAACCACGGCCGCAAGACGAAGAGCCTATGCTTCGCGCGTCATGACCTCGTGCGATTTTACACGAATATTTTCAAAGATGTATTTCTGCCGATTATTGAGAAAAACGTACAGCTGGCAAATGCTTTCAAAATCAATAGCTCCTAGATGATAGGGCCTAGGGCCTTCTAATCACTTCTAAAATGTTCACAAACCACGGCCGCAAGACGAAGAGCCTATGCTTCGCGCGTCATGACCTCGTGCGATTTTACACGAATATTTTCAAAGATGTATATCTGCGGATTTTCGAGAAAAACGTACAGCTGGGAAATGCATTCAAGATCAATAGCTCCTAGATGATACGGCCTAGGGCCTTCAAATCACTTCTAAAATGTTCACAAACCACGGCCGCAAGACGAAGAGCCTATGCTTCGCGCGTCATGACCTTGTGCGATTTTACACAAATATTTTCAATGAGGTATTTCTGCCGATTATTGAGAAAAACATACAGCTGGCAAATGCTTTCAAGATCAATAGCTCCTAGATGATAGGGCCTAGGGCCTTCAAATCACTTCTAAAATGTTCACAAACCACGGCCGCAAGACGAAGAGCCTATGCTTCGCGCGTTATGACCTCGTGCGATTTTACACGAATATATTCAAAGAGGTATTTCGGCCGATTATTGAGAAAAACGTACAGCTGGCAAATGCTTTCAAGATCAATAGCTCCAAGATGATAGGGCCTAGGGCCTTCAAAACACTTCTAAATTGTTCACAAACCACGGGCGCAAGACGCAGAGCCTATGTTTCGCACGTCATGACCTCTTGCGATTTTACACGAATATTTTCAAAGAGGTATTTCTGCGGATTATTGAGAAAAACGTACAGCTGGCTAATGCTTTCAGGATCAATAGCTCCTAGATGATAGGGCCTAGGGCCTTCAAACCACTTCTAAAATGTTCACAAACCACGGCTGCAAGACGAAGAGCCTATGCTTCGCGCATCATGACCTCGTGCGATTTTACACGAATATTTTCAAAGATGTATATCTGCGGATTTTTGAGAAAAACGTACAGCTGGCAAATGCTTTCAAGATCAATAGCACCTAGATGATAGGACCTAGGGCCTTCAAATCACTTCTAAATTGTTCACAAACCACGGGCACAAGACGCAGAGCCAATGTTTCGCGCGTCATGACCTCGTGCGATTTTACACGAATATTTTCAATGAGGTATTTCGGCCGATTATTGAGAAAAACATACAGCTGGCAAATGCTTTCAAGATCAATAGCTCCTAGATGATAGGGCCTAGGGCCTTCAAACCACTTCTAAATTGTTCACAAACCACGGGCACAAGACGCAGAGCCAATTTTTCGCGCGTCAAGACCTCGTGCGATTTTACACGAATATTTTCAAAGATGTATATCTGCGGATTTTTGAGAAAAACGTACAGCTGGCAAATGCATTCAAGATCAATAGCTCCTAGATGATACGGCATAGGGCCTTCAAATCACTTCTAAAATGTTCACAAACCACGGCCGCAAGACGAAGAGCCTATGCTTCGCGCGTCATGACCGTGTGCGATTTTACACGAATATATTCAATGAGGTATATACGGGGATTTTTGAGAAAAACATACAGCTGGCAAATGCTTTCAAGATCAGTTGCTCCTAGATGATAGGGCCTAGGGCCTTCAAACCACTTCTAAAATGTTCACAAACCACGGCCGCAAGACGAAGAGCCTATGTTTCGCGCGTCATGACCTCGTGCGATTTTACACGAATATTTTCAATGAGGTATATACGGGGATTTTTGAGAAAAACATACAGCTGGCAAATACTTTCAAGATCAGTTGCTCCTAGATGATAGGGCCTAGGGCCTTCAAACCACTTCTAAAATGTTCACAAACCACGGCCGCAAGACGAAGAGCCTATGCATCGCGCGTCATGACCTCGTGCGATTTTACACGAATATTAACAAAGAGGTATTTCTGCCGATTATTGAGAAAAACGTACAACTGGCAAATGCTTTCAAGATCAATAGCTCCTAGATGATAGGGCCTAGGGCCTTCAAACCACTTCTAAAATGTTCACAAACCACGGCGGCAAGACGCAGAGCTTATGTTTCGCGCGTCATGACCTCGTGAGATTTTACACGAATATTTTCAATGAGGAATTTCTGCCGATTATTGAGAAAAACATACAGCTGGCAAATGCTTTCAAGATCAATGGCTCCTAGATGATAGGGCCTAGGGCCTTGATATCAATTCTAAATTGTTCACAAACCACGGGCACAAGAAGCAGAGCCAATGATTCGCGTGTCATGACCTCGTGCGATTTTACACGAATATTTTCAATGAGGTATATCCGCAGATTTTTGAGAAAAACATACAGCTGGAAAATGCTTTCAAGATCAATTGCTCCTAGATGATAGGGCCTAGGGCCTTCAAATCACTTCTAAAATGTTCACAAACCACGGCCGCAAGACGAAGAGCCTATGCTTCGCGCGTCATGACCTCGTGCGATTTTACACGAATATTTTCAAAGAGGTATTTCTGCCGATTATTGAGAAAAACGTACGGCTGGCAAATGCTTTCAAGATCAATAGCTCCTCGATGATAGGGCCTAGGGCCTTCAAACCACTTCTAAAATGTTCACAAACCACGGCCGCAAGACGAAGAGCCTATGCATGGCGCGTCATGACCTCGTGCGATTTTACACGAATATTAACAAAGAGGTGTTTCTGCCGATTATTGAGAAAAACGTACAACTGGCAAATGCTTTCAAGATCAATAGCTCCTCGATGATAGGGCCTAGGGCCTTCAAACCACTTCTAAAATGTTCACAAACCACGGCGGCAAGACGCAGAGCCTATGTTTCGCGCGTCATGACCTCGTGAGATTTTACACGAATATTTTCAATGAGGAATTTCTGCCGATTATTGAGAAAAACATACAGCTGGCAAATGCTTTCAAGATCAATAGCTCCTAGATGATAGGGTCTAGGGCCTTGATATCACTTCTAAATTGTTCACAAACCACGGGCACAAGACGCAGAGCCAATGATTCGCGTATCATGACCTCGTGCGATTTTACACGAATATTTTCAATGAGGTATATCCGCAGATTTGAGAAAAACATACAGCTGAAAAATGCTTTCAAGATCAATTGCTCCTAGATGATAGAGCCTAGGGCCTTCAAATCACTTCTAAAATGTTCACAAACCACGGCCGCAAGACGAAGAGCCTATGCTTCGCGCGTCATGACCTCGTGCGATTTTACACGAATATTATCAAAGAGGTAATTCTGCCGATTATTGAGAAAAACGTACAGCTGGCAAATGCTTTCAAGTTCAATTGCTCCTAGATGTTAGGGCCTAGGGCCTTCAAACCACTTCTAAATATTTTACAAACCACGGGCGCAAGACGCAGAGCCTATGCTTTGCGCGTCATGACCTCGTGCGATTTTACACGAATATTGTCAATGAGGTATTTCTGCGGATTATTGAGAAAAACACAGCTGGCAAATGCTTTCAAGATCAATAGCTCCTAGATGATAGGACCTAGGATCTTCAAACCACTTCTAAAATGTTCACAAACCACGGCGGCAAGACGAATAGCCTATGCTTTGCGCGTCATGACCTCGTGCGATTTTACACGAATATATTCAATGAGGTATTTCTGCCGATTATTGAGAAAAACATACAGCTGGCAAATGCTTTCAAGATCAATAGCTCCTAGATGATAGGGCCTAGGGCCTTCAAATCACTTCTAAAATGTTCACAAACCACGGCCGCAAGACGAAGAGCCTATGCTTCGCACGTCATGACCTCGTGCGATTTTACAGGAATATTTTCAAAGAGGTATTTCTGCCGATTATTGAGAAAAATGTACAGCTGGCAAATGCTTTCAAGATCAATAGCTCCTAGATGATAGGGCCTAGGGCCTTCAAACCACTTCTAAAATGTTCACAAACCACGGCGGCAAAATGAAGAGCCTATGCTTCGCGAGTCATGACCTCGTGCGATTTTACACGAATATTTTCAATGAGGTATATCTGCCGATTATTGAGAAATACGTACAGCTGTCAAATGCTTTCAAGTTCAATAGCATCTAGATGATATGGCCTAGGGCCTTCAAAACACTTCTAAATTGTTCACAAACCACGGGCGCAAGACGCAGAGCCTATGTTTCGAGCGTCATGACCTCGTGCGATTTTACACAAATATTTTCAATGAGGTATTTCTGCCTATTATTGAGAAAAACATACAGCTGGCAAATGCTTTCAAGATCAATAGCTCCTAGATGATAGGGCCTAGGGCCTTCAAATCACTTCTAAATTGTTCACAAACCACGGGCGCAAGACGCAGAGCAAATGCTTCGCGCGTCATGACCTCGTGCGATTTTACACGAATATTTTCATAGAGGAATTTCTGCCGATTATTGAGAAAAACGTACAGCTGCCAAATGCTTTCAAATTCAATAGCTCCTAGATGATACGGCCTAGGGCCTTCAAACCACTTCTAAAATGTTCACAAACCACGGCGGCAAGACGCAGAGCCTATGTTTCGCGCGTCATGACCTCGTGAGATTTTACACGAATATTTTCAATGAGGTATTTCTACCGATTATTGAGAAAAACATACAGCTGGAAAATGCTTTCAAGATCAATTGCTCCTAGATGATAGGGCCTAGGGCCTTCAAAACACTTCTAAATTGTTCACAAACCACGGGCGCAAAACGCAGAGCCTATGTTTCGCGTGTCATGACCTCGTGCGATTTTACACGAATATTTTCAATGAGGTATTTCTGCCGATTATTGAGAAAAACGTACAGCTGCCAAATGCTTTCAAGTTCACTAGCTCCTAGATGATATGGCCTAGGGCCTTCAAAACACTTCTAAATATTTCACAAATCACGGCCGCAAGACGCAGAGCCTATGTTTCGAGCGTCATGACCTCGTGCGATTTTACACAAATATTTTCAATGAGGTATTTTTGCCTATTATTGAGAAAAACATACAGCTGGCAAATGCTTTCAAGATCAATAGCTCCTAGATGATAGGGCCTAGGGCCTTCAAACCACTTCTAAAATGTTCACAAACCACGGCGGCAAGACGAAGAGCCTATGCTTCGCGCGTCATGACCTTGTGCGATTTTAAACGAATATTTTCAATGAGGTATTTCTGCCGATTATTGAGAAAAACGTACAGCCGACAAATGCTTTCAAGTTCAATAGCTCCTAGATGATAGGGCCTAGGGCGTTCAAACCACTTCTAAAATGTTCACAAACCACGGGCGCAAGACGCAGAGCCTATGTTTCGCGCGTCATGGCCTCGTGCGATTTTACACAAATATTTTCAATGAGGTATTTCGGACGATTATTGAGAAAAACATACAGCTGCCAAATGCTTTCAAGTTCAATTGCTCCTAGATGATACGGCCTAGGGCCTTCAAAACACTTCTAAATTGTTCACAAACCACGGGCGCAAGACGCAGAGCCTATGTTTCGCGCTTCATGACCTCGTGCGATTTTACACGAATATTTTCAATGAGGTATATCTGCGGATTATTGAGAAAAACATATAGCTGGCAAATGCTTTCAAGCTCAATAGCTCCTAGATGATACGGCCTAGGGCCTTCAAAACACTTCTAAATTGTTCACAAACCACGGGCGCAAGACGCAGAGCCTATGTTTCGCGTGTCATGACCTCGTGCGATTTTACACGAATATTTTCAATGAGGTATATCCGCGGATTTTTGAGAAAAACATACAGCTGGCAAATGCTTTCAAGATCAATTGCTCCTAGATGATAGGGCCTAGGGCCTTCAAACCACTTCTAAAATGTTCACAAAGCACGGCCGCAAGACGAAGAGCCTATGGATCGCGCGTCATGACCTCGTGCGATTTTACACGAATATTAACAAAGAGGTATTTCTGCCGATTATTGAGAAAAACGTACAACTGGCAAATGCTTTCAAGATGAATAGCTCCTAGATGATAGGGCCTAGGGCCTTCAAACCACTTCTAAAATGTTCACAAACCACGGCTGCAAGACGAAGAGCCTATGCTTCGCGCATCATGACCTCGTGCGATTTTACACGAATAATTTCAAAGATGTATATCTGCGGACTTTTGAGAAAAACGTACAGCTGGCAAATGCTTTCAAGATCAATAGCTCCTAGATGATAGGACCTAGGGCCTTCAAATCACTTCTAAATTGTTCACAAACCACGGGCACAAGACGCAGAGCCAATGTTTCGCGCGTCATGACCTCGTGCGATTTTACACGAATATTTTCAATGAGGTATTTCGGCCGATTATTGAGAAAAACATACAGCTGGCAAATGCTTTCAAGATCAATAGCTCCTAGATGATAGGGCCTAGGGCCTTCAAACCACTTCTAAATTGTTCACAAACCACGGGCACAAGACGCAGAGCCAATTTTTCGCGCGTCAATACCTCGTGCGATTTTACACGAATATTTTCAAAGATGTATATCTGCGGATATTTGAGAAAAACGTACAGCTGGCAAATGCATTCAAGATCAATAGCTCCTAGATGATACGGCATAGGGCCTTCAAACCACTTCTAAAATGTTCACAAACCACGGCCGCAAGACGAAGAGCCTATGCTTCGCGCGTCATGACCATGTGCGATTTTACACGAATATTTTCAAAGATGTATTTCTGCCGATTATTGAGAAAAACGTACACCTGGCAAATGCTTTCAAGATCAATAGCTCCTAGATGATAGGGCATAGGGCCTTCTAATCACTTCTAAAATGTTCACAAACAACGGCCGCAAGACGAAGAGCCTATGTTTCGCGCGTCATGACCTCGTGCGATTTTACACGAATATATTCAATGAGGTATATACGGGGATTTTTGAGAAAAACATACAGCTGGCAAATGCTTTCAAGATCAGTTGCTCCTAGATGATAGGGCCTAGGGCCTTCAAACCACTTCTAAAATGTTCACAAACCACGGCCGCAAGACGAAGAGCCTATGCATCGCGCGTCATGACCTCGTGCGATTTTACACGAATATTAACAAAGAGGTATTTCTGCCGATTATTGAGAAAAACGTACAACTGGCAAATGCTTTCAAGATCAATAGCTCCTAGATGATAGGGCCTAGGGCCTTCAAACCACTTCTAAAATGTTCACAAACCACGGCGGCAAGACGCAGAGCCTATGTTTCGCGCGTCATGACCTCGTGAGATTTTACACGAATATTTTCAATGAGGAATTTCTGCCGATTATTGAGAAAAACATACAGCTGGCAAATGCTTTCAAGATCAATAGCTCCTAGATGATAGGGTCTAGGGCCTTGATATCACTTCTAAATTGTTCACAAACCACGGGCACAAGACGCAGAGCCAATGATTCGCGTATCATGACCTCGTGCGATTTTACACGAATATTTTCAATGAGGTATATCCGCAGATTTGAGAAAAACATACAGCTGAAAAATGCTTTCAAGATCAATTGCTCCTAGATGATATAGCCTAGGGCCTTCAAATCACTTCTAAAATGTTCACAAACCACGGCCGCAAGACGAAGAGCCTATGCTTCGCGCGTCATGACCTCGTGCGATTTTACACGAATATTATCAAAGAGGTAATTCTGCCGATTATTGAGAAAAACGTACAGCTGGCAAATGCTTTCAAGTTCAATTGCTCCTAGATGTTAGGGCCTAGGGCCTTCAAACCACTTCTAAATATTTTACAAACCACGGGCGCAAGACGCAGAGCCTATGCTTTGCGCGTCATGACCTCGTGCGATTTTACACGAATATTGTCAATGAGGTATTTCTGCGGATTATTGAGAAAAACACAGCTGGCAAATGCTTTCAAGATCAATAGCTCCTAGATGATAGGACCTAGGATCTTCAAACCACTTCTAAAATGTTCACAAACCACGGCGGCAAGACGAATAGCCTATGCTTTGCGCGTCATGACCTCGTGCGATTTTACACGAATATATTCAATGAGGTATTTCTGCCGATTATTGAGAAAAACATACAGCTGGCAAATGCTTTCAAGATCAATAGCTCCTAGATGATAGGGCCTAGGGCCTTCAAATCACTTCTAAAATGTTCACAAACCACGGCCGCAAGACGAAGAGCCTATGCTTCGCACGTCATGACCTCGTGCGATTTTACAGGAATATTTTCAAAGAGGTATTTCTGCCGATTATTGAGAAAAATGTACAGCTGGCAAATGCTTTCAAGATCAATAGCTCCTAGATGATAGGGCCTAGGGCCTTCAAACCACTTCTAAAATGTTCACAAACCACGGCGGCAAAATGAAGAGCCTATGCTTCGCGAGTCATGACCTCGTGCGATTTTACACGAATATTTTCAATGAGGTATATCTGCCGATTATTGAGAAATACGTACAGCTGTCAAATGCTTTCAAGTTCAATAGCATCTAGATGATATGGCCTAGGGCCTTCAAAACACTTCTAAATTGTTCACAAACCACGGGCGCAAGACGCAGAGCCTATGTTTCGAGCGTCATGACCTCGTGCGATTTTACACAAATATTATCAATGAGGTATTTCTGCCTATTATTGAGAAAAACATACAGCTGGCAAATGCTTTCAAGATCAATAGCTCCTAGATGATAGGGCCTAGGGCCTTCAAATCACTTCTAAATTGTTCACAAACCACGGGCGCAAGACGCAGAGCAAATGCTTCGCGCGTCATGACCTCGTGCGATTTTACACGAATATTTTCATAGAGGAATTTCTGCCGATTATTGAGAAAAACGTACAGCTGCCAAATGCTTTCAAATTCAATAGCTCCTAGATGATACGGCCTAGGGCCTTCAAACCACTTCTAAAATGTTCACAAACCACGGCGGCAAGACGCAGAGCCTATGTTTCGCGCGTCATGACCTCGTGAGATTTTACACGAATATTTTCAATGAGGTATTTCTGCCGATTATTGAGAAAAACATACAGCTGGAAAATGCTTTCAAGATCAATTGCTCCTAGATGATAGGGCCTAGGGCCTTCAAAACACTTCTAAATTGTTCACAAACCACGGGCGCAAAACGCAGAGCCTATGTTTCGCGTGTCATGACCTCGTGCGATTTTACACGAATATTTTCAATGAGGTATTTCTGCCGATTATTGAGAAAAACGTACAGCTGCCAAATGCTTTCAAGTTCACTAGCTCCTAGATGATATGGCCTAGGGCCTTCAAAACACTTCTAAATATTTCACAAATCACGGCCGCAAGACGCAGAGCCTATGTTTCGAGCGTCATGACCTCGTGCGATTTTACACAAATATTTTCAATGAGGTATTTTTGCCTATTATTGAGAAAAACATACAGCTGGCAAATGCTTTCAAGATCAATAGCTCCTAGATGATAGGGCCTAGGGCCTTCAAACCACTTCTAAAATGTTCACAAACCACGGCGGCAAGACGAAGAGCCTATGCTTCGCGCGTCATGACCTTGTGCGATTTTAAACGAATATTTTCAATGAGGTATTTCTGCCGATTATTGAGAAAAACGTACAGCCGACAAATGCTTTCAAGTTCAATAGCTCCTAGATGATAGGGCCTAGGGCGTTCAAACCACTTCTAAAATGTTCACAAACCACGGGCGCAAGACGCAGAGCCTATGTTTCGCGCGTCATGGCCTCGTGCGATTTTACACAAATATTTTCAATGAGGTATTTCGGACGATTATTGAGAAAAACATACAGCTGCCAAATGCTTTCAAGTTCAATTGCTCCTAGATGATACGGCCTAGGGCCTTCAAAACACTTCTAAATTGTTCACAAACCACGGGCGCAAGACGCAGAGCCTATGTTTCGCGCTTCATGACCTCGTGCGATTTTACACGAATATTTTCAATGAGGTATATCTGCGGATTATTGAGAAAAACATATAGCTGGCAAATGCTTTCAAGCTCAATAGCTCCTAGATGATACGGCCTAGGGCCTTCAAAACACTTCTAAATTGTTCACAAACCACGGGCGCAAGACGCAGAGCCTATGTTTCGCGTGTCATGACCTCGTGCGATTTTACACGAATATTTTCAATGAGGTATATCCGCGGATTTTTGAGAAAAACATACAGCTGGCAAATGCTTTCAAGATCAATTGCTCCTAGATGATAGGGCCTAGGGCCTTCAAACCACTTCTAAAATGTTCACAAAGCACGGCCGCAAGACGAAGAGCCTATGGATCGCGCGTCATGACCTCGTGCGATTTTACACGAATATTAACAAAGAGGTATTTCTGCCGATTATTGAGAAAAACGTACAACTGGCAAATGCTTTCAAGATGAATAGCTCCTAGATGATAGGGCCTAGGGCCTTCAAACCACTTCTAAAATGTTCACAAACCACGGCTGCAAGACGAAGAGCCTATGCTTCGCGCATCATGACCTCGTGCGATTTTACACGAATATTTTCAAAGATGTATATCTGCGGATTTTTGAGAAAAACGTACAGCTGGCAAATGCTTTCAAGATCAATAGCTCCTAGATGATAGGACCTAGGGCCTTCAAATCACTTCTAAATTGTTCACAAACCACGGGCACAAGACGCAGAGCCAATGTTTCGCGCGTCATGACCTCGTGCGATTTTACACGAATATTTTCAATGAGGTATTTCGGCCGATTATTGAGAAAAACATACAGCTGGCAAATGCTTTCAAGATCAATAGCTCCTAGATGATAGGGCCTAGGGCCTTCAAACCACTTCTAAATTGTTCACAAACCACGGGCACAAGACGCAGAGCCAATTTTTCGCGCGTCAATACCTCGTGCGATTTTACACGAATATTTTCAAAGATGTATATCTGCGGATATTTGAGAAAAACGTACAGCTGGCAAATGCATTCAAGATCAATAGCTCCTAGATGATACGGCATAGGGCCTTCAAATCACTTCTAAAATGTTCACAAACCACGGCCGCAAGACGAAGAGCCTATGCTTCGCGCGTCATGACCATGTGCGATTTTACACGAATATTTTCAAAGATGTATTTCTGCCGATTATTGAGAAAAACGTACACCTGGCAAATGCTTTCAAGATCAATAGCTCCTAGATGATAGGGCATAGGGCCTTCTAATCACTTCTAAAATGTTCACAAACAACGGCCGCAAGACGAAGAGCCTATGTTTCGCGCGTCATGACCTCGTGCGATTTTACACGAATATATTCAATGAGGTATATACGGGGATTTTTGAGAAAAACATACAGCTGGCAAATGCTTTCAAGATCAGTTGCTCCTAGATGATAGGGCCTAGGGCCTTCAAACCACTTCTAAAATGTTCACAAACCACGGCCGCAAGACGAAGAGCCTATGCATCGCGCGTCATGACCTCGTGCGATTTTACACGAATATTAACAAAGAGGTATTTCTGCCGATTATTGAGAAAAACGTACAACTGGCAAATGCTTTCAAGATCAATAGCTCCTAGATGATAGGGCCTAGGGCCTTCAAACCACTTCTAAAATGTTCACAAACCACGGCGGCAAGACGCAGAGCCTATGTTTCGCGCGTCATGACCTCGTGAGATTTTACACGAATATTTTCAATGAGGAATTTCTGCCGATTATTGAGAAAAACATACAGCTGGCAAATGCTTTCAAGATCAATGGCTCCTAGATGATAGGGCCTAGGGCCTTGATATCAATTCTAAATTGTTCACAAACCACGGGCACAAGAAGCAGAGCCAATGATTCGCGTGTCATGACCTCGTGCGATTTTACACGAATATTTTCAATGAGGTATATCCGCAGATTTTTGAGAAAAACATACAGCTGGAAAATGCTTTCAAGATCAATTGCTCCTAGATGATAGGGCCTAGGGCCTTCAAATCACTTCTAAAATGTTCACAAACCACGGCCGCAAGACGAAGAGCCTATGCTTCGCGCGTCATGACCTCGTGCGATTTTACACGAATATTTTCAAAGAGGTATTTCTGCCGATTATTGAGAAAAACGTACAGCTGGCAAATGCTTTCAAGATCAATAGCTCCTCGATGATAGGGCCTAGGGCCTTCAAACCACTTCTAAAATGTTCACAAACCACGGCCGCAAGACGAAGAGCCTATGCATGGCGCGTCATGACCTCGTGCGATTTTACACGAATATTAACAAAGAGGTGTTTCTGCCGATTATTGAGAAAAACGTACAACTGGCAAATGCTTTCAAGATCAATAGCTCCTCGATGATAGGGCCTAGGGCCTTCAAACCACTTCTAAAATGTTCACAAACCACGGCGGCAAGACGCAGAGCCTATGTTTCGCGCGTCATGACCTCGTGAGATTTTACACAAATATTTTCAATGAGGAATTTCTGCCGATTATTGAGAAAAACATACAGCTGGCAAATGCTTTCAAGATCAATAGCTCCTAGATGATAGGGTCTAGGGCCTTGATATCACTTCTAAATTGTTCACAAACCACGGGCACAAGACGCAGAGCCAATGATTCGCGTATCATGACCTCGTGCGATTTTACACGAATATTTTCAATGAGGTATATCCGCAGATTTGAGAAAAACATACAGCTGAAAAATGCTTTCAAGATCAATTGCTCCTAGATGATAGAGCCTAGGGCCTTCAAATCACTTCTAAAATGTTCACAAACCACGGCCGCAAGACGAAGAGCCTATGCTTCGCGCGTCATGACCTCGTGCGATTTTACACGAATATTATCAAAGAGGTAATTCTGCCGATTATTGAGAAAAACGTACAGCTGGCAAATGCTTTCAAGTTCAATTGCTCCTAGATGTTAGGGCCTAGGGCCTTCAAACCACTTCTAAATATTTTACAAACCACGGGCGCAAGACGCAGAGCCTATGCTTTGCGCGTCATGACCTCGTGCGATTTTACACGAATATTGTCAATGAGGTATTTCTGCGGATTATTGAGAAAAACACAGCTGGCAAATGCTTTCAAGATCAATAGCTCCTAGATGATAGGACCTAGGATCTTCAAACCACTTCTAAAATGTTCACAAACCACGGCGGCAAGACGAATAGCCTATGCTTTGCGCGTCATGACCTCGTGCGATTTTACACGAATATATTCAATGAGGTATTTCTGCCGATTATTGAGAAAAACATACAGCTGGCAAATGCTTTCAAGATCAATAGCTCCTAGATGATAGGGCCTAGGGCCTTCAAATCACTTCTAAAATGTTCACAAACCACGGCGGCAAAATGAAGAGCCTATGGATCGCGCGTCATGACCTCGTGCGATTTTACACGAATATTAACAAAGAGGTATTTCTGCCGATTATTGAGAAAAACGTACAACTGGCAAATGCTTTCAAGATGAATAGCTCCTAGATGATAGGGCCTAGGGCCTTCAAACCACTTCTAAAATGTTCACAAACCACGGCGGCAAGACGCAGCGCCTATGTTTCGCGCGTCATGACCTCGTGCGATTTTACACGAATATTTTCAATGAGGAATTTCTGCCGATTACTGAGAAAAACATACAGCTGGCAAATGCTTTCAAGATCAATAGCTCCTAGATGATAGGGCCTAGGGCCTTGAAATCACTTCTAAATTGTTCACAAACCACGGGCGCAAGACGCAGAGCCTATGTTTCGCGCGTCATGACCTTGTGCGATTTTACACAAATATTTTCAATGAGGTATTTCTGCCGATTATTGAGAAAAACATACAGCTGGCAAATGCTTTCAAGATCAATCGCTCGTAGATGATAGGGCCTAGGGCCTTCAAACCACTTCTAAAATGTTCACAAACCACGGCCGCAAGACGCAGAGCCTATGTTTCGCGCGTCATGACCTCGTGAGATATTACACGAATATTTTCAATGAGGAATTTCTGCCGATTATTGAGAAAAACATACAGCTGCCAAATGCGTTTAAGTTCAATAGCTCCGAGATGATATGGCCTAGGGCCTTCAAAACACTTCTAAATTGTTCACAAACCACGGGCACAAGACGCAGAGCCTATGTTTCGAGCGTCATGACCTCGTGCGATTTTACACAAATATTTTCAATGAGGTATTTCTGCCTATTATTGAGAAAAACATACAGCTGGCAAATGCTTTCAAGATCAATAGCTCCTAGATGATAGGGCCTAGGGCCTTCAAATCACTTCTAAATTGTTCACAAACCACGGGGACAAGACGCAGAGCCAATGTTTCGCGCGTCATGACCTCGTGCGATTTTACACGAATATTATCAATGAGGTATATCCGCGGATTTTTGAGAAAAACATACAGCTGGCAAATGCTTTCAAGATCAATTGCTCCGAGATGTTAGGGCCTAGGGCCTTCAAACCACTTCTAAAATTTTCACACACCACGGCTGCCAGACGAAGAGCCTATGCTTCGCGCGTCATGACCTTGTGCGATTTAACACGAATATTTTCAATGAGGTATATCTGCGGATTATTGAGAAAAACATACAGCTGGCAAATGCTTTCAAGATCAATTGCTCCTAGATGATAGGGCCTAGGGCCTTCAAACCACTTCTAAAATGTTCACAAACCACGGGCACAAGACGCAGAGCTAATGTTTCGCGTGTCATGACCTCGTGCGATTTTACACGAATATTTTCAATGAGGTATTTCCGCAGATTTTTTAGAAAAACAAACAGCTGGCAAATGCTTTCAAGATCAATTGCTCCTAGATGATAGGGCCTAGGGCCTTCAAACCACTTCTAAAATGTTCACAAACCACGGCCGCAAGACAAAGAGCCTATGCTTCGCGCATCATGACCTCGTGCGATTATACACGAATATTTTCAATGAGGTATTTCTGCTGATTATTGAGAAAAACGTACAGCTGGCAAATGCTTTCAAGATAAATAGCTCCTAGATGATAGGGCCTAGGGCCTTCAAACCACTTCTAAAATGTTCACAAACCACGGCCGTAAGACGAAGGGCCTATGCATTGCGCGTCATGACCTTGTGCGATTTTACACGAATATTTTCAATGAGGTATTTCTGCCGATTATTGAGAAAAACGTACAGCTGCCAAATGCAGTCAAGATCAATAGCTCCTAGATGATACGGCCTAAGGCCTTCAAAACACTTCTAAATTGTTCACAAACCACGGGCGCAAGACGCAGAGCCTATGTTTCGCGCGTCATGACCTCGTGCGATTTTACACAAATATTTTCAATGAGGTATTTCTGCCGATTATTGAGAAAAACATACAGCTGGCAAATGCTTTCAAGATCAATCGCTCGTAGATGATAGGGCCTAGGGCCTTCAAATCACTTCTAAATTGTTGACAAACCACAGGCACAAGACGCAGAGCCAATGTTACGCGCGTCATGACCTCGTGCGATGTTACACAAATATTTTCAATGAGGTATTTCTGCCGATTATTGAGAAAAACGTACAGCTGGCAAATGCTTTCAAGTTCAATAGCTCCTAGATGATACGGCCTAGGGCCTTCAAATCCCTTCTAAATTGTTATCAAGCCACGGGCAGAAGACGCAGAGCCAATGAGTCGCACGTCATGACCTCGTGCGATTTTACATGAATATTATCAATGAGGTATATCCGTGGATTTTTGAGAAAAACATACAGCTGGCAAATGCTTTCAAGATCAATTGCTCCTAGATTATAGGGCCTAGGGCCTTCAAACCACTTCTAAAATGTTCACACACCACGGCTGCAAGACGAAGAGCCTATGCTTCGCGCGTCATGACCTTGTGCGATTTAACCCGAATATTTTCAATGAGGAATTTCGGCCGATTATTGAGAAAAACATACAGCTGGCAAATGCTTTCAAGATCAATAGCTCCTAGATGATAGGGCCTAGGGCCTTCAAACCACTTCTAAATTGTTCACAAACCACGGGCACAAGACGCAAAGCCAATGTTTCGCGTGTCATGACCTCGTGTGATTTTACACGAATATTTTCAAAGAGGTATTTCTGCCAAATATTGAGAAAAACGTACAGCTGGCAAATGCTTTCAAGATCAATAGCTCCTCGATGATAGGGCCTAGGGCCTTCAAACCACTTCTAAAATGTTCACAAACCACGGCCGCAAGACGAAGAGCCTATGCATCGCGCGTCATGACCTCGTGCGATTTTACACGAATATTTACAAAGAGGGATTTCTGCCGATTATTGAGAAAAACGTACGGCTGGCAAATGCTTTCAAGATCAATAGCTCCTAGATGATAGGGCCTAGGGCCTTCAAACCACTTCTAAAATGTTCACAAACCACGGCCGCAAGACGAAGAGCCTATGCTTCGCGCGTCATGACCTCGTGCGATTTTACACAAATATTTTCAATGAGGTATTTCTGCCGATTATTGAGAAAAACGTACAGCTGGCAAATGCTTTCAAGATCAATAGCTCCTCGATGATAGGGCCTAGGGCCTTCAAACCACTTCTAAAATGTTCACAAACCACGGCCGCAAGACGAAGAGCCTATGCATCGCGCGTCATGACCTCGTGCGATTTTACACGAATATTAACAAAGAGGTATTTCTGCCGATTATTGAGAAAAACGTACAACTGGCAAATGCTGTCAAGATCAATAGCTCCTAGATGATAGGGCCTAGGGCCTTCAAACCACTTCTAAAATGTTCACAAACCACGGCGGCAAGACGCAGCGCCTATGTTTCGTGCGTCATGACCTCGTGCGATTTTACACAAATATTTTCAATGAGGAATTTCTGCCGATTATTGAGAAAAACATACAGCTGGCAAATGCTTTCAAGATCAATAGCTCCTAGATGATAGGGCCTAGGGCCTTGAAATCACTTCTAAATTGTTCACAAACCACGGCCGCAAGACGAAGAGCCTATGCTTCGAGCGTCATGACCTCGTGCGATTTTACATGAATATTTTCAAAGAGGTATTTCTTCCGATTATTGAGAAAAACATACAGCTGGCAAATGCTTTCAGGTTCAATAGCTCCTAGATGATAGGGCCTAGGCCCGTCAAACCACTTCTAAATTATTTACAAACCACGGGCGCAAGACGCAGAGCCTATGCTTCGCACGTCATGACCTCGTGCGATTTTACACGAATATTTTCAATGAGGTATATCTGCCGAGTAATGAGAAAAACATACAGCTGGCAAATGCTTTCAAGATCAATAGCTCCTAGATGATAGGGCCTAGGGCATTGAAATCACTTCTAAATTGTTCACAAACCACGGGCACAAGACGCAGAGCCAATGTTTCGCGTGTCATGACCTCGTGCGATTTTACACGAATATTTTCAATGAGGAAATTCTGCCGATTATTGAGAAAAACGTACAGCTGGCAAATGCTTTCAAGATCAATAGCTCCGAGATGATATGGCCTAGGGCCTTCAAAACACTTCTAAATTGTTCACAAACCACGGGCGCAAGACGCAGAGCCTATGTTTCGAGCGTCATGACCTCGTGCGATTTTACACAAATATTTTCAATGAGGTATTTCTGCCTATTATTGAGAAAAACATACAGCTGGCAAATGCTTTCAAGATCAATAGCTCCTAGATGATAGGGCCTAGGGCCTTCAAATCACTTCTAAATTGTTCACAAACCACGGGGACAAGACGCAGAGCCAATGTTTCGCGCGTCATGACCTCGTGCGATTTTACACGAATATTATCAATGAGGTATATCCGCGGATTTTTGAGAAAAACATACAGCTGGCAAATGCTTTCAAGATCAATTGCTCCGAGATGTTAGGGCCTAGGGCCTTCAAACCACTTCTAAAATTTTCACACACCACGGCTGCCAGACGAAGAGCCTATGCTTCGCGCGTCATGACCTTGTGCGATTTAACACGAATATTTTCAATGAGGTATATCTGCCGATTATTGAGAAAAACATACAGCTGGCAAATGCTTTCAAGATCAATTGCTCCTAGATGATAGGGCCTAGGGCCTTCAAACCACTTCTAAAATGTTCACAAACCACGGGCACAAGACGCAGAGCTAATGTTTCGCGTGTCATGACCTCGTGCGATTTTACACGAATATTTTCAATGAGGTATTTCCGCAGATTTTTTAGAAAAACAAACAGCTGGCAAATGCTTTCAAGATCAATTGCTCCTAGATGATAGGGCCTAGGGCCTTCAAACCACTTCTAAAATGTTCACAAACCACGGCCGCAAGACAAAGAGCCTATGCTTCGCGCATCATGACCTCGTGCGATTATACACGAATATTTTCAATGAGGTATTTCTGCTGATTATTGAGAAAAACGTACAGCTGGCAAATGCCTTCAAGATAAATAGCTCCTAGATGATAGGGCCTAGGGCCTTCAAACCACTTCTAAAATGTTCACAAACCACGGCCGTAAGACGAAGGGCCTATGCATTGCGCGTCATGACCTTGTGCGATTTTACACGAATATTTTCAATGAGGTATTTCTGCCGATTATTGAGAAAAACGTACAGCTGCCAAATGCAGTCAAGATCAATAGCTCCTAGATGATACGGCCTAAGGCCTTCAAAACACTTCTAAATTGTTCACAAACCACGGGCGCAAGACGCAGAGCCTATGTTTCGCGCGTCATGACCTCGTGCGATTTTACACAAATATTTTCAATGAGGTATTTCTGCCGATTATTGAGAAAAACATACAGCTGGCAAATGCTTTCAAGATCAATCGCTCGTAGATGATAGGGCCTAGGGCCTTCAAATCACTTCTAAATTGTTGACAAACCACGGGCACAAGACGCAGAGCCAATGTTACGCGCGTCATGACCTCGTGCGATGTTACACAAATATTGTCAATGAGGTATTTCTGCCGATTATTGAGAAAAACGTACAGCTGGAAAATGCTTTCAAGTTCAATAGCTCCTAGATGATACGGCCTAGGGCCTTCAAATCCCTTCTAAATTGTTATCAAGCCACGGGCACAAGACGCAGAGCCAATGAGTCGCACGTCATGACCTCGTGCGATTTTACATGAATATTATCAATGAGGTATATCCGTGGATTTTTGAGAAAAACATACAGCTGGCAAATGCTTTCAAGATCAATTGCTCCTAGATTATAGGGCCTAGGGCCTTCAAACCACTTCTAAAATGTTCACACACCACGGCTGCAAGACGAAGAGCCTATGCTTCGCGCGTCATGACCTTGTGCGATTTAACCCGAATATTTTCAATGAGGAATTTCTGCCGATTATTGAGAAAAACATACAGCTGGCAAATGCTTTCAAGATCAATAGCTCCTAGATGATAGGGCCTAGGGCCTTCAAACCACTTCTAAATTGTTCACAAACCACGGGCACAAGACGCAAAGCCAATGTTTCGCGTGTCATGACCTCGTGTGATTTTACACGAATATTTTCAAAGAGGTATTTCTGCCAAATATTGAGAAAAACGTACAGCTGGCAAATGCTTTCAAGATCAATAGCTCCTCGATGATAGGGCCTAGGGCCTTCAAACCACTTCTAAAATGTTCACAAACCACGGCCGCAAGACGAAGAGCCTATGCATCGCGCGTCATGACCTCGTGCGATTTTACACGAATATTTACAAAGAGGGATTTCTGCCGATTATTGAGAAAAACGTACGGCTGGCAAATGCTTTCAAGATCAATAGCTCCTAGATGATAGGGCCTAGGGCCTTCAAACCACTTCTAAAATGTTCACAAACCACGGCCGCAAGACGAAGAGCCTATGCTTCGCGCGTCATGACCTCGTGCGATTTTACACAAATATTTTCAATGAGGTATTTCTGCCGATTATTGAGAAAAACGTACAGCTGGCAAATGCTTTCAAGATCAATAGCTCCTCGATGATAGGGCCTAGGGCCTTCAAACCACTTCTAAAATGTTCACAAACCACGGCCGCAAGACGAAGGGCCTATGCATCGCGCGTCATGACCTCGTGCGATTTTACACGAATATTAACAAAGAGGTATTTCTGCCGATTATTGAGAAAAACGTACAACTGGCAAATGCTGTCAAGATCAATAGCTCCTAGATGATAGGGCCTAGGGCCTTCAAACCACTTCTAAAATGTTCACAAACCACGGCGGCAAGACGCAGCGCCTATGTTTCGTGCGTCATGACCTCGTGCGATTTTACACAAATATTTTCAATGAGGAATTTCTGCCGATTATTGAGAAAAACATACAGCTGGCAAATGCTTTCAAGATCAATAGCTCCTAGATGATAGGGCCTAGGGCCTTGAAATCACTTCTAAATTGTTCACAAACCACGGCCGCAAGACGAAGAGCCTATGCATTGCACGTCATGACCTCGTGCGATTTTACACAAATATTTTCAATGAGGTATATCCGCAGATTTTTGAGAAAAACATACAGCTGGCAAATGCTTTCAAGATCAATTGCTCCTAGATGATAGGGCCTAGGGCCTTCAAACCACTTCTAAAATGTTCACAAACCACGGCCGCAAGACGAAGAGCCTATGCTTCGCGCGTCATGACCTCGTGCGATTTTACACGAATATTTTCAATGAGGTATTTCTGCCGATAATTGAGAAAAACGTACAGCTGGCAAATGCTTTCAAGATCAATAGCTCCTAGATGATAGGACCTAGGGCCTTCAAACCACTTCTAAAATGTTCACAAACCACGGCCGCAAGACAAAGAGCCTATGCTTCGCGCGTCATGACCTCGTGCGATTTTACACGAATATTTTCAATGAGGTATATCCCTGGATTTTTGAGAAAATCATACAGCTTGCAAATGCTTTCAAGATCAATTGCTCCTAGATGATAGGGCCTAGGGCCTTCAAACCACTTCTTAAATGTTCACAAACCACGGCGGCAAGACGAAGAGCCTATGCTTCGCGCGTCATGACCTCGTGCGATTTTACACGAATATTTTTAATGAGGTATTTCTGCCGATTATTGAGAAAAACGTACAGCCGGCAAATGCTTTCAAGTTCAATAGCTCCTAGATGATAGGGCCTGGGGCCTTCAAACCACTTCTAAAATGTTCACAAACCACGGCCGCAAGACGAAGAGCCTATGCTTCGAGCGTCATGACCTCGTGCGATTTTACATGAATATTTTCAAAGAGGTATTTCATCCGATTATTGAGAAAAACATACAGCTGGCAAATGCTTTCAGGTTCAATAGCTCCTAGATGATAGGGCCTAGGCCCGTCAAACCACTTCTAAATTATTTACAAACCACGGGCGCAAGACGCAGAGCCTATGCTTCGCACGTCATGACCTCGTGCGATTTTACACGAATATTTTCAATGAGGTATATCTGCCGAGTAATGAGAAAAACATACAGCTGGCAAATGCTTTCAAGATCAATAGCTCCTAGATGATAGGGCCTAGGGCCTTGAAATCACTTCTAAATTGTTCACAAACCACGGCCACAAGACGAAGAGCCTATGCTTCGCGCGTCATGACCTCGTGCGATTTTACACGAATATTTTCAATGAGGTATTTCTGCCGATTATTGAGAAAAACGTACAGCTGCCAAATGCTTTCAAGTTCAATAGCTCCCAGATGATACGGCCTAGGGCCTTCAAAACACTTCTAAATTGTTCACAAACCACGGGCGCAAGACACAGAGCCTATGTTTCGCGCGTCATGACCTCGTGCGATTTTACATGAATATTTTCAATTAGGTATTTCTGCCGATTATTGAGAAAAACGTACAGCTGCCAAATGCTTTCAAGATCAATTGCTCCTAGATGATAGGGCCTAGGGCCATCAAACCACTTCTAAAATGTTCAGAAACCACGGCCGCAAGACGAAGAGCCTATGCTTTGCGCGTCATGACCTCGTGCGATTTTACACGAATATTTTCAAAGAGGTATTTCTGCCGATTATTGAGAAAAACGTACAGCTGGCAAATGCTTTCAAGATCAATAGCTTCTAGATGAAAGGGCCTAGGGCCTTCAAACCACTTCTAAAATGTTCACAAACCACGGGCGCAAGACACAGAGCCAATACGTCGCGCGTCATGACCTCGTTCGATTTTACAAAAATATTTTCAATGAGGTATTTCTGCCGATTATTGAGAAAAACGTACAGCTGGCAAATGCTTTCAAGATCAATAGCTCCTAGATGATAGGGTCTAGGGCCTTCAAACCACTTCTAAAATGTTCACAAACCAAGGCCGCAAGACAAAGAGCCTATGCTTCGCGCGTCATGAGCTCGTGCGATTTTACACGAATATTTTCAAAGATGTATATCTGCGGATTTTTGAGAAAAACGTACAGCTGGCAAATGCTTTCAAGATCAATAGCTCCTAGATGATAGGGCCTAGGGCCGTCAAACCACTTCTAAATTGTTCACAAACCACGGGCGCAAGACGCAGAGCCTATGCTTCGCGCGTCATGACCTTGTGCGATTTTACACAAATATTTTCAATGAGGTATTTCTGCCGATTATTGAGAAAAACGTACAGCTGCCAAATGCTTTCAAGTTCAATAGCTCCTAGATGTTAGAGCCTACGGCCTTAAATCCAGTTCTAAAATTTTCACAAACCACGGCCGCAAGACGAAGAGCCTATGCTTCGCGCGTCATGACTTAGTGCAATTTTACACGAATATTTTCAATGAGGTATTTCTGCCGATTATTGAGAAAAACGTACAGCTGGCAAATGCTTTCAAGTTAAATAGCTCCTAGATGTTAGGGCCTAGGGCCTTCAAACCACTTCTAAATATTTCACAAACCACGGGCGCAAGACGCAGAGCCTATGCTTCACGCGTCATGACCTCGTGCGATTTTACACGAATATTTTCAATGAGGTATTTCTGCCGATTATTGAGAAAAACATACAGCTGGCAAATGCTTTCAAGATCAATAGCTCCTAGATGATAGGGCCTAGGGCCTTCAAACCACTTCTAAAATGTTCATAAACCACGGCCGCAAGACGAAGAGCCTATGCTTCGCGCGTCATGACCTCGTGCGATTTTACACGAAAATTTTCAAAGAGGTATTTCTGCCGATTATTGAGAAAAACGTACAGCTGGCAAATGCTTTCAAGATCAATAGCTCCTAGATGATAGGGCCTAGGGCCTTCAAACCATTTCTAAAATGTTCACAAACCACGGCCGCAAGACGAAGAGCCTATGCTTCGCGCATCATGACATCGTGCGATTTTACATGAATATTATCAATGAGGTATTTCTGCCGATTATTGAGAAAAACGTACAGCTGCCAAATGCTTTCAAGTTCAATAGCTCCTAGATGATACGGCCTACGGCCTAAAAACCACTTCTAAATATTTTACAAACCACGGCCGCAAGACGAAGAGCCTATGCTTCGCGCGTCATGACCTTGTGCGATTTTACACGAATATTTTCAAAGAGGTATATCTGCCGATTATTGAGAAAAATGTACAGCTGGCAAATGCTTTCAAGATCAACAGCTCCTAGATGATAGGGCCTAGGGCCTTCAAACCACTTATAAAATGTTCACAAACCACGGCGGCAAAACGAAGAGCCTATGCTTCGCGCGTCATGACCTCGTGCGATTTTACGCGAATATTTTCAATGAGGTATTTCTGCCGATTATTGAGAAAAACGTACAGCTGCCAAATGCTTTCAAGATCAATTGCTCCTAGATGATAGGGCCTAGGGCCTTCAAACCACTTCTAAAATGTTCATAAACCACGGCCGCAAGACGAAGAGCCTATGCTTCGCGCGTCATGACCTCGTGCGATTTTAAACGAATATTTTCAAAGAGGTATTTCTGCCGATTATTGAGAAAAACGTACAGCTGGCAAATGCTTTCAAGATCAATAGCTCCTAGATGATAGGGCCTAGGGCCTTCAAACCACTTCTAAAATGTTCACAAACCACGGCCGGAAGACGAAGAGCCTATGCGTCGCGCATCATGACCTCGTACGATTTTACATGAATATTTTCAATGAGGTATTTCTGCCGATTATTGAGAAAAACGTACAGCTGCCAAATGCTTTCAAGTTCAATAGGTCCTAGATGATACGGCCTACGGCCTTAAAACCACTTCTAAAATGTTCACAAACCACGGCCGCAAGACGAATAGCCAATGCTTCACGCGTCATGACCTCGTGCGATTTTACACGAATATTTTCAATGAGGTATTTCTGCCGATTATTGAGAAAAACGTACAGCTGGCAAATGCTTTCAAGTTCAATAGCTCCTAGATGATAGGGCCTGGGGCCTTCAAATCACTTCTAAAATGTTCACAAACCACGGCCGCAAGACGAAGAGCCTGTGCTTCGCGCGTCATGACCTCGTGCGATTTTACATGAATATTTTCAAAGACGTATTTCTGCCGATTATTGAGAAAAACATACAGCTGGCAAATGCTTTCAAGTTCAATAGCTCCTAGATGATACGGCCTAGGGCCTTCAAAACACTTCTAAATTGTTCACAAACCACGGGCGCAAGACGCAGAGCCTATGTTTCGCGCGTCATGACCTCGTGTGATTTTACACGAATATTTTCAATGAGGTATTTCTGCCGATTATTGAGAAAAACGTACAGCTAGCAAATGCTTTCAAGATCAATAGCTCCAATATGATAGGGCCTAGGGCCTTCAAATCACTTCTAAATTGTTCACAAACCACGGCCGGAAGACGAAGAGCCTATGCGTCGCGCATCATGACCTCGTGCGATTTTACATGAATATTTTCAATGAGGTATTCCTGCCGATTATTGAGAAAAACGTACACCTGCCAAATGCTTTCAAGTTCAATAGCTCCTAGATGATACGGCCTAGGGCCTTCAAACCACTTCTAAAATGTTCACAAACCACGGCCGCAAGACGAAGAGCCAATGCTTCACGCGTCATGACTTCGTGCGATTTTACACGAATATTTTCAATGAGGTATTTCTGCCGATTATTGAGAAAAACGTACAGCTGGCAAATGCTTTCAAGTTCAATAGCTCCTAGATGATAGGGCCTGGGGCCTTCAAATCACTTCTAAAATGTTCACAAACCACGGCCGCAAGACGAAGAGCCTGTGCTTCGCGCGTCATGACCTCGTGCGATTTTACACAAATATTTTCAATGAGGTATATCTGCCGATTATTGATAAAAACGTACAGCTGGCAAATGCTTTCAGGTTCCATAGCTCCTAGATGATACGGCCTAGGGCCTTCAAACCACTTCTAAATTATTCACAAACCACGGGCGCAAGACGCAGAGCCTATGTTTCGCGCGTCATGACCTCGTGCGATTTTACACGAATATATTCAAAGAGGTATTTCTGCCGATTATTGAGAAAAATGTACAGCTGGCAAATGCTTTCAAGATCAATAGCTCCTAGATGATAGGGCCTAGGGCCTTCAAACCACTTCTAAATTGTTCACAAACCACGGGCGCAAGACGCAGAGCCTATGCATCGCGCGTCATGACCTCGTGCGATTTTGAACGAATATATTCAATGAGGTATTTCTGCCGATTATTGAGAAAAACATACACCTGGCAAATGCTTTCAAGTTCAATTGCTCCTAGATGTTAGGGCCTAGGGCCTTCAAACCACTTCTAAATATTTCACAAACCACGGGCGCAAGACGCAGAGCCTATGCTTCGCGCGTCATGACCTCGTGCGATTTTACACGAATATTTTCAATGAGGTATTTCTGCCGATTATTGAGAAAAACATACAGCCGGCAAATGCTTTCAAGATCAATAGCTCCTAGATGATAGGGCCTAGGGCCTTCAAATCAATTCTAAATTGTTCACAAACCACGGGCGCAAGACGCAGAGCAAATGTTTCGCGCGTCATGACCTCGTGCGATTTTACACGAATATTTTCAATGAGGTATATCCGCGGATTTTTGAGAAAAACATACAGCCGGCAAATGCTTTCAAGATCAATAGCTCCTAGATGTTAGGGCCTAGGGCCTTCAAACCACTTCTAAATATTTCACAAACCACGGGCGCAAGACGCAGAGCCTATACTTCGCGCGTCATGACCTCGTGCGATTTTACACGAATATTTTCAATAAGGTATTTCTGCCGATTATTGAGAAAAACATACAGCCGGCAAATGCTTTCAAGATCAATAGCTCCTAGATGATAGGGCCTAGGGCCTTCAAATCACTTCTAAATTGTTCACAAACCACGGGCACAAAACGCAGAGCCAATGTTTCGCGCGTCATGACCTCGTGCGATTTTACACGAATATTTTCAATGAGGTATATCCGCGGATTTTTGAGAAAAACATACAGCCGGCAAATGCTTTCAAGATCAATAGCTCCTAGATGACAGGGCCTAGGGCCTTCAAATCACTTCTAAATTGTTCACAAACCACGGGCACAAGACGCAGAGCCAATGGTTCGCACGTCATGACCTCGTGCGATTTTACACGAATATTTTCAATGAGGTATTTCTGCCGATTATTGAGAAAAACGAACAGCTGGCAAATGCTTTCAAGATCAATAGCTCCTAGATGATAGGGCCTAGGGCCTTCAAACCACTCCTAAAATGTTCACAAACCACGGCCGCAAGACGAAGAGCCTATGTTTCACGCGTCATGACCTCGTGCGATTTAACATGAATATTTTCAAAGAGGTATTTCTGCCGATTATTGAGAAATACGTACAGCTGGCAAATGCTTTCAAGATCAATAGCTCGTAGATGATAGGGCCTAGGGCCTTCAAACCACTTCTAAAATGTTCACAAACCACGGCCGCAAGACGAAGAGCCAATGCTTCGCGCGTCATGACCTTGTGCGATTTTACACGAATATTTTCAATGAGGTATTTCTGCTGATTATGGAGAAAAACGTACAGCTGCCAAATGCTTTCAAGTTCAATAGCTCCTCGATGATACGGCCTAGGGCCGTCAAAACACTTCTAAATTGTTCACAAACCACGGGCACAAGACACAGAGCCTATGTTTCGCGCGTCATGACCTCGTGCGATTTTACATGAATATTTTCAATGAGGTATTTCTGCCGATTATTGAGAAAAACGTACAGCTGGCAAATGCTTTCAAGTTCAATAGCTCCTAGATGATAGGGCCTAGGGCCTTCAAACCACTTCTAAATTATTCACAAACCATGGGAGCAAGACGCAGAACGTATGCATCGCGCGTCATGACCTCGTGCGATTTTACATGAATATTTTCAATGAGGAATTTCTGCCGATTATTGAGAAAAACGTACAGCTGGCAAATGCATTCAAGTTCAATAGCTCCTAGATGTTAGGGCCTAGGGCCTTCAAATAACTTCTAAAATGTTCACAAACCACGGCCGCAAGACGAAGAGCCTATGCTTCGCGCGTCATGACCTCGTGCGATATTACACGAATATTTTCAATGAGGTATTTCTGCCGATTATTGAGAAAAACGTACAGCTGCCAAATGCTTTCAAGTTCAATAGCTCCTAGATGATACGGCCTAGGGCCTTCAAAACACATCTAAATTGTTCACAAACCACGGGGACAAAACGCAGAGCCAATGTTTCGCGCGTCATGACCTCGTGCGATTTTACACGAATATTTTCAATGAGGTATTTCTGCCGATTATTGAGAAAAACGAACAGCTGGCAAATGCTTTCAAGTCCAATTGCTCCTAGATGTTAGGGCCTTCAAACCACTTCTAAATATTTCACAAACCACGGGCGCAAGACGCAGAGCCTATGTTTCGCGCGTCATGACCTTGTGCGATTTTACATGAATAATTTCAATGAGGAATTTCTGCCGATTATTGAGAAAAACATACAGCTGGCAAATGCTGTCAAGATCAATAGCTCCTAGAGGATAGGGCCTAGGGCCTTCAAATCACTTCTAAAATGTTCACAAACCACGGGCACAAGACGCAGAGCCAATGGTTCGCACGTCATGACCTCGTGCGATTTTACACAAATATTTTCAATGAGGTATTTCTGCCGATTATTGAGAAAAACATACAGCTGGCAAATGCTTTCAAGATCAATAGCTCCTAGATAATAGGGCCTAGGGCCTTCAAACCACTTCTAAAAGGTTCACAAACCACGGCCGCAAGACGAAGAGCCTATGTTTCACGCGTCATGACCTCGTGCGATTTTAAACGAATATTTTCAAAGAGGTATTTCTGCCGATTATTGAAAAATACGTACAGCTGGCAAATGCTTTCAAGATCAATAGCTCCTAGATGATAGGGCCTAGGGCCTTCAAACCACTTCTAAAATGTTCACAAACCACGGGCACAAGACGCAGAGCCAATGCTTCGCGCGTCATGACCTCGTGCGATTTTACACGAATATTTTCAATGAGGTATTTCTGCTGATTATTGAGAAAAACGTACAGCTGCCAAATGCTTTCAAGTTAAATAGCTCCTCGATGATACGGCCTAGGGCCGTCAAAACACTTCTAAATTGTTCACAAACCACGGGCACAAGACACAGAGCCTATGCTTCGCGCGTCATGACCTCGTGCGATTTTACACGAATATTTTCAAAGAGGTATTTCTGCCGATTATTGAGAAAAAAATACAGCTGGCAAATGCTTTCAAGTTCAATAGCTCCTAGATGATAGGGCCTAGGGCCTTCAAACCACTTCTAAAATGTTCACAAACCACGGCCGCAAGACGAAGAGCCTATGCTTCGCGCGTCATGACCTCGTACGATTTTACACGAATATATTCAATGAGGTATTTCTGCCGATTATTGAGAAAAACATACAGCTGGCAAATGCTTTCAAGATCAATAGCTCCTAGATGATAGGGCCTAGGGCCTTCAAATCACTTCTAAAATGTTCACAAACCACGGCCGCAAGACGCAGAGCCAATGATTCGCGCGTCATGACCTCGTGCGATTTTACACGAATATTTTCAAAGAGGTATATCCGCGGATTTTTGAGAAAAACATACAACTGGCAAATGCTGTCAAGATCAATTGCTCCTAGATGATAGGGCCTAGGGCCTTCAAATCACTTCTAAAATGTTCACAAACCACGGCCGCAAGACGAAGAGCCTATGCTTCGCGCGTCATGACCTCGTGCGATTTTACACAAATATTTTCAAAGAGGTATTTCTGCCGATTATTGAGAAAAATGTACAGCTGGCAAATGCTTTCAAGATCAATAGCTCCTAGATGATAGGGCCTAGGGCCTTCAAACCACTTCTAAAATGTTCACAAACCACGGCGGCAAAACGAAGAGCCTATGCTTCGCGCGTCATGACCTCGTGCGATTTTACACGAATATTTTCAATGAGGTATTTCTGCCGATTATTGAGAAAAACGTACAGCTGCCAAATGCTTTCAAGTTCAATAGCTCCTAGATGATATGGCCTAGGGCCTTCAAATCACTTCTAAAATGTTCACAAACCACGGCCGCAAGACGAAGAGCCTATGCTTCGCGCGTCATGACCTCGTGCGATTTTACACAAATGTTTTCAAAGAGGTATTTCTGCCGATTATTGAGAAAAATGTACAGCTGGCAAATGCTTTCAAGATCAATAGCTCCTAGATGATAGGGCCTAGGGCCTTCAAACCACTTCTAAAATGTTCACAAACCACGGCGGCAAAACGAAGAGCCTATGCTTCGCGCGTCATGACCTCGTGCGATTTTACACGAATATTTTCAATGAGGTATTTCTGCCGATTATTGAGAAAAACGAACAGCTGGCAAATGCTTTCAAGTCCAATTGCTCCTAGATGTTAGGGCCTTCAAACCACTTCTAAATATTTCACAAACCACGGGCGCAAGACGCAGAGCCTATGCTTCGCGCGTCATGACCTCGTGCGATTTTACACTAATATTTTCAATGAGGTATTTCTGCGGATTATTGAGAAAAACATACAGCTGGCAAATGCTTTCAAGATCAATAGCTCCTAGATAATAGGGCCTAGGGCCTTCAAACCACTTCTAAAAGGTTCACAAACCACGGCCGCAAGACGAAGAGCCTATGTTTCACGCGTCATGACCTCGTGCGATTTTAAACGAATATTTTCAAAGAGGTATTTCTGCCGATTATTGAGAAATACGTACAGCTGGCAAATGCTTTCAAGATCAATAGCTCCTAGATGATAGGGCCTAGGGCCTTCAAACCACTTCTAAAATGTTCACAAACCACGGGCACAAGACGCAGAGCCAATGCTTCGCGCGTCATGACCTCGTGCGATTTTACACGAATATTTTCAATGAGGTATTTCTGCTGATTATTGAGAAAAACGTACAGCTGCCAAATGCTTTCAAGATCAATAGCTCCTAGATGATAGGGCCTAGGGCCTTCAAATCACTTCTAAAATGTTCACAAACCATGGCCGCAAGACGCAGAGCCAATGATTCGCGCGTCATGACCTCGTGCGATTTTACACGAATATTTTCAATGAGGAATATCCGCGGATTTTTGAGAAAAACATACAGCTGGCAAATGCTGTCAAGATCAATAGCTCCTAGATGATAGGGCCTAGGGCCTTCAAATCACTTCTAAAATGTTCACAAACCACGGCCGCAAGACGAACAGCCTATGCTTCGTGCGTCATGACCTCGTGCGATTTTACACAAATATTTTCAAAGAGGTATTTCTGCCGATTATTGAGAAAAATGTACAGCTGGCAAATGCTTTCAAGATCAATAGCTCCTAGATGATAGGGCCTAGGGCCTTCAAACCACTTCTAAAATGTTCACAAACCACGGCGGCAAAACGAAGAGCCTATGCTTCGCGCGTCATGACCTCGTGCGATTTTACACGAATATTTTCAATGAGGTATTTCTGCCGATTATTCAGAAAAACATACAACTGGCAAATGCTGTCAAGATCAATAGCTCCTAGATGATAGGACCTAGGGCCTTCAAACCACTTCTAAAATATTCATAAACCACGGCCGCAAGACGAAGAGCCTATGATTCGCGCGTCATGACCTCGTGCGATTTTACACGAATATTTTCAAAGAGGTATTTCTGCCGATTATTGAGAAAAACATACAGCTGGCAAATGCTTTCAAGTTCAATAGCTCCTAGATGACAGGGCCTAGGGCCGTCAAACCACTTCTAAAATGTTCACAAACCACGGGCGCAAGACGCAGAGCCTATGCATCGCGCGTCATGACCTCGTGCGATTTTACACGAATATTTTCAATGAGGTATTTCTGCGGATTATTGAGAAAAACGTACAGCTGCCAAATGCTTTCAAGTTCAATAGCTCCTAGATGATAGGGACTAGGGCCTTCAAACCACTTCTAAATTGTTCACAAACCACGGGCGCAAGACGCAGAGCTTATGATTCGCGCGTCATGACCTCGTGCGATTTTTCACAAATATATTCAATGAAGAATTTCTGCGGATTATTGAGAAAAATGTACAGCTGGCAAATGCTTTCAAGTTTAATAGCTACTAGATGATAGGGCCTAGGGCCTTCAAAACACTTCTCAATTGTTCACAAACCACGGGCGCAAGACGCAGAGCTTATGCTTTGCGCGTCATGACCTTGTGCGATTTTACACGAATATTTTCAATGAGGTATATCTGCCAATTATTGAGAAAAACATACAGCTGGCAAAAGCTTTCAAGTTCAATAGCTCCTATATGATAGGGCCTAGGGCCTTCAAACCACTTCTAAATTGTTTACAAACCACGGGCGCAAGACGCAGAGCCTATGCTTTGCGCGTCATGACCTCGTGCAATTTTACACGAATATTTTCAATGAGGTATTTCTGCCGATTATTGAGAAAAACAGCTGGCAAATGCTTTCAAGTTCAATAGCTCCTAGATGATAGGGCCTAGGGCCTTCAAAACACTTCTAAAATGTTCATAAACCACGGGCGCAAGACGCAGAGCCTATGCTTCGCGCGTCATGACCTCGAGCGATTGTACACGAATATTTCCAATGAGGCATTTCTGCCGATTATTGAGAAAAACGCACAGCTGGCAAATGCTTTCCAGTTCAATAGCTCCTAGATGATAGGGCCTAGGGCCATCAAACCACTTCTACATTGTTCACAAACCACGGGCGCAAGGCTCAGATCCTATGCTTTGTGCGTCATGACCTCGTGCGATTTTACACAAATATTTCCAATGAGGTAAACATTTTTCATGAAATACAATGAAGTATGAGCAGAAATAATTCCTGAAAACATTGATGAATTAATCTACTCACAAACAAAGCTTCTCCAAGGATCACACAGGCAGATGGAATAAGATTAAAGGAGGCCTTGAATCATGCTGTTCTTTAGCTTGTTTTACAGTGAAAATTCTTCTTCTTCGTTGGTGTTTTACAGCAGTTGACATTCTTTTTAGTTGCATTACCGCCTCCTTCTGGATCAAACAGGGAAAGAGGGAAAATGGCTGCTCTTATAATGTGACTAGCAATCAATGTGACTTCAAACCAAGCGGCCAAAACCAGACTTAGTTTTTGAAGCTCATTTCCTGGTGTTGTAGTTCCTGGTTGCTCACTAGCGCCACTACGGATGGCTCCAGTATAGGTGTTTTCATATCCGGTTTCCATGTAAGTCTACGGTACAAATGCGATCAAAATACAAAGTCAATAATTTTTTCTCACAAGAACAAATAGTCATAATAGGTGTATTTTATTCGTCTTATGACTGTGCATGGGTCGATTTTATGATTTATTGCGTCATTTGGGCACAGTGCCAATATTTGTTCTGGGCCAATGAGGTACAGCTTGTGTCACTTCCGGATTACTGCAGAGGACTGAGCTACAGGAGGGGCTACAGTATATGGTCACTGGGGTGGGCGGTGGCGCCTCTTGGCCGTGACATTGCGGCTCCGGCCACGGTCCGCCTGTGCTAAGTCTGAAAATGCAGGCATCCCATTTCGTGGTAATTTCATTATGGCGTGTGCTATTTACAGCTGCACTAGACGACCATAAAATAATCCTCCTCTTAAGTTTTTCGGTAGCCTACTTAACCAAATAATTAGTTGGCAGAAAGCGTAATCAGCTTGCTATATTTGGTAGTCCAGCAGTAGCCTATGCTAAAACAGTTCGCAACTTCGGCTACCAAGCCATTTGACTAGCTAGCTAACCTTAACCGGCAAACATTCAATCTGTCAGACGTGTTTGACGGCTTGTCAGTCGTGTACATTCCGTAAGTGTCTACCTGGGCCATGCTTCACGCATGTGACAAAGCTACTATAATCCCGATTTTGGGATAAACACTTTTTCAGTTTCACGAAGCAAATTAAGAGTCTCAAGCCGGTTCATTTGCTGAATAACATACAACACACGATGAAACCACACACACAGAATTTAACGAAATTAACCATCTTGGCATTTAGAAAGGAACATGTTTTTAGCATTTAATATAGCAGACCGACAAGCTAGGCATTTAAGACAGTGGTTCTCAGAATCGGTCCTGGGGGCTCCTTGCGTATATTGGCTTTTCACCATTGGTTTTGATGATTTACAAGAAAAAAATAATAGCCTAATAATAATTAGAAATTCAATGTAGGCTACATTTTTTTGTCTTCATGCACCAGGTGGAAAACTTGCTGTACAAAGTGCGTTGTCATATTTACACGCCTGCAGATCAGTTATTAAAATACTTGGTAGATTTGTTAATCACCGCTGACAGTGTTAATTTTTATTCGGTAGAAAGTGATTTGCGAACGATCGGTCAGCTAGCGTCACCCAGCAAGTGAACACCACAAACGGCGATGGAGTAGCTAGTAGCAGTTACTGGCTCATTAACTGACTGTGGCGAAAACCTACGACGATAACTTGCTCGGTTAACAGCAGGTCTACCAGACAGTTATACGAAAATTAGCCTAGTCAAATCACCAGTAGCCTACACATCTCTGATTGATTGACCATTAGTGTAGTCGATGTTCTTCCCCTGTGGTTCATATTGCTAATGCGTGAGCTAACCACGGATAGCCTACCTAGCTCACTGGCAAACTGATATGCTAGCTAAGCATATTCGTTTTGCTGAGAAACATAAATTGAAGATAACTGAACATAGCCTAATTGTATTTTTAATGTCATACATATAACGTGATTACACGACACAGTACAGTCACGGATAGAAATTAAACTCCGTAAACATCAGATAATATATTGTAAAACATAACGGCAGACAGTCAGCTAGCCTCAAGTTCGTTCTGCAATCGTTCGTTCAGGTTGATGGGCTTTTCCGCACCGGACTGTCAATCAAATTGTAAAAATCACAAGACCGCTTAACTCTATGGTTTTGGCTCCAAATCGACAAAATGGCCGCGCCCGCCATTGAGCTTCAAAACGTGTTTTAGAGACCCACGGAGAGTCAATGGGTGACGTCACAGTAGCTTTGTCCATATTTTTTACAGTCTCTGCTTCAAACAACCAATGAGAATGCAAACATCTGAAATAACAGGAATAAGTGACATTCACATAATGGCCAATAGAAGGTGCTACACACCCTTAAACAGAGTGAATGCAAGTAACATTGCACAAACAATGGCCACAGGATGCACAGCCTATGTTTTGTGCATTATTACGTCGTGCAATATTACACAAATATTTCCAATTATGAATATAAACTGATATTTGAAAAATACAGAAAACAAATGCTTTCAAGTTCAATAGCTCCTAGATGATAGGGCCTAGGGCCTTCAAACCACTTCGAAATTTTTCACAAACGACGGGCGCAAGACGCAGAGCCTATGCTTCGCGCGTCATGACCTCGAGCGATTTTACACGAATATTTCCAGTGAGGTATTTCTGCCGATTGAGAATAACGTACAGCTGGCAAATGCTTTCAAGTTCAATAGCTCCTAGATGATAGGGCCTAGGGCCTTCAAACCACTTCTAAATTGTTCACATACCACGGGCGCAAGAAGCAGAGCCTATGCTTCGTGCGTCATGACCTCGTGCGATTTTACACAAATATTTACAATTATGAATTTAAACTGATATTTGAAAAATACAGATAACAAATGCTTTCCAGTTCAATAGCTCCTAGATGATAGGGCCTAGAGCCATCAAACCACTTCTACATTGTTCACAAACCATGGGCGCAAGGCTCAGATCCTATGCTTTGTGCGTCATGACCTCGTGCGATTTTACACAAATATTTCCAATGAGGTAAACATTTTTCATGAAATACAATGAAGTATGAGCAGAAATAATTCCTGAAAACATTGATGAATTAATCTACTCACAAACAAAGCTTCTCCAAGGATCACACAGGCAGATGGAATAAGATTAAAGGAGGTCTTGAATCATGCTGTTCTTTAGCTTGTTTTACAGTGAAAATTCTTCTTCTTCGTTGGTATTTTACAGCAGTTGGCATTCTTTTTAGTTGCATTACCGCCTCCTTCTGGATCAAACAGGGAAAGAGGGAAAATGGCTGCTCTTATAATGTGACTAGCAATCAATGTGACTTCAAACAACCAATGAGAATGCAAACATCTGAAATAACAGGAAGAAGTGACATTCACATAATGGCCTATAGAAGGTGCTACAAACACTTAAACAGAGTGAATGCAAAGTAACATTGCAAAAAAAATGGCCACAGGATGCACAGCCTATGTTTTGTGCATTATTACGTCGTGCAATATTACACAAATATTTCCAATTATGAATATAAACTGATATTTGAAAAATACAGAAAACAAATGCTTTCAAGTTCAATAGCTCCTAGATGATAGGGCCTAGGGCCTTCAAACCACTTCGAAATTTTTCACAAACGACGGGCGCAAGACGCAGAGCCTATGCTTCGCGCGTCATGACCTCGAGCGATTTTACACGAATATTTCCAGTGAGGTATTTCTGCCGATTGAGAATAACGTACAGCTGGCAAATGCTTTCAAGTTCAATAGCTCCTAGATGATAGGGCCTAGGGCCTTCAAACCACTTCTAAATTGTTCACATACCACGGGCGCAAGAAGCAGAGCCTATGCTTCGTGCGTCATGACCTCGTGCGATTTTACACAAATATTTACAATTATGAATTTAAACTGATATTTGAAAAATACAGATAACAAATGCTTTCCAGTTCAATAGCTCCTAGATGATAGGGCCTAGGGCCATCAAACCACTTCTACATTGTTCACAAACCATGGGCGCAAGGCTCAGATCCTAAGCTTTGTGCGTCATGACCTCGTGCGATTTTACACAAATATTTCCAATGAGGTAAACATTTTTCATGAAATACAATGAAGTATGAGCAGAAATAATTCCTGAAAACATTGATGAATTAATCTACTCACAAACAAAGCTTCTCCAAGGATCACACAGGCAGATGGAATAAGATTAAAGGAGGTCTTGAATCATGCTGTTCTTTAGCTTGTTTTACAGTGAAAATTCTTCTTCGTTGGTATTTTACAGCAGTTGGCATTCTTTTTAGTTGCATTACCGCCTCCTTCTGGATCAAACAGGGAAAGAGGGAAAATGGCTGCTCTTATAATGTGACTAGCAATCAATGTGACTTCAAACAACCAATGAGAATGCAAACATCTGAAATAACAGGAAGAAGTGACATTCACATAATGGCCTATAGAAGGTGCTACAAACACTTAAACAGAGTGAATGCAAAGTAACATTGCAAAAAAAATGGGCACAGGATGCACAGCCTATGTTTTGTGCATTATTACGTCGTGCAATATTACACAAATATTTCCAATTATGAATATAAACTGATATTTGAAAAATACAGATAACAAATGCTTTCAAGTTCAATAGCTCCTAGATGATAGGGCCTAGGGCCTTCAAACCACTTCTAAATTGTTCACAAACCACGGGCGCAAGACGCAGAGCCTATGCTTCGCGCGTCATGACCTCGTGCGATTTTACACGAATATTTCCAATGAGGTATTTCTGCCGATTCTTGAGAAAAACGTACAGCTGGCAAATGCTTTCAAGTTCAATAGCTCCTAGATGATAGGGCCTAGGGTCATCAAACCACTTCTAAATTGTTCACAGTCGCCGTCAGGGTTGTCCTTTTAGTCGCCGTCGGGGTTGTCCTTTTAGTCGTCGCCGGGTTTGTCCTTTTAGCCTTTTTTTTTTTTTTTTCTAGTACATTACACTGCATTTTTGCCTCCAGAACAGCCCGAGTTCTTTGCGGTATGGATTCAGCAAGGTGCCGGAAACATTCCTTAGGCATTTCGGCCCATGCTGTCTTGATAGCATCACGCAGCTCTGGCAGATTTTTTGGCCATGCATTTATGCAGTGAACCTCCCGTTACACCTAATCAGGCCTTCTACTAAATATCACAATTTTATTATTTTTATTTGGAATCTCTTCCCCTCTCTCTCACTCTTTCTCTCCGTTTATCCGAGCTGGTCTCTCCAAGCCTGCAGTTTTTATTACTCTGGTCTTGTGACAGGAAGACAGGCTCTAAGAGTAGAGCCTTGATTCTGCGTGCTTTCTTCCTAAACCCTCAGACCTACTGCTCTGCACATGCTCAGTCTGGCTGTTCTTAGCAGCCGTGAGTTAGCTTTGCTTTACTGCTGTTGAAATGTTTTCCTGAATAAAACCACTTTTATTATCTTTCTTTTTTTGTAAATATAGTTTCTGTATTTGTTCAGCAGGTACCCTTATCCTCGGTTATAGATAGCCAGCCTTATAAGATAGCTCCTCCCCTGTCCTCTACATTTCAATCGAGGGCCTTTTCCCACGGGTGGCGTATAGCAGCTGTGCCCCCGCCTCCCCGCAGTCCTTTCAGGATATCAGGACCGGTCCCCTGATCGGACAGCATCACACCGCTGCACTGTGTTTGCAGAGGGCGGGAACACCGAAACCTGTTTGCATGTCACATCTGGGAAAGGTGCCCGGGTTGCTATGCGGTTGCTATGTCGGTTTACTGACTGATCAGCGATCCATTTGATCGTTGCGGTCTGTGCCTGGTGCAGTGCCAATGCCACGTGCACCTTAAAATTCTGATGACATCATTCAGGCTAAGCAATATTAAACAACATTTATCCCTGCTGAGGGCTGTTGAGTCAGTTAAGGTGCTGACTGTGACCAGGTTTGAGCCCCAGTATTGATAATGCCATTAACCAGCTAATACTGTTAGTTTGGCTATGCAGTCAACCAGCTAATACTGTTAGTTTGGTTATGCAGTCAACCAGCTAATACTGTTAGTCTGGTTATGCCGTTAAACAGCCGACACCGCTAACCACTGAGCCCACAGCAGCAGGACTCGAACTTCATCCTTCCTGGATCTGGGTGGTTCTTCCTGTTACTTAGATTTCAGAGTTTAGGTATAGCAGACAGTGAACCAGAGTGACTTACACAGCTCACATTTACACACACTCCATTTATACAGCTGGATTATTTACTGAAGGTTTAGTGTCTTGCTCAAAGGTAGCACGGCCCAGTTGGGAATTTTAACCAGCAGCTTTGGCATTAGGAGAGACGTTCCCTAACCAATACGCTGCACCACCACCTGTTAGCATTGTATTACCTTCCTGCAGCAATGTGAAAGGAGCTCACGTTACACCACATTACAAAACGCAGGTCAGTACAATATTCCTTTCATAACAGTTATTCATAGCCATGAACACATTAAGTCCAGTCCACACAGTAAACATTGCTCTCTGACCTAACCTATGCAAATTCAAACTAGGAGGCAAGACAAGCTACAACATCAAGACAATGATACAAAACACAATAGGTGCTGGATGGAGGTACATGTAAGATGAAAGTGGGTATTTAAGTAATAAAAATGATCCCAAATTGGGAGTGCCCTGCAGAGTGGTGACAGTTAGGTAGCCCAGGTATAGTCTGAAGAGATTGGTCTTCAGACCATGGCGGAAGATGGGCTCTCAGGCTAACAGATGCTGTCAGTGAGAGCTCCCGTCTAATTGGTGCAGCACTGGTTTTGGCAACGTTTTAGTTCATAAACCATGGCTACAAGCGTAAACTCTTGGAGTTTTGAAGGCACAGGAACCCATTCGGTCAATGAAATGACACGGTGACAACCGAGTTCCCGTTCCATCCTGGCACGTCAACGTAGTGAGAGCATCCAGTGTTGCCTCCTTCGTTCTACAGTGCAGGTGTACTCGTACACACAAAGGTTCTGCACAATTATTTGTTGCCATGACTAATGGACCACTTTATTTGCTTTATTTTTATATAAATTTATATAACGAATGCTTCCTGAAAATTAAAATTAATCAATTTTTTTCATCCGTTCAAAATTATGCGGAAACCGAAATATATCTCATGAAATGTGCATAAAATGCACTAGGAACGTAAAGAAAATAAGTGTTTCCCCTTTATTCGAATAAATACGGTTTGACAAACCGTGACGCAATTTTTGTATTTTTCAAAGCGCTTATGGGATTTGTAGTCGATAAGTAGTTGTGATTGCTGAAGCGGATTTGGCGTTGGACTTCATTTCCCGAAAAATCCATTGTCGAAACACCATGCGGTGTCGTCTGAAAATTGTAAATATTTCCACACAACTGCGCGACCGAAAGGTAGGTTCATTTTTTTTGTCGCACCGAAGTTAATGTATGATGATTGCCAGCTAACTTGAACTTTATCTGGAAATACACTTCGCGTTCATGTCCAATAATGTCCATACATTTAACCCAACTGGCGAGAAACAGTTTGCATCAATAAATGAACAAGCTAGCGAGCTGTAGATACCATTAACTAGATAGCAAACAAGCTAGCTGACGTAAGCAAACTAGTTTGTTTTAAGCAGGTATGCCACTCCCCTCCTGTTAATGTGGCTAATATTTAATGCTTCTCCTGACGTCGTGAAGTCTCTATGACAAAGTTCCGTTATACTCCATCATAAATGTGTCTTGTTTCCAGCCACCTGTTCTATTATTTCAACATCTGTTGGCTAGCATTAGAAAAAAAAAACATTTCGATTGTTTGTTTTGAGCGAGATTTTATTTATTATTTATTTATTTGTGTTACTTAAATAACTCTCTCGTTGTAAGCCACTGTCCGTTTAGCTAACTAAACCTGATGGTCGGCATGTTTGCTTTCTCTGACTGTCCCTCAAATTTATATAAATTGTATAGCGGTCGTGTGATCCACTTCTGTTAGCAGCAATAGCTAGCTTGTTGCCTTGGCTGAATTGATTGGTCTGACATTTTTGTTACTACAGCTTACAGTACACTTACAGATTGGCAGGTAAATTTAATATCTTTAGTGCCAGGCGTTATTCCATCTTAATGTTCCAGACTTTATTATTATTGTGGTCATGTATACAGTAAGTACTGTACGTATAGTGTATGTTGTACGTACAGTAGTGGTGACAACAGACAGCCCTGTTTCATGCCTGGATGTAGATTAAATGGATGTGAAATTATGCCGTCTCTCTGTCACACACACACACACACACACAGTCTTTTCTGTCTCACACACATATATATGCACATGCATGTGCACACACACACTCGCAGTCTTCTCTCTCTCTCTCACACACACACACACACAAAATCAGTCTCTCCTCTCTCTTTCTCTCTCACGCACACAGACACAGTCTCTTCTCTCTCTCTCTCTTTGTCTCACGCACACACACCTATATATGCACATGCGCGCACACACACACACAAAATCAGACTCTCCTCTCTCTTTCTCTCTCACGCACACACAGACACAGTCTCTCTCTCTCACTCTCACTCTCTCTCACACACACATACATGCATTGCACACACACGCACAGACACAGTCTCTCCTCTCTCTCTCACTCACTCTCTCTCTCACACACACTCATGGTGGAGCATGCACAGAGATAGTAGATACAGTCATAAGGGTGTTGTAGTTTGTACACAGTCCCAGATTCACTGTCACCAGTTCTGCTAGCTCTCCTGTGCCTGGGGAGAGGAGGGGGGCCATGCAGCTCCCCTGTCCCTTTAGGAGGGGGAGGGGGGGAGTCTCTTATTCTACACATGACTTTGGGCTTTAATATTGTCATTGTTTTCATTCCTATTCAGCATTACTGGTTTATTTTTTTTAAAGCAAAACGACCACACTTACCACAAAAAGAAATCTTTTAGGGTCCTCTTCATTGTTAAAACTGACTGTTCATTAAGCCTCTGAATGAATGAACAAAATTAGCTTAAGTTAACTAAAAACTGCCAGTTATCCAAGTTACTCAGATATCTTCCACTTATTGTACAAACGTAAACGTATCGTGTTCCGAACAAAACACGGGGAAGCGGCCGCTTCCACAAGAAGTTAACGTCCGTTCAACGTTAGTTTTTCTCATGAGGAATGTGGCTTGTAGTATTAGGCTTTATGTGCGCTAACAGTTACTGGCTGCTAAAGTTCGCTTCATTTCAGCTGATTTACACAGTTTCTGATGTGATGCCTGCCTGAGAAGCTAAAAACAGCCATTTCAGTCCACCAAGGCAACACACAGCTAATCCTGCTTAACAGACAGCTCAGTAAATACACACAAAATGTTAGCTAACTCAGAATTGAACTTTTGAAACTTACCGAGGAGAAAAACAAGTTGACGGAATCGGAATGTTGAAGACGAATGCGATTAGCCCCATTACAAACTCGGTTTGCGTGATAGCGTGCGGGCGCACCCGTGTTTGATGACGTCTGATAATTGTTACAAGCTCATTGTTTACATCGTTTTGGGTGTAGAATTCATAGAATTCACACACACAGCAAATTTTGGTGATTTTAAGCATCCCCCCTTTTTTCTCTCCAGCTTGTCTGCAGCCCAACGAGCTGATCAGGGTAGCACTGTGGCTGTCTAACACATGGGCTGACCATGCAGGAAGTCCCCAGATGGAGGCACTGTGTAAGCATGAGTTCGGTTTTCTTTGTTTTTGTTTCTATGCACTACATTTGGTGTATATTAGTGTATTACTACTGCCAGTCTTACATACTGCTACCTTTCTGCAATCAAATGATTTCATTTGATTGCGTAGTAGTATGGGGGACTGTCAGTAGTAATGCACTAATGGAGAGTGGGGCCCAGTCAAATTTTTTTTTTTTTTTACCTTCAGAAAATTTTGAAATTTGCAAAAAAGTATTATAACCCCCGTGTTGTATTCTTGGAAATTTCGGGGGGCCAGATTGCCTACCCCTCCACACACTCCACACACACACTTCCCCCACCCTTGGGGACCACCGACATTGCTCAGGTGCGGTCTCGGGGAATCAAACCATCAACCTCTACCTCCTGAGGATCGGTTCAGCCCCCTACGCCACGTAATCCTTCGCATTTATCGCTCATTTTTTTGTGCACTTACACAGCACAACGGACAAAAGCTGCGCAAACTGAAAAGGGGAAAGCAGGGCTTGAACCTCTGACCTCGGTAGTGGAAAACGAGAACCATTCCTCTGCACCACTGTAACTTTGACGTTTTTTCTGTTTTTCCTGCAGTGACATGAAGACAGTCTGACCTCAGAAGTAGAAACTGAAGGGACAAACCAGGATTCGAACCTTGAAGCTCAGCGTTCCGAGCATCGGACAATACCTTTACGCCACCGTCGTGTTAGCGGTTGCGCGGCTGCAGAAGTGGCCTGATGATGAGACAACCCAAGTATAAGCGAAACAAAGGCAAAGGGGGGGCTCAAACCCCCAACCTCTGCGTCCGTAGGCAAAGACAATACCGTCGCGCCACCTTCTCTTCTGTGAGTCGGCCGGCTCTTCTATGGGTAGAAGAAGATGACACAACAGAAATATTTCCCAAAAAAGGAAAAAAGCTGGAACCCCCCGGCCGTGGCTGGCTCAAATCTGCTGGGCGTGATGCAGTGAACAGAAGCTGATGAGAAATGCCACTGTTAAAAAAACTAGAGTTTTTGGGTGCTCATTAGTGAACTTATTTTCAGACCCATCAGAAATAAACAGGAGGAGCTCAGCTTTGAATCACACAGATCCAGATTAGGTGCTCTCCTAAAACGAACTCTAAGAAACTGTGGCAAAATATAAACGGACACCCTAACATATTTTGGCTTCTTTAAATAAAGCTTTTGATTCATTGAAGGAATTCCTTTGCATTTGTGATTTATAATTAGAACAACAGGTGACTGACAAGTCCCGTTCAAACAGATGACCTAATTAAAGGTGTAATGTTGTTGCATCTTATAGGTGTGCATGAAAGTGATTAGTTGGTTATATTTTTTATGCCTTTGACCGTTTTTTTTCACAAGGATGAAAAATGAGATTTAATCTAGCCAGTAATGGACTATGGAGAACACTCATATTCTGTTTTTATAAACTGCAGTGGATATGTATTGGGGACAGGGCTTGTAAATGCATTTCATTTTCTTTTAAATAATGAAATAAAATTAATTGTGTTTTTGGAATTTTATTCTGCAATTCCATTTCAGTCTTGAAAGTTGTGCCGCCATTGCTGAATAAAAATAATGCACAATAAGAACAGTGAGTTTCGGTTTCAGTAGATCTTTATTATCCCCAGAGGGCAACTTGTGTGCAGCATTAAAATCCACATACATTTGATAACCATACAAAAAATCGACTTGTACATTGCAACATTTTTTTAATCGGATTTCCTCTGCTGTACTGCCATTTTCTGTCCAGCAGAGGGAGGCAAACTCCTGACATCACATTATTCGGCAGACGTTTTTATCCAAAGTGATGTACAATAAGTGCATAAAGAAGGTCATTGGAACAACTACAAAACACAGATCCAATAAGACACAATACTCATTTTGTAACAGTTATTCATAGCCATGAACACATTAAGTCCAGTTCACACATTACTCTGACCTAACCTCTGCTAAGTAAAACTAGGAGGCATGACAAGCTACAACATCAAGATACAACGATACAAAGTACAGTATAAGTGCTGGATGGCGGTACAGGTAACATGAAATTGGCACAGGAGGTACATGTGTAGCATAAAAGAGGGGAATTTAAGTGAAAAAATTATCCCAGATTCATCCGAATGGCAGGGGTGCAAGTGGCCCTGTTTCCACAGAGCGGAGTGGTCGAGCTGGCGTGTAGGATTGAATCATGTCCTGTAAGTAGCCGGGGGCCGTCCTGTTGGCTGCAGGGTAGGCGAGGATCTGGACTTTGAACCTGGTCCTGGCAGCGACCGGTAGCCAGTGGAGTGAACTCCGCAGAGGAGTGACTTGGGAGAACTTGGGAAGGTTGAAGACGAGTCGGGGAGCAGCATTCTGAATCAGGGGACATATGAAGCCCAGCACCGATGCCTCCGAAGCACTCCCCGAGTCTGCTCAGCTCCTTTAAAACAGAAGGGACCAATTAAAAGCATTTAAAAATAAGAAATTGATAATCAAACCAATGTATGTGAAGTGAGATGCATTACATTACATTACAATCTACAATACAATCTACATATTAGGCTGTGTAATTTAGTTTTTAGTCACACACTAAACAGAGGTAGACCAGCGAAATGTGTGTGTGCGTCTGCTACCCTGGAAAAGTGAAGACTAATCTCAATCCTTAACATGCAGGTGATTTACAGCAACGTGCACACAAACACCCCGAAAATCAGTTTGAAACAATATTCTGATTAAGCATCTGCATGGTTAAAAAAAAAAAAAAAAACAAAACACGATTTATCTAATACCTGGGTTTTACATGGGTTCTTTTAATAATCATGTAAGGCCAATTAGTTGTGTCCAAAAAGTACTAATTACTTTACACCGCTTTGCGTGATGCTTCAGCTTCTTCTTCTCTTTGTATGATTCCGGCATTTTAAACGCTTCCAGATTCATTACTGCCCTCCGCTGGTCGTTAAAAAAACCTCAACTGATCCTCAGATGCATGCGTGCACATAATATAGTCCAGTTGCATACAAACAAATCCAACTTTCCTTTCAAATAGTTACTGCTTCTTCTGATCTGAACTAAGCAAAGTTACAAAAGAAAAAATAAACTCCTAATTCTGAAATAACGTTCAATACCATCTTACTTTCCTGTAGTTTACATTATAATAACTTGTTCAATCGTCGCAGCCATGCCACACCGTCATACCCACCTGGGTGTTTCCCTAAACATCTTTAAACATCGATTAAACCACAGTCCCTCAGACTTAATCTTGCTGGTTTACCTGTACTGATTCTTTCCCCCCGCATAAAGATATACAAACAACACCCAGCTCACTGCGTTTGGTGACCTATCGCATGCGCAGTTTTAAAAGGCCGAAATTTAAAGCCGACTTTACTACGTTTACATGCGCAAATAAATCGAAAATTTGCGAAAAAAATTGGAATTAATTGAATGTTTGTCAGATTTTTACCATACCCGATTAAGATAATAAAAAGGGCGATTACTTACAACTTCCTCCACAACAACCGAATTCGTGTTCCTAAACGTAGCCGAGCTGTTTTTCACCAGTGCTTTAATGGTGATTGATGACAGGTGCGCGGACATTCGGGTACTCTGTTGCAGGTGCGTTTTATGTCCACAAGAGGGAGCCAGCATTCCTACTCGTTTAATACAGACGGCCCCGGTTGAAGCCGTCGTTAAGAAGATAATTAATGAAATGTCATACAACAGCACTGTACTTTAAAATAATGACAACATTTTGGTAATTTTGACAAAATAATCTGCGCTGATGCACTCCCATTCTTAATGTTACAATTGTGCTGTCATTGTTCAATTAAACAACATTAAATAAGAACACTTTTACTTTCATTAGATCTTTATTGTCCCCAGAAGGCAATTCATGTGCAGCATTAAAATCCACATAAGTTTGACAACCATGGAAAGATTCACATTACAAGGACAAGGAATAGCTTTAAAGTTAGAATATGTATAAAGGAGTAAAATCAGTACAGAGTACAATTCAGTATGGACACATAATGCATGCTGCTGCCATACCTACTGTATTAAAGCCCACAGACATATGTTGTCCAGTTTTAGTTGCAGTTTAGTCGCTGGAGGATGAGCATTATCTTTAGTAACGTGGGGGCTAAAAAAATACGAACAAAATAAATGACATGAAATCAATTTCAAACCGTTTCAGTGTTACTCACTTACAAAACTACCACATATAATTACATTTGTATTTAACGCTTTGCATTTTAAATTCCACTCATGTCGTCTAGTATGTTTTAGTACCTTGTAGTGTAGTGAGTACCTGCTCATCCAAATATGAAGATGCCTGGTGGACAATTAATAGAATACATTTTGAGAAATGTGAAGAAAAGTCAGGGGTGTATATTGCAACAATATACAGTAATTCCTGCAGGATTGTGCTCAAAAATAATATTACAAAGTATTAGCAAGCCTTAATAATTGTCACAAGTGGTCGTAGTTCTCATGGACAGCACTGCCGTGATTCCAAAATGAGAGTATACCACAAATCATATCCTGACCAAAAAGGATGTTTAACTGACAGACTAACTTCCGGATTATGAATGATAATAGTCCAATAGACAGACCAGCAAGTGTGAGTGCGCAACATAATTAAAGTACTAACAAACTTCACATATGCAAACCTTAATAGGTACTGTGGCACCGTACTGGACGTGACGGTGCAGGCGGGGCGGCACAGAAATACACAGACCGGAGGTTTGGGGAAAAATAGCCCAACAGGGCCTTTCATTTAACCAAAATTATATACACAAACAAAACCAAACTCAACAACTAAAGTCTCTTGTCTGAATTAAATTAAAGTAAAGCAACCGAAATTAGGGGTAGCGACGACCGGGAGACAGCTGAGGGGATCCCTCTTTAAAGCAGGAAGAGGGATGTGATCCTGCGTCTCCACTGGATTCTGAAAGACAAGGAAAAAGTTTCAAACAGGTATCAACAGCCCTTCTGCAGCCCAAAAACCCTCTCCTCAAGGAAGACAAAGGCTTCCTTTTAAGCTCCCAGCCCATTTCCCTGGAGTGGCGGCAGCTGTGTCGCCTCATTGATTGCAGGTGCGTTGAGTGCACAGGAGGGAGTTGGGGAATTTCCAGGTTGCCGCTCTCCAGGGTCCTGTGGCTGGGCTTCATAGCGTGGCGCTGTCCCGGGTCCTGAACAGCTGGCCTGGTGGCAGGTTTGAGCCAATGCCTATAAGGCTGGGAGGGGCACTGCAGGGGCATGTCCCGATCCACGCCACAGTACATATACAAATAATACAAGATACAAAATAAATCAAATACATAATATTAATAATCCACAAACTGAGTCATAGTCAAACAGCTGCCGCCCATATAAAACACGACATATGAATCAAATAATCATGTTCTTAAGGTGTGCTAGGGGGTGGGAATAAGTCTTTTTCAAAATGAATTCATGAGTTACTCAGACTTCAGATGCTGTGTGAAGATGCGTGTGTTCATGTGATTCTTCAAAGATTCCTCCTCGTCGGACGCAGGCAGATTTTCAGCTTCCTCCAAAAATTTGTCTTCATACTGGACACGAATTTTCCTGAAACGATAAGAAAGCATTTGAAAGAAGGCCACGATCATACTCCATTACATAACACTTATTTGGCAGACGCTTTTATCCAAAGCGACGAAGGGCTACAATAATATATGAAGTATATGAAGACAAAAAACTTTTCAGAGGTAAGAAAGGTAATTTTGGTGATATTCCACGAAAGACATTTGATGTTAAAGTGAAATGTGAAAAAAATGTTTTGGCAAGGCTGGGGATCATTTCAACATTTTGACAAATACAGATACTTTCTCTTCCAACAAAAATGGTACAAGGGACAAACCAAACCAAAATATATTTTGCCTTAAAATAACCGCATCAACAACTGAGATCCGCGAGCCTACCTTCTTCCTAGCAGTGTGTACGCCCCCTATTGCCTGAAACACAGAATAAATCCAAGTTGGATTATATTTATCAAAAGTCAGTTAAAACCAATTATCAAATGATTACTACAACCAATATTTCTAATGGCATTTTAAAGACCATAGTATGGTAATAGTCGGCTCTTAACACAAAACGGTCACTTTTGAAATGTAAGTTTCAGCCAGGTTGCAGACTTGGCCCTGCGGGCAGATATTGGGTTGTAAATTCTATTCAAGGAATTTTCCATGAAATAATAATAATAATAATAATAATAATAATAATAATAATAATAATAATAATAATAATAATAATAATAATAGGTAATTAGCCAAGGATAAGCAAAAGAAGCCAGGGCAGGCCCAACCAAAGATTTACAGACAATAGTAGCCATTGTTTGACTCAATCTCTTTTCAGTTTTGCACTGATTTTCTGCACTGTTCCGTTGCTCACGCAATCACGCGTGACTGAAATGCTGAGAAGCTGGGCTGTCAGCGGTGGCGTTGACTTGGAAACGAAGCTGGGCATTGCGCAACCTTAAGTCGCGCAGTGGAAATTACAGTTTTAGTCACTGAATAAACATACTCATGCACTTGCACACCCGCTATAAGAAATATGTTTCTGAATATTAATGACTCTTTTGTCTTTCTTTGCAACCCAATCAGACAAAATTGTTTATCTGATTGGCCCTTTTGTATGAAAGCAGCGTTGGTGCGGATGTGGCCCTATGTCATTTGCTACGGCCTTGATATTTGTATTATAATAACATTAGATAGAACAGGATATCACGCACGGGCACACTTTGACCAAGTAGGCTACTTTTCGCGCAAACAATTTCTGCAGAAACAAAAGGGATATATAAATAGGTCTCATAATGAAAGCATTGTTGTGCTTTGTGTTTTGAGTTTGAAATGATCAAAAATGATGCGATTGATCAGTTTAAACTGATATAACTTGTTGTACGTCGCCCTGGATAAGAGTGTCTGCTAAATGCCTGTAATGTAATGTAATATAACAAGAACCTTACAAAATTATAATGATAAACAGGTTGAAATACCTGGACGGTGGGAAATACAGGTTTCCTAAGTTAAGACTAAGTTTAAGAATAAAACCTCCCTGTGTGTATGAGAGAGAGAGTTAGAACCTGCTTAAAGTAATGAGCTCTTCAAAATACCAAACAAATGTAGTATTTACAGGTGAAACAAAATACACACAATTGATTAAAAAAACTAAAAATAAAAAAGTAGTATAGAACACAGAGAAGACAGAAATAATAAGGATATAACAAGGGAAAATACAAAACTAGGAGAAAGGTAGGAGCAAAACTAAGCTATAAGTCAAATTTAAAGGAAATAAGGCAAACCTTTGGAAAAACAAACTGTATAAACTGTATAAATTAGAACGTTTGGGTACAGTATTTCACACAAAAAAACCAATAATAAATCTGATAGCATTGGCATAGCTCAATATATTTTAACAGAGGTGGCTAAGAAGCTAACCCAAGGCTAGGCAGAGTGGCAGTTAAAACTGATGAAAAGTAACCATTTTTGGAGCTGTTGCCACGGCTACCAAACAGACTGCTATGAAGATTCTATACCCTCCCAAGCTGAGAAGTGCAAAGGCCAAGAAGAAACAACTACATGTAATGAGAAACAACCCTGAAACCCTACATGTGGACTTTGCTGAAAAGGCAAATGAAAAGGTTAAAAACTATTTAATTATTTTTCACAGATAAGACCAAGGCCAGTCACGGTGTCGTATGTAAGCACTACCCTCACATTCAGAAGGGAGGAATTGGAAAAGGGAGCAAAAGTCCACAAAGATGAACATTTGGACAGTGTAGTGCTAAACGTGAACATTTATACCAGTGGTCTCCAACCCTGGTCCTGGAGAGCTACATGGTCTGCTGGTTTTCATAGTGACTCTGCACTTCATGAATCAATTAGAGCAGTTGATTACAGTTAACTCAACTCGCCTGGTGTCTTGGGTCTCAATTGGGTGCTGATTTTAAGGTGAAAACAAAAACCAGCAGGCCCTGTAGCTCTCCAGGACCAGGGTTGGAGACCACTGATCTATACAAACGAGTCCGCTCTCACCCAAAGTGCTAGTGAAGCCAGCCTGGTTGTTTTATAAATAACGATGTAGTATAATGGTGGCAGCGCAGTATAATGGGTAAGGAGCTGGTCTTGTAACCTAAAGGTCACAAGTTAACTTCCCAAGTAGAACCAGGTTGTACCCTTTTGCAAGGTACTTAAAGCTGCATTGCTCCAGTATTTATCCAGCTGTATAAATGGATGCAATGTAAAAAAGCTGTGTAAGTCGCTTTGGATAAGAGACTGCTAAATGCCTGTAATGTAATGTAATGTAAAAGCACAGAAGGGTAAATGTCTGCTCATCACACAAGCTGAGGATTCAGACCCAGAGGAAGCCACACCCTGCACTGTACCCACCACTGTACCCAGCATGCCCTGTGCTGTCCCCGCTTCTCCCCGAAATGACGCCCGACACAGAAGGGAGACCCTGGCCCTGCTCCAGATGGAGCTTGCAGAGTTTAGAGAGCTCGCTCTGGCCAGGCTCCCTCTGAGGCACATCTCCATCTGCAGCGACAAGAGCACAGTGAACAGCATTACATTACAGCACATGCATTTAGCAGAAACTTCTAGATTTACACAACTTTTAGATAGCATTTACATTGCATCCATTTACACAGCTGATATATTGGAGCAATGCAGGTTAAGTACCTTGCTCAAGGGTACAACGGCAGTGTCCTACCTGGGAATCAAACCTGTGACCTTTAGGTTACAAGACCAGCTCCTTGCCCATTATACTGCATTGCTGCCCTTTCTCGCGTGGTCATTTCCACACTGCCGCCACTGACCGATGTCCCCCTTCATGTCATCCGGGACATCAACGCGGAGATCGCCAGAGGCTGCGCTGCACTTCCCAGCATGCACCTGGCCCGTCGCTCCACCATCGGCCCCTGGTACCTCTACAACGGGCTGCGTCTAAACAAAGAGGGTGTGGAAAAAGTCTTCACTTAAACGCTAAAAGACGTGGCATTGGGACGCAACCCATGGCCCCTGGCCCCTGTCCCACTCGCCCTGGCCCCTGTCCTACCGGCCCTGGCCCCTGTCCCACTCTCACCGGCCCCTGTCCTACCAGCCCTGGCCCCTGGTCCCTGTCCCACTTGCCCTGGCCCCTGTCCCACTCTCACTGGCCCCTGTCCTACCCACCCTGGCCCATGTCCTACTCGCCCTGGCCCCTGTCCCACTCGCCCTGGCCCCTGTCCTACCTGCCCCTCCATCTGAGCTAGGTGAGATCACACACCTCCTCAGCGTCCTTTGTGATGCTGAACTAATACGAGCTTATGAATACATATCAATTTTAATCAATTTAATCAATTCCAATTTGAATTGAACTATACAAATACTAAATGACAATATCAGCATAAATGATTAAAGTAGTATCTTGTTATCAACAATTCATTTTGTTTCACTGAAAATAGTCAATGATGTCTTATGTAAAAGAAGTTCAGTTCATTACAAATTAGCCATAGGAACATACAGGGTCTGTGGTCCTCTGTGTTTGGCCCGAAAACACAGGCCCAGAATTCCTCAAAAACATTTCTAACGATGACATTTTGATTTTTGTTGAAACTTGGTGCCGAAAAGATGCCCTCATCCACACTGCCCCAGGTTATGATGAAATTACAGTGCCCTCTATAAAATTAAGAACAGTACGACAAGGCAGAGACTCAGAAGGAATACTGGCGTGGTACAAAGCAGAACTTGCAGAACACATGACAGTTACTAAAAAAGAACAATCTCACTTATGGATATTACTGAATAAAGAAATGGCGGATTGGGAAAATAATACATACCTGTGTGCAAGCTTACGATGGCCCACATGAATCTCCATACTATAATGAGCAGTTTTTTTAACACTCTGCAAACAGAAATATGCCATTTCCAGGCCCAGGGAGATGTGCGACAGTGTGGGGATTTTAACACCAGAACAGGGACAGAACTGGACTGTATCGACACACAGGGAAACATTCATGTGTTTGGAAACACCCCCCTATACCTCACACCAACCGCTACGAAAAAGAAATAACCCCAGACAATATAATAAATAAGAACGGTAGAGAGTGCATCTCTGTCAAGCCACAGGTCTGTATATCCTTAATGGCAGGATCAGAGGGGACTCTTTAGGAAGGTTCACTTACTGCTCAGCTCTCGGGATGAGTGCTGTTGACTACGCCGTCACTGACATGGACCCCTCCTCCACCAGCGCATTCACTGTCAGGCAACAAACCCCCAATTCAGGCCATAACAAATTCAGGATATTTCTGAAAAGAACTGGAAACTGCAGAAATTGATACAAACAGCCCTGTAAGCTGTATAATCTTAACCAATAATATAGATGGGCTGAAACAAGTGCAGATAAAGTCACCAAAGCAAAGAGATCAACTGAATTAATTAACTATTAACAGAAAATGCTCAAAGAAACCTAAGAATATTATCAAATCATAAACATAACAACTCAGATACACTCCACAGGTACTGTCAAGCTCTAAAAGAAATCAAAAATACCCTAAAATAGAAAAAAATAAATAACATACAAAAAACATTTAACGATATTGAAGAATCCAGTTCTGGGAATTGTGGAACAATTTAAGCCCAGAAAAACAACAAGAATTAATCTACTCACAAACAATGCTTCTCCAAGGATCACACAGGCCGATGGAACAAGATTAAAGGTGGTCTTGAATCATGCTGTTCTTTAGCTTGTTTTACGGTGAAAATTCTTCTTCTTCGTTGGTGTTATACAGCAGTTGGCATTCTTTTTAGTTGCATTACCGCCTCCTTCTGGATCAAACGGGGAAAGAGGGAAAATGGCTGCTCTTATAATGTGACTAGCAATCAATGTGACTTCAAACAACCAATGAGAATGCAAACATCTGAAATAACAGGAATAAGTGACATTCACATAATGGCCTATAGAAGGTGCTACAAACACTTAAACAGAGTGAATGCAAGTAACATTACACAAACAATGGCCACAGGATGCACAGCCTATGTTTTGTGCATTATTACCTCGAGCAATTTTACACAAATATTTCCAATAATGAATTTAAACTGATATTTGAAAAATACAGATAACAAATGCTTTCAAGGTCAATAGCTCCTAGATGATAGGGCCTAGGGTCATCAAACCACTTGTACATTTTTCACAAACCACGGGCACAAGACGCAGAGCCTATGTTTCGAGCGTCATGACCTCGTGCGATTTTACACGAATATTTTCAATGAGGAATTTCTGCGGATTATTGAGAAAAACTTACATCTGGCAAATGCTTTCAAGTTCAATAGCTCCTAGATGATAGGGCTTAGGGCCTTCAAACCACTTCTGAATTGTTCACAACCCACGGGCGCCATGACCTCGTGCGATTTTACACGAATATTTTCAATGAGGTATTTCTGACGATTATTGAGAAAAATGTATAGCTGCCAAATGCTTTCAAGTTCAATAGCTCCTAGATGATACGGCCTAGGGCCTTGAAACCACTTCTAAAATGTTCACAAACCACAGCCGCAAGACGAAGAGCCTATGCTTCGCGCGTCATGACCTCGTGCGATTTTACACAAATATTTTCAATGAGGTATTTCTGCCGATTATTGAGAAAAACGTACAGCTGGCAAATGCTTTCAAGTTCAATTGCTCCTAGATTTTAGGGCCTAGGGCCTTCAAACGACTTCTAAATATTTCAGAAACCAAGGGCGCAAGACGCAGAGACTATGCTTCGCGCGTCATGACCTCGTGCGATTTTACATGAATATTTTCAATGAGGTATTTCTGTGGATTATTGAGAAAAACATACAGCTGGCAAATGTTTTCAAGATCAATAGCTCCTAGATGATAGGGCCTAGGGCCTTCAAATCACTTCTAAATTGTTCACAAACCACGGGCACAAGACGCAGAGCCAATGTTTCGCGCGTCATGACCTCGTGCGATTTTACACGAATATTTTCAATGACGTATATCCACGGATGTTTGAGAAAAACATACAGCTGGCAAATGCTTTCAAGATCAATTGCTCCTAGATGATAGGGCCTAGGGCCTTCAAACCACTTCTAAAATGTTCACAAACCACGGCCGCAAGACGAAGAGCCTATGCTTTGCGCGTCATGATCTCGTGCGATTTTACACGAATATTTTCAATGAGGTATTTCTGCCGATTATTGAGAAAAACGTACAGCTGGCAAATGCTTTCAAGTTCAATTGCTCCTAGATGTTAGGGCCTAGGGCCTTCAAACCACTTCTAAATATTTCACAAACCAGGGGCGCAAGACGCAGAGCCTATGCTTCGCGCGTCATGACCTCGTGCGATTTTACACAAATATTTTCAATGAGGAATATCTGCGGATTATTGAGAAAAACATACAGCTGGCAAATGCTTTCAAGATCAATAGCTCCTAGATGATACGGCCTAGGGCCTTCAAAACACTTCTAAATTGTTCACAAACCACGGGAGCAAGACGCAGAGGCTATGTTTCGCGCGTCATGACCTCGTGCGATTTTACACAAATATTTTCAATGAGGAATATCTGCCGATTATTGAGAAAAACGTACAGCTGGCAAATGCTTTGAAGATCAATAGCTCCTAGATGATAGGGCCTAGGGCCTTCAAATCACTTCTAAATTGTTCACAAACCACGGGCACAAGACGCAGAGCCAATGTTTCGCGCGTCATGACCTCGTGCGATTTTACACGAATATTTTCAAAGAGGTATATCCGCGGATGTTTGAGAAAAACATACAGCTGGCAAATGCTTTCAAGATCAATTGCTCCTAGATGAGAGGGCCTAGGGCCTTCAAACCATTTCTAAAATGTTCACAAACCACGGCCGCAAGACGAAGAGCCTATGCTTTGCGCGTCATGATCTCGTGCGATTTTACACGAATATTTTCAATGAGGTATTTCTGCCGATTATTGAGAAAAACGTACAGCTGGCAAATGCTTTCAAGTTCAATTGCTCCTAGATGTTAGGGCCTAGGGCCTTCAAACCACTTCTAAATATTTCACAAACCACGGGCACAAGACGCAGAGCCAATGTTTCGCGCGTCATGACCTCGTGCGATTTTACATGAATATTTTCAATGAGGAATTTCTGCCGATTATTGAGAAAAACGTACAGCTGGCAAATGCATTCAAGTTCAATAGCTCCTAGATGATAGGGCCTAGGGTCTACAAACCACTTCTAAATTGTTCACAAACCACGGGCGCAAGACGCAGAGCCTATGCTTCGCGCGTCATGACCTCGTGCGATTTTACACAAATATATTCAATGAGGTATTTCTGCAGATTATTGAGAAAAACGTACAGCTGCCAAATGCTTTCAAGTTCAATAGCTCCTAGATGATATGGCCTAGGGCCTTCAAAACACTTCTAAATTGTTCACAAACCACGGGCGCAAGACGCAGAGCATATGCTTCGCGCGTCATGACCTTGTGCGATTTTACACAAATATTTTCAATGAGGTATTTCTGCCGATTATTGAGAAAAACGTACAGCTGGCAAATGCTTTCAAGTTCAATTGCTCCTAGATTTTAGGGCCTAGGGCCTTCAAACGACTTCTAAATATTTCAGAAACCAAGGGCGCAAGACGCAGAGACTATGCTTCGCGCGTCATGACCTCGTGCGATTTTACATGAATATTTTCAATGAGGTATTTCTGTGGATTATTGAGAAAAACATACAGCTGGCAAATGTTTTCAAGATCAATAGCTCCTAGATGATAGGGCCTAGGGCCTTCAAATCACTTCTAAATTGTTCACAAACCACGGGCACAAGACGCAGAGCCAATGTTTCGCGCGTCATGACCTCGTGCGATTTTACACGAATATTTTCAATGACGTATATCCACGGATGTTTGAGAAAAACATACAGCTGGCAAATGCTTTCAAGATCAATTGCTCCTAGATGATAGGGCCTAGGGCCTTCAAACCACTTCTAAAATGTTCACAAACCACGGCCGCAAGACGAAGAGCCTATGCTTTGCGCGTCATGATCTCGTGCGATTTTACACGAATATTTTCAATGAGGTATTTCTGCCGATTATTGAGAAAAACGTACAGCTGGCAAATGCTTTCAAGTTCAATTGCTCCTAGATGTTAGGGCCTAGGGCCTTCAAACCACTTCTAAATATTTCACAAACCAGGGGCGCAAGACGCAGAGCCTATGCTTCGCGCGTCATGACCTCGTGCGATTTTACACAAATATTTTCAATGAGGAATATCTGCGGATTATTGAGAAAAACATACAGCTGGCAAATGCTTTCAAGATCAATAGCTCCTAGATGATACGGCCTAGGGCCTTCAAAACACTTCTAAATTGTTCACAAACCACGGGAGCAAGACGCAGAGGCTATGTTTCGCGCGTCATGACCTCGTGCGATTTTACACAAATATTTTCAATGAGGAATATCTGCCGATTATTGAGAAAAACGTACAGCTGGCAAATGCTTTGAAGATCAATAGCTCCTAGATGATAGGGCCTAGGGCCTTCAAATCACTTCTAAATTGTTCACAAACCACGGGCACAAGACGCAGAGCCAATGTTTCGCGCGTCATGACCTCGTGCGATTTTACACGAATATTTTCAAAGAGGTATATCCGCGGATGTTTGAGAAAAACATACAGCTGGCAAATGCTTTCAAGATCAATTGCTCCTAGATGAGAGGGCCTAGGGCCTTCAAACCATTTCTAAAATGTTCACAAACCACGGCCGCAAGACGAAGAGCCTATGCTTTGCGCGTCATGATCTCGTGCGATTTTACACGAATATTTTCAATGAGGTATTTCTGCCGATTATTGAGAAAAACGTACAGCTGGCAAATGCTTTCAAGTTCAATTGCTCCTAGATGTTAGGGCCTAGGGCCTTCAAACCACTTCTAAATATTTCACAAACCACGGGCACAAGACGCAGAGCCAATGTTTCGCGCGTCATGACCTCGTGCGATTTTACATGAATATTTTCAATGAGGAATTTCTGCCGATTATTGAGAAAAACGTACAGCTGGCAAATGCATTCAAGTTCAATAGCTCCTAGATGATAGGGCCTAGGGTCTACAAACCACTTCTAAATTGTTCACAAACCACGGGCGCAAGACGCAGAGCCTATGCTTCGCGCGTCATGACCTCGTGCGATTTTACACAAATATATTCAATGAGGTATTTCTGCAGATTATTGAGAAAAACGTACAGCTGCCAAATGCTTTCAAGTTCAATAGCTCCTAGATGATATGGCCTAGGGCCTTCAAAACACTTATAAATTGTTCACAAACCACGGGCGCAAGACGCAGAGCATATGCTTCGCGCGTCATGACCTTGTGCGATTTTACACAAATATTTTCAATGAGGTATTTCTGCCGATTATAGAGTAAAACGTACAGCTGGCAAATGCTTTCAAGTTCAATAGCTCCTAGATGTTAGGGCCTACGGCCTTAAAACCACTTCTAAAATGTTCACAAACCACGGCCGGAAGACGAAGAGCCTATGCTTCGCACGTCATGACCTCGTGCGATTTTACACTAATATTTTCAATGAGGTATTTCTGCCGATTATTGAGAAAAAAGTACAGCTGGCAAATGCTTTCAAGTTCAATTGCTCCTAGATGTTAGGGCCTAGGGCCTTCAAACCACTTCTAAATATTTCACAAACCACGGGCGCAAGACGCAGAGCCTATGCTTCGCGCGTCATGACCTCGTGCGATTTTACACGAATATTTTCAATGAGGTATTTCTGCCGATTATTGAGAAAAATGTACAGCTGCCAAATGCTTTCAAGTTCAATAGCTCCTAGATGATATGGCCTAGGGCCTTCAAAACACTTATAAATTGTTCACAAACCACGGGCGCAAGACGCAGAGCATATGCTTCGCGCGTCATGACCTTGTGCGATTTTACACAAATATTTTCAATGAGGTATTTCTGCCGATTATAGAGTAAAACGTACAGCTGGCAAATGCTTTCAAGTTCAATAGCTCCTAGATGTTAGGGCCTACGGCCTTAAAACCACTTCTAAAATGTTCACAAACCACGGCCGGAAGACGAAGAGCCTATGCTTCGCGCGTCATGACCTCGTGCGATTTTACACTAATATTTTCAATGAGGTATTTCTGCCGATTATTGAGAAAAAAGTACAGCTGGCAAATGCTTTCAAGATCAATATCTCCTAGATGATAGGACCTAGGGCCTTCAAACCACTTCTAAATATTTCACAAACCACGGGCGCAAGACGCAGAGCCTATGCTTCGCGCGTCATGACCTCGTGCGATTTTACACGAATATTTTCAATGAGGTATTTCTGCCGATTATTGAGAAAAATGTACAGCTGGCAAATGCTTTCAAGTTCAATTGCTCCTAGATGATAGGGCCTAGGGCCTTCAAACCACTTCTAAATATTTCACAAACCACGGGCGCAAGACGCAGAGCCTATGCTTCGCGCGTCATGACCTCGTGCGATTTTACACGAATATTTTCAATGAGGTATTTCTTCCGATTATTGAGAAAAACGTACAGCTGCCAAATGCTTTCAAGTTCAATAGCTCCTAGATGATATGGCCTAGGGCCTTCAAAACACTTCTAAATTGTTCACAAACCAGGGGCGCAAGACGCAGAGCATATGCTTCGCGCGTCATGACCTTGTGCGATTTTACACAAATATTTTCAATGAGGTATTTCTGCCGATTATAGAGTAAAACGTACAGCTGGCAAATGCTTTCAAGTTCAATAGCTCCTAGATGTTAGGGCCTACGGCCTTAAAACCACTTCTAAAATGTTCACAAACCACGGCCGGAAGACGAAGAGCCTATGCTTCGCGCGTCATGACCTCGTGCGATTTTACACTAATATTTTCAATGAGGTATTTCTGCCGATTATTGAGAAAAAAGTACAGCTGGCAAATGCTTTCAAGTTCAATTGCTCCTAGATGTTAGGGCCTAGGGCCTTCAAACCACTTCTAAATATTTCACAAACCACGGGCGGAAGACGCAGAGCCTATGCTTCGCGCGTCATGACCTCGTGCGATTTTACACGAATATTTTCAATGAGGTATTTCTGCCGATTATTGAGAAAAATGTACAGCTGCCAAATGCTTTCAAGTTCAATAGCGCCTAGATGATATGGCCTAGGGCCTTCAAAACACTTATAAATTGTTCACAAACCACGGGCGCAAGACGCAGAGCATATGCTTCGCGCGTCATGACCTTGTGCGATTTTACACAAATATTTTCAATGAGGTATTTCTGCCGATTATAGAGTAAAACGTACAGCTGGCAAATGCTTTCAAGTTCAATAGCTCCTAGATGTTAGGGCCTACGGCCTTAAAACCACTTCTAAAATGTTCACAAACCACGGCCGGAAGACGAAGAGCCTATGCTTCGCGCGTCATGACCTCGTGCGATTTTACACTAATATTTTCAATGAGGTATTTCTGCCGATTATTGAGAAAAAAGTACAGCTGGCAAATGCTTTCAAGATCAATAGCTCCTAGATGATAGGGCCTAGGGCCTTCAAACCACTTCTAAATATTTCACAAACCACGGGCGCAAGACGCAGAGCCTATGCTTCGCGCGTCATGACCTCGTGCGATTTTACACTAATATTTTCAATGAGGAATTTCTGTGGATTGTTGAGAAAAACATACAGCTGGCAAATGCTTTCAAGTTCAATAGCTCCTAGATAATACGGCCTAGGGCCTTCAAAACACTTCTAAATTGTTCACAAACCACGGACGCAAGACGCAGAGCCTATGTTTCACGCGTCATGACCTCGTGCGATTTTACATGAATATTTTCAATGAGGTATTTCTGCCGACTATTGAGAAAAACATACAGCTGGCAAATGCTTTCAAGATCAATAGCTCCTAGATGATAGGGCCTAGGGCCTTCAAATCACTTCTAAATTGTTGACAAACCACGGGCACAAGACGCAGAGCCAATGTTTCGCGTGTCATGACCTCGTGCGATTTTACACGAATATTTTCAATGAGGTATTTCTGCCGATTATTGAGAAAAACGTACAGCTGGAAAATGCTTTCAAGTTCAATTGCTCGTAGATGTCAGGGCCTAGGGCCTTCAAACCACTTCTAAATATTTCACAAACCACGGGCGCAAGACGCAGAGCCTATGCTTCGCGCGTCATGACCTCGTGCGATTTTACACGAATATTTTCAATGAGGTATTTCTTCCGATTATTGAGAAAAACGTACAGCTGCCAAATGCTTTCAAGTTCAATAGCTCCTAGATGATATGGCCTAGGGCCTTCAAAACACTTCTAAATTGTTCACAAACCACGGGCGCAAGACGCAGAGCATATGCTTCGCGCGTCATGACCTTGTGCGATTTTACACAAATATTTTCAATGAGGTATTTCTGCCGATTATAGAGTAAAACGTACAGCTGGCAAATGCTTTCAAGTTCAATAGCTCCTAGATGTTAGGGCCTACGGCCTTAAAACCACTTCTAAAATGTTCACAAACCACGGCCGGAAGACGAAGAGCCTATGCTTCGCGCGTCATGACCTCGTGCGATTTTACACTAATATTTTCAATGAGGTATTTCTGCCGATTATTGAGAAAAACGTACAGCTGGCAAATGCTTTCAAGTTCAATTGCTCCTAGATGTTAGGGCCTAGGGCCTTCAAACCACTTCTAAATATTTCACAAACCACGGGCGCAAGACGCAGAGCCTATGCTTCGCGCGTCATGACCTCGTGCGATTTTACACGAATATTTTCAATGAGGTATTTCTGCCGATTATTGAGAAAAATGTACAGCTGGCAAATGCTTTCAAGTTCAATTGCTCCTAGATGTTAGGGCCTAGGGCCTTCAAACCACTTCTAAATATTTCACAAACCACGGGCGCAAGACGCAGAGCCTATGCTTCGCGCGTCATGATCTCGTGCGATTTTACACGAATATTTTCAATGAGGAATTTCTGTGGATTATTGAGAAAAACATACAGCTGGCAAATGCTTTCAAGTTCAATAGCTCCTAGATGATACGGCCTAGGGCCTTCAAAACACTTCTAAATTGTTCACAAACCACGGACGCAAGACGCAGAGCCTATGTTTCGCGCGTCATGACCTCGTGCGATTTTACATGAATATTTTCAATGAGGTATTTCTGTGGATTATTGAGAAAAACATACAGCTGGCAAATGTTTTCAAGATCAATAGCTCCTAGATGATAGGGCCTAGGGCCTTCAAATCACTTCTAAATTGTTCACAAACCACGGGCACAAGACGCAGAGCCAATGTTTCGCGCGTCATGACCTCGTGCGATTTTACACGAATATTTTCAATGACGTATATCCACGGATGTTTGAGAAAAACATACAGCTGGCAAATGCTTTCAAGATCAATTGCTCCTAGATGATAGGGCCTAGGGCCTTCAAACCACTTCTAAAATGTTCACAAACCACGGGAGCAAGACGCAGAGGCTATGTTTCGCGCGTCATGACCTCGTGCGATTTTACACAAATATTTTCAATGAGGAATATCTGCCGATTATTGAGAAAAACGTACAGCTGGCAAATGCTTTGAAGATCAATAGCTCCTAGATGATAGGGCCTAGGGCCTTCAAATCACTTCTAAATTGTTCACAAACCACGGGCACAAGACGCAGAGCCAATGTTTCGCGCGTCATGACCTCGTGCGATTTTACACGAATATTTTCAAAGAGGTATATCCGCGGATGTTTGAGAAAAACATACAGCTGGCAAATGCTTTCAAGATCAATTGCTCCTAGATGAGAGGGCCTAGGGCCTTCAAACCATTTCTAAAATGTTCACAAACCACGGCCGCAAGACGAAGAGCCTATGCTTTGCGCGTCATGATCTCGTGCGATTTTACACGAATATTTTCAATGAGGTATTTCTGCCGATTATTGAGAAAAACGTACAGCTGGCAAATGCTTTAAAGTTCAATTGCTCCTAGATGTTAGGGCCTAGGGCCTTCAAACCACTTCTAAATATTTCACAAACCACGGGCACAAGACGCAGAGCCAATGTTTCGCGCGTCATGACCTCGTGCGATTTTACATGAATATTTTCAATGAGGAATTTCTGCCGATTATTGAGAAAAACGTACAGCTGGCAAATGCATTCAAGTTCAATAGCTCCTAGATGATAGGGCCTAGGGTCTACAAACCACTTCTAAATTGTTCACAAACCACGGGCGCAAGACGCAGAGCCTATGCTTCGCGCGTCATGACCTCGTGCGATTTTACACAAATATATTCAATGAGGTATTTCTGCAGATTATTGAGAAAAACGTACAGCTGCCAAATGCTTTCAAGTTCAATAGCTCCTAGATGATATGGCCTAGGGCCTTCAAAACACTTATAAATTGTTCACAAACCACGGGCGCAAGACGCAGAGCATATGCTTCGCGCGTCATGACCTTGTGCGATTTTACACAAATATTTTCAATGAGGTATTTCTGCCGATTATAGAGTAAAACGTACAGCTGGCAAATGCTTTCAAGTTCAATAGCTCCTAGATGTTAGGGCCTACGGCCTTAAAACCACTTCTAAAATGTTCACAAACCACGGCCGGAAGACGAAGAGCCTATGCTTCGCGCGTCATGACCTCGTGCGATTTTACACTAATATTTTCAATGAGGTATTTCTGCCGATTATTGAGAAAAAAGTACAGCTGGCAAATGCTTTCAAGTTCAATTGCTCCTAGATGTTAGGGCCTAGGGCCTTCAAACCACTTCTAAATATTTTACAAACCACGGGCGCAAGACGCAGAGCCTATGCTTCGCGCGTCATGACCTCGTGCGATTTTACACGAATATTTTCAATGAGGTATTTCTGCCGATTATTGAGAAAAATGTACAGCTGCCAAATGCTTTCAAGTTCAATAGCTCCTAGATGATATGGCCTAGGGCCTTCAAAACACTTATAAATTGTTCACAAACCACGGGCGCAAGACGCAGAGCATATGCTTCGCGCGTCATGACCTTGTGCGATTTTACACAAATATTTTCAATGAGGTATTTCTGCCGATTATAGAGTAAAACGTACAGCTGGCAAATGCTTTCAAGTTCAATAGCTCCTAGATGTTAGGGCCTACGGCCTTAAAACCACTTCTAAAATGTTCACAAACCACGGCCGGAAGACGAAGAGCCTATGCTTCGCGCGTCATGACCTCGTGCGATTTTACACTAATATTTTCAATGAGGTATTTCTGCCGATTATTGAGAAAAAAGTACAGCTGGCAAATGCTTTCAAGATCAATATCTCCTAGATGATAGGACCTAGGGCCTTCAAACCACTTCTAAATATTTCACAAACCACGGGCGCAAGACGCAGAGCCTATGCTTCGCGCGTCATGACCTCGTGCGATTTTACACGAATATTTTCAATGAGGTATTTCTGCCGATTATTGAGAAAAATGTACAGCTGGCAAATGCTTTCAAGTTCAATTGCTCCTAGATGATAGGGCCTAGGGCCTTCAAACCACTTCTAAATATTTCACAAACCACGGGCGCAAGACGCAGAGCCTATGCTTCGCGCGTCATGACCTCGTGCGATTTTACACGAATATTTTCAATGAGGTATTTCTTCCGATTATTGAGAAAAACGTACAGCTGCCAAATGCTTTCAAGTTCAATAGCTCCTAGATGATATGGCCTAGGGCCTTCAAAACACTTCTAAATTGTTCACAAACCAGGGGCGCAAGACGCAGAGCATATGCTTCGCGCGTCATGACCTTGTGCGATTTTACACAAATATTTTCAATGAGGTATTTCTGCCGATTATAGAGTAAAACGTACAGCTGGCAAATGCTTTCAAGTTCAATAGCTCCTAGATGTTAGGGCCTACGGCCTTAAAACCACTTCTAAAATGTTCACAAACCACGGCCGGAAGACGAAGAGCCTATGCTTCGCGCGTCATGACCTCGTGCGATTTTACACTAATATTTTCAATGAGGTATTTCTGCCGATTATTGAGAAAAAAGTACAGCTGGCAAATGCTTTCAAGTTCAATAGCGCCTAGATGATATGGCCTAGGGCCTTCAAAACACTTATAAATTGTTCACAAACCACGGGCGCAAGACGCAGAGCATATGCTTCGCGCGTCATGACCTTGTGCGATTTTACACAAATATTTTCAATGAGGTATTTCTGCCGATTATAGAGTAAAACGTACAGCTGGCAAATGCTTTCAAGTTCAATAGCTCCTAGATGTTAGGGCCTACGGCCTTAAAACCACTTCTAAAATGTTCACAAACCACGGCCGGAAGACGAAGAGCCTATGCTTCGCGCGTCATGACCTCGTGCGATTTTACACTAATATTTTCAATGAGGTATTTCTGCCGATTATTGAGAAAAAAGTACAGCTGGCAAATGCTTTCAAGATCAATAGCTCCTAGATGATAGGGCCTAGGGCCTTCAAACCACTTCTAAATATTTCACAAACCACGGGCGCAAGACGCAGAGCCTATGCTTCGCGCGTCATGACCTCGTGCGATTTTACACAAATATTTTCAATGAGGAATTTCTGTGGATTGTTGAGAAAAACATACAGCTGGCAAATGCTTTCAAGTTCAATAGCTCCTAGATAATACGGCCTAGGGCCTTCAAAACACTTCTAAATTGTTCACAAACCACGGGCGCAAGACGCAGAGCATATGCTTCGCGCGTCATGACCTTGTGCGATTTTACACAAATATTTTCAATGAGGTATTTCTGCCGATTATAGAGTAAAACGTACAGCTGGCAAATGCTTTCAAGTTCAATAGCTCCTAGATGTTAGGGCCTACGGCCTTAAAACCACTTCTAAAATGTTCACAAACCACGGCCGGAAGACGAAGAGCCTATGCTTCGCGCGTCATGACCTCGTGCGATTTTACACTAATATTTTCAATGAGGTATTTCTGCCGATTATTGAGAAAAACGTACAGCTGGCAAATGCTTTCAAGTTCAATTGCTCTTAGATGTTAGGGCCTAGGGCCTTCAAACCACTTCTAAATATTTCACAAACCACGGGCGCAAGACGCAGAGCCTATGCTTCGCGCGTCATGACCTCGTGCGATTTTACACGAATATTTTCAATGAGGTATTTCTGCCGATTATTGAGAAAAATGTACAGCTGGCAAATGCTTTCAAGTTCAATTGCTCCTAGATGTTAGGGCCTAGGGCCTTCAAACCACTTCTAAATATTTCACAAACCACGGGCGCAAGACGCAGAGCCTATGCTTCGCGCGTCATGATCTCGTGCGATTTTACACGAATATTTTCAATGAGGAATTTCTGTGGATTATTGAGAAAAACATACAGCTGGCAAATGCTTTCAAGTTCAATAGCTCCTAGATGATACGGCCTAGGGCCTTCAAAACACTTCTAAATTGTTCACAAACCACGGACGCAAGACGCAGAGCCTATGTTTCGCGCGTCATGACCTCGTGCGATTTTACATGAATATTTTCAATGAGGTATTTCTGCCGACTATTGAGAAAATCATACAGCTGGCAAATGCTTTCAAGATCAATAGCTCCTAGATGATAGGGCCTAGGGCCTTCAAATCACTTCTAAATTGTTGACAAACCACGGGCACAAGACGCAGAGCCAATGTTTCGCGTGTCATGACCTCGTGCGATTTTACACGAATATTTTCAATGAGGTATTTCTGCCGATTATTGAGAAAAACGTACAGCTGGAAAATGCTTTCAAGTTCAATTGCTCGTAGATGTCAGGGCCTAGGGCCTTCAAACCACTTCTAAATATTTCACCAACCACGGGCGCAAGACGCAGAGCCTATGCTTCGCGCGTCATGACCTCGTGCGATTTTACACGAATATTTTCAATGAGGTATTTCTGCCGATTATTGAGAAAAACGTACAGCTGGCAAATGCTTTCAAGCTCAATAGCTCCTAGATGTTAGGGCCTAGGGCCTTCAAAGGACTTCTAAATATTTCACATACCACGGGCCCAAGATGCAGAGACTATGCTTCGCGCGTCATGACCTCGTGCGATTTTACATGAATATTTTCAATGAGGTATTTCTGCGGATTATTGAGAAAAACATACAGCTGGCAAATGCTTTCAAGATCAATAGCTCCAAGATGATAGGGCCTAGGGCCTTCAAATCACTTCTAAATTGTTCACAAACCACGGGCGCAAGACGCAGAGCCTATGCATCGCGCGTCATGACCTCGTGCGATTTTACACGAATATTTTCAATGAGGTATTTCTGCCGATTATTGAGAAAAACGTACAGCTGGAAAATGCTTTCAAGTTCAATTGCTCGTAGATGTCAGGGCCTAGGGCCTTCAAACCACTTCTAAATATTTCACAAACCACGGGCGCAAGACGCAGAGCCTATGCTTCGCGCGTCATGACCTCGTGCGATTTTACACGAATATTTTCAATGAGGTATTTCTGCCGATTATTGAGAAAAACGTACAGCTGCCAAATGTTTTCAAGCTCAATAGCTCCTAGATGATACGGCCTAGGGCCTTCAAACCACTTCTAAAATGTTCACAAACCACGGCGGCAAGACGAAGAGCCTATGCTTCGCGCGTCATGACCTCGTGCGATTTTACACGAATGTTTTCAATGAGGTATTTCTGCCGATTATTGAGAAAAACGTACAGCTGCCAAATGCTTTCAAGTTCAATAGCTCCTAGATGATACGGCCTAGGGCCTTCAAAACACTTCTAAATTGTTGACCAACCACGGGCGCAAGACGCAGAGCCTATGTTTCGCACGTCATGACCTCGTGCGATTTTACAAGAATATTTTCAATGAGGTATTTCTGCCGATTATTGAGAAAAACATACAGCTGGCAAATGCTTTCAAGATCAATAGCTCCTAGATGATAGGGCCTAGGGCCATCAAACCACTTCTAAAATGTTCACAAACCACGGCCGCAAGACGAAGAGCATATGCTTCGTGCGTCATGACCTCGTGCGATTTTACAAGAATATTTTCAATGAGGAATTTCTGCCGATTATTGAGAAAAATATACAGCTGGCAAATGCTTTCAAGATCAATAGCTCCTAGATGATAGGGCCTAGGGCCTTCAAATCACTTCTAAATTGTTCACAAACAACGGGCACAAGACGCAGAGCCAACGTTTCGCGCGTCATGACCTCGTGCAATTTTACACGAATATTTTCAATGAGGTATATCTGCCGATTATTGAGAAAAACGTACAGCTGGCAAATGCTTTCAAGTTCAATAGCTCCTAGATGATAGGGCCTAGGGCCTACAAACCACTTCTAAAATGTTCACAAACCACGGGCGCAAGACGCAGACCCTATGCTTCGCGCGTCATGACCTCGTGCGATTTTATACGAATATTTTAAATTAGGTATTTCTGCAAATTATTGAGAAAAACGTACAGCTGGCAAATGCTTTCAAGATCAATAGCTCCTAGATGATAGGGCCTAGGGCCTACAAACCACTTCTAAAATGTTCACAAACCACGGGCGCAAGACGCAGACCCTATGCTTCGCGCGTCATGACCTCGTGCGATTTTATACGAATATTTTAAATTAGGTATTTCTGCAAATTATTGAGAAAAACATACAGCTGCCAAATGCTTTCAAGTTCAATAGCTCCTAGATGATAGGGCCTAGGGTGATCAAACCAATTCTAAAAACTTCACAAACCACGGGCGCAAGACGCAGAGCCTATGCTTCGCGCGTCATGACCTCGTTCTATTTTACACAAATATTTTCAATGAAGTATTTCTGCAGATTACTGAGAAAAACATACAGCTGGCAAATGCTTTCAAGATCAATAGCTCCGAGATGATAGGGCCTAGGGCCTTCAAACCACATCTAAATTCTACACAAACCACGGGCGCAAGACGCAGAGCCTACGTTTCGCGCGTCATGACCTCGTGCGATTTTACACGAATATTTTCAATGAGGTATTTCTGCCGATTATTGAGAAAAACATACAGCTGGCAAATGCTTTCAAGTTCAATATCTCCTAGATGATAGTGCCTAGGGCCTTCAAACCACTTCTAAAATGTTCACAAACCACGGGCGCAAGACGCAGACCCAATGCTTCGCGCGTCATGACCTCGTACGATTTTACACGAATATTTTCAATGAGGCATTTCTGCCGATTATTGAGATAAACGTACAGCTGGCAAATGCTTTCAGGTTCAATAGCTCCTAGATGATAGGGCCTAGGGCCTTCAAACCACTTCAAAAATGTTCACAAACCACGGGCGCAAGACGCAGAGCCTATGCTTCGCGCGTCATGACCTCGTTCGATTTTACACAAATATTTTCAATGAGGTATTTCTGCCGATTATTGAGAAAAACATAAAGCTGGCAAATGCTTTCAAGATCAATAGCTCCTAGATGATAGGGCCTGAGGCCTTCAAACCACTTCTAAATTGTTCACAAACCACGGGCGCAAGACGCAGAGCCAATGTTTCGCGCGTCATGACCTCGTGCGATTTTACACGAATATATTCAATGAGGTATTTCTGCCGATTATTGAGAAAAACATACAGCTGCCAAATGCTTTCAAGTTCAATAGCTCCTAGATGATACGGCCTAGGGCCTTCAAAATACTTCTAAATTGTTCACAAACCACGGGCGCAAGACGCAGAGCCTATGTTTCGTGCGTCATGACCTCGTGCGATTTTACACGAATATATTCAATGAGGTATTTCTGCCGATTATTCAGAAAAACATACAGCTAGCAAATGGTTTCAAGATCAATAGCTCCAAGATGATAGGGCCTAGGGCCTTCAAATCACTTCTAAATTGTTCACAAACCACGGGCGCAAGACGCAAAGCCTATGTTTCGCGCGTCATGAACTCGTGCGATTTTACACGAATATTTTCAATGAGGTATTTCTGCCGATTATTGAGAAAAACGTACAGCTGCCAAATGCTATCAAGTTCAAAAGCTCCTAGATGATTCGGCCTAGGGCCTTCAAAACAGTTCTAAATTGTTCACAAACCACGGGCGCAAGACGCAGAGCCTATGTTTCGTGCGTCATGACCTCGTGCGATTTTACACGAATATTTTCAATGAGGTATTTCTGCCGATTATTCAGAAAAACATACAGCTAGCAAATGCTTTCAAGATCAATAGCTCCAAGATGATAGGGCCTAGGGCCTTCAAATCACTTCTAAATTGTTCACAAACCACGGGCGCAAGACGCAGAGCAAATGTTTCGCGCGTCATGACCTCGTGCGATTTTACATGAATATTTTCAATGAGGTATTTCTGCCGATTATTGAGAAAAACATACAGCTGGCAAATGCTTTCAAGATCAATAGCTCCTAGATGATAGGGCCTAGGGCCTTCAAACCACTTCTAAAATGTTCACAAACCACGGCCGCAAGACGAAGAGCCTATGATTCGCGGGTCATGACCTCGTGCGATTTTACACGAATATATTCAAAGAGGTCTTTCTGCCGATTATTGAGAAAAACGTACAGCTGGCAAATGCTTTCAAGATCAATAGCTCCTAGATGATAGGACCTAGGGCCTTCAAACCACTTCTAAAATGTTCAGAAACCACGAGCGCAAGACGCAGAGCCTTTGCTTCGCGCGTCATGACCTCGTGCGATTTTACACGAATATTTTCAATGAGGTATATCTGCTGATAATTGAGAAAAACATACAGCTGGCAAATGCTTTCGAGATCAATAGCTCCTAGATGATAGGGCCTAGGGCCATCAAACCACTTCTAAAATGTTCACAAACCACGGTCGCAAGACGAAGAGCCTATGCGTCGCTCGTCATGACCTCGTGCGATTTTACACGAATATTTTCAATGAGGTATTTCTGCCGATTATTGAGAAAAACGTACAGCTGCCAAATGCTTTCAAGATCAATAGCTCCTAGATGATAGGGCCTAGGGCCTTCAAACCACTTCTAAAATGTTCACAAACCACGGGCGCATGACGCAGAGCCTAAGTTTCGCGCGTCATGACCTCGTGCGATTTTACATGAATATTTTCAATGAAGTATTTCTGCCAAATATTGAGAAAAACATACAGCTGGCAAATGCTTTCAAGATCAATAGCTCCTAGATGATAGGGCCTAGGGCCTTCAAATCACTTCTAAATTGTTGACAAACCACGGCCGCAAGACGCAGAGCCTATGCTTCGCGCGTCATGACCTCGTGCGATTTTACACGAATATTTTCAATGAGGTATTTCTGCGGATTATTGAGAAAAACATACAGCTGGCAAATGCTTTCAAGTTCAATAGCTCCTAGATGATACGGCCTAGGGCGTTCAAATCACTTCTAAATTGTTGACAAACCACGGGCACAAGACGCAGAGCCTATGTTTCGCGCGTCATGACCTCGTGCGATTTTACACTAATATTTTCAATGAGGTATTTCTGCCGATTATTGAGAAAAACGTACAGCTGGCAAATGCATTCAAGTTCAATTGCTCCTAGATGTTAGGGCCTAGGGCCTAAAAACCACTTCTAAATATTTCACAAACCACGGACGCAAGACGCAGAGCCTATGCTTCGCGCGTCATGACCTCGTGCGATTTCACACGAATATTTTCAATGAGGTATTTCTACGGATTATTGAGAAAGACATACAGCTGGCAAATGCTTTCAAGATCAATAGCTCCTAGATGATAGGGCCTAGGGCCTTCAAACCACTTCTAAAATGTTCACAAACCACGGCCGCAAGACGAAGAGCCTATGCTTCGCGCGTCATGACCTTGTGCGATTTTACACGAATATTTTCAATGAGGTATTTCTGCGGATTATTGAGAAAAACATACAGCTGGCAAATGCTTTCAAGTTAAATAGCTCCTAGATGATAAGGCCTAGGGCCTTCAAAACACTTCTAAATTGTTCACAAAGCACGGGCGCAAGATGCAGAGCCTATTTTTCGTGCGTCATGACCTCGTGCGATTTTACATGAATATATTCAATGAGGTCTTTCTGCCGATTATTGAGAAAAACATACAGCTGGCAAATGTTTCAAGATCAATAGCTCCTAGATGATAGGGCCTAGGGCCTTCAAAACACTTCTAAATTGTTGACAAACCACGGGCACAAGACGCAGAGCCAATGTGTCGCGCGTCATGACCTTGTGCGATTTTACACAAATATTTTCAAAGAGGTATTTCTGTGGATTATTGAGAAAAATGTACAGCTGGCAAATGCTTTCAAGATCAATAGCTCCTAGATGTTAGGGCCTAGGGCCTTCAAACCACTTCTAAATTGTTCACACAGCAGGGGCACAAGACGCAGAGCCAATGTTTCGCGCGTCATGACCTCGTGCAATTTTACACAAATATTTTCAATGAGGTATTTCTGCCGATTATTGAGAAAAACGTACAGCTGGCAAATGCTTTCAAGTTCAATTGCTCCTAGATGTTAGGGCCAAGGGCCTTCAAACCACTTCTAAATATTTCACAAACCACGGGCGCAAGACGCAGAGCCTATGCTTCACGCGTCATGACCTCGTGCGATTTTACACGAATATTTTCAATGAGGTATTTCTGCCGATTATTGAGAAAAACATACAGCTGCCAAATGCATTCAAGATCAATAGCTCCTAGATGATAGGGCCTAGGGCCTTCAAACCACTTCTAAATATTTCACAAACCAGGGGCGCAAGACGCAGAGCCTATGCATCGTGCGTCATGACCTCGTGCGATTTTACACGAATATTTTCAATGAGGTATTTCTGCCGATTATTGAGAAAAACATACAGCTGGCAAATGCTTTCAAGATCAATAGGTCCTAGATGATAGGGCCTAGGGCCTTCAAATCACTTCTAAATTGTTCACAAACCACGGGTACAAGACGCAGAGCCAATGTTTCGCGCGTCATGACCTCGTGCGATTTTACACGAATATTTTCAATGAGGTATTTCTGCCGATTATTGAGAAAAACATACAGCTGGCAAATGCTTTCAAGTTCAATTGATCCTAGATGTTAGGGCCTAGGGCCTTCAAACCACTTCTATATATTTCACAAACCACGGGCGCAAAACGCAGAGCCTATGTTTCGCACGTCATGACCCTGTGCGATTTTACACGAATATTTTCAATGAGGAATTTCTGCGGATTTTTGAGAAAAACATACAGCTGGCAAATGCTTTCAAGATCAATAGCTCCTAGATGATAGGGCCTAGGGCCTTCAAACCACTTCTAAAATGTTCACAAACCACGGCCGCAAGACGAAGAGCCAATGCTTCGCGCGTCATGACCTCTTGCGATTTTACATGAATATTTTCAATGAGGGATTTCTGCCGATTATTGAGAAAAACGTACAGCTGCCAAATGCTTTCAAGTTCAATTGCTCCTAGATGTTAGGGCCTAGGGCCTTCAAAACACTTCTAAATATTTCACAAACCACGGGCACAAGACGCAGAGCCAATGTTTCGCGCGTCATGACCTCGTGCGATTTTACACGAATATTTTCAATGAGGTATTTCTGCCGATTATTGAGAAAAACGTACAGCTGCCAAATGCTTTCAAGCTCAATAGCTCCTGGATGATACAGCCTAGGGCCTTCAAAACACTTCTAAAATGTTCACAAACCACGGCCGAAAGAAGAAGAGCCTATGTTTCGCGCGTCATGACCTCGTGCGATTTTACACGAATATTATCAATGAGGTATTTCTGCCGATTATTGAGAAAAACATACAGCTGGCAAATGCTTTCATGATCAATAGCTCCTAGATGATAGGGCCTAGGGCCTTCAAACCACTTCTAAAATGTTCACAAACCACGGCCGCAAGACGAAGAGCCTATGCTTCGCGCGTCATGACCTCGTGCGATTTTACACAAATATTTTCAATGAGGGATTTCTGCCGATAATTGAGAAAAACGTACAGCTGCCAAATGCTTTCAAGTTCAAAAGATCCTAGGTGATACGGCCTAGGGCCTTCAAAACACTTCTAAATTGTTCACAAACCACGGCCGCAAGACGAAGAGCCTATGTTTCGCGCGTCATGACCTCGTGCAATTTTACATGAATATTATCAATGAGGTATTTCTGCCGATTATTGAGAAAAACATACAGCTGGCAAATGCTTTCAAGATCAATAGCTCCTAGATGATAGGGCCTAGGGCCTTCAAATCACTTCTAAAATGTTCACAAACCACGGCCGCAAGACGAAGAGCCTATGCTTCGCGCGTCATGACCTCGTGCGATTTTACCCAAATATTTTCAAAGAGTTATTTCTGCCGATTATTGAGAAAAACATACAGCTGGCAAATGCTTTCAAGATCAATAGCTCCTAGATGATAGGGCCTAGGGCCTTCAAACCACTTCTAAAATGTTCACAAACCACGGCCGCAAGACGAAGAGCCTATGCTTCGGGCGTCATTTCCTCGTGCGATTTTACACGAATATTGTCAAAGAGGTATTTCTGCGGATTATTGAGAAAAACGTACAGCTGGCAAATGCTTTCAAGATCAATAGCTCCTAGATGATAGGGCCTAGGGCCTTCAATCCACTTTTGAAATGTTCACAAACCACGGCCGCAAGACGAAGAGCCTATGCTTCGCGCGTCATGACCTCGTGCGATTTTACACGAATATTTTCAATGAGGGATTTCTGCCGATTATTGAGAAAAACGTACAGCTGCCAAATGCTTTCAAGTTCAAAAGCTCCTAGATGATACGGCCTAGGGCCTTCAAAACACTTCTAAATTGTTCACAAACCACGGGCGCAAGACGCAGAGCCTATGTTTCGCGCAACATGACCTCGTGCGATTTTACATGAATATTTTCAATGAGGTATTTCTGCCGATTATTGAGAAAAACATACAGCTGGCAAATGCGTTCAAGATCAATAGCTCCTAGATGATAGGGCCTAGGGCCTTCAAACCACTTCTAAAATGTTGACAAACCACGGGCACAAGACGCGGAGCCAATGTTTCGCGCGTCATGACCTCGTGCGATTTTACACGAATATTTTCAATGAGGTATTTCTGCGGATTATTGAGAAAAACGTACAGCTGGCAAATGCTTTCAAGATCAATAGCTCCTAGATGATAGGGCCTAGGGCCTTCAAACCACTTTTGAAATGTTCACAAAACACGGGCGCAAGACGCAGAGATTATGCTTCGCGCGACATGACCTCGTGCGATTTTACACGAATATTTTCAATGAGGTATTTCTGCGGATTATTGAGAAAAACATACAGCTGTAAAATGCTTTCAAGATCAATAGCTCCTAGATGATAGGGCCTAGGGCCTTCAAATCACTTCTAAATTGTTCACAAACCACGGGCACAAAAAGCAGAGCCAATGTTTCGCGCGTCATGACCTCGTGCGATTTTAAACGAATATTTTCAATGAGGTATTTCTGCCGATTATTGAGAAAAACATACAGCTGGCAAATGCTTTCAAGTTCAATAGCTCCTAGATGATACGGCCTAGGGCCTTCAAAACACTTCTAAATTGTTCACAAACCACGGGCGCAAGATGCAGAGCCTATGTTTCGCGCGTCATGATCTCGTGCGATTTTACATGAATATTTTCAATGAGGTATTTCTGCCGATTATTGAGAAAAACATACTGCTGGCAAATGCTTTCAAGATCAATAGCTCCTAGATCATAGGGCCTAGGGCCTTCAAAACAGTTCTAAATTGTTGACAAACCACGGGCACAAGACGCAGAGCCAATGTTTCGCGCGTCATGACCTTGTGCGATATTACACGAATATTTTCAAAGAGGTATTTCTGCGGATTATTGAGAAAAACGTACAGCTGGCAAATGCTTTCAAGATCAATAGCTCCTAGATGATAGGGCCTAGGGCCTTCAAACCACTTTTGAAATGTTCACAAACCATGGGCGCAAGACGCAGAGCTTATGCTTCGCGCGTCATGACCTCGTGCGATTTTACACGAATATTTTCAATGAGGTATTTCTGCGGATTATTGAGAAAAACATACAGCTGTAAAATGCTTTCAAGATCAATAGCTCCTAGATGATAGGGCCTAGGGCCTTCAAATCACTTCTAAATTGTTCACAAACCACGGGCACAAGAAGCAGAGCCAATGTTTCGCGCGTCATGACCTCGTGCGATTTTACACGAATATTTTCAATGAGGTATTTCTGCCGATTATTGAGAAAAACGTACAGCTGCCAAATGCTTTGAAGATCAATAGCTCCTAGATGATACGGCCTAGGGCCTTCAAAACACTTCTAAAATGTTCACAAACCACGGCCGCAAGACGCAGAGCCTATGCTTCGCGCGTCATGACCTCGTGCGATTTTACACGAATATTTTCAATGAGGTATTTCTGCCGATTATTGAGAAAAACATACAGCTGGCAAATGCTTTCAAGATCAATAGCTCCTAGATGATAGGGCCTAGGGCCTTCAAATCACTTCTAAAATGTTCACAAAACACGGCCGCAAGACGAAGAGCCTATGCTTTGCGCGTCATGACCTCGTGCGATTTTACACTAATATTTTCAAAGAGGTATTTCTGCCGATTATTGAGAAAAACATACAGCTGGCAAATGCTTTCAAGATCAATAGCTCCTAGAAGAGAGGGCCTAGGGCCTTCAAACCATTTCTAAAATGTTCACAAACCACGGCCGCAAGACGAAGAGCCTATGTTTCGCGCGTCATGACCTCGTGCGATTTTACACGAATATTGTCAAAGAGGTATTTCTGCGCATTATTGAGAAAAACGTACAACTGGCAAATGCTTTCAAGATCAATAGCTCCTAGATGATAGGGCCTAGGGCCTTCAAATCACTTCTAAATTGTTCACAAACCACGGGCACAAGACGCAGAGCCAATGTTTCGTGCGTCATGACCTCGTGCGATTTTACACGAATATTTTCAATGAGGTATTTCTGCCGAATATTGAGAAAAACGTACAGCTGCCAAATGCTTTCAAGCTCAATAGCTCCTAGATGATACGGCCTAGGGCCTTCAAAACACTTCTAAAATGTTCACAAACCACGGCTGCAAGACGAAGAGCCTATGCTTCGCGCGTCATGACCTCGTGTGATTTTACACGAATATATTCAATGAGGTATTTCTGCGGATTATTGAGAAAAACATACAGCTGGCAAATGCTTTCAAGATCAATAGCTCCTAGATGATAGGGCCTAGGGCCTTCAAATCACTTCTAAAATGTTCACAAACCACGGCCGCAAGACGAAGAGCCTATGCTTCGCGCGTCATGACCTTGTGCGATTTTACACGAATATATTCAAAGAGGTATTTCTGCCGATTATTGAGAAAAACATACAGCTGGCAAATGCTTTCAAGATCAATAGCTCCTAGATGATAGGGCCTAGGGCCTTAAAATCACTTCTAAAATGTTCACAAACCACGGACGCAAGACGAAGAGCCTATGCTTCGCGCGTCATGACCTCGTGCGATTTTACACGAATATTTTCAATGAGCTATTTCTGCCGATTATTGAGAAAAACATACAGCTGGCAAATGCTTTCAAGATCAATAGCTCCTAGATGATAGGGCCTAGGGCCTTCAAACCACTTCTAAAATGTTCACAAACCACGGCCGCAAGAATAAGAGCCAATGTTTCGCGCATCATGACCTCGTGCGATTTTACACGAATATTTTCAATGAGGGATTTCTGCCGATTATTGAGAAAAACGTACAGCTGCCAAATGCTTTCAAGTTCAAAAGCTCCTAGATGATACAACCTAGGGCCTTCAAAACACTTCTAAATTGTTCACAAACCACGGGCGCAAGACGCAGAGCCTATGCTTCGCGCGTCATGACCTCGTGCGATTTTACAAGAATATTTTCAAAGAGGTATTTCTGCGGATTATTGAGAAAAACATACAGCTGGCAAATGCTTTCAAGATCAATAGCTCCTAGATGATAGGGCCTAGGGCCTTCAAACCACTTCTAATATGTTCACAAACCACGGCCGCAAGACGAAGAGCCTATGCTTCGCGCGTTATGACCACGTGCGATTTTACACGAATATTTTCAATGAGGTATTTCTGCCGATTATTGAGAAAAACATACAGCTGGCAAATGCTTTCAAGATCAATAGCTCCTAGATGATAGGGCCTAGGGCCGTCAAACCACTTCTAAATTGTTCACAAACCACGGCCGCAAGACGAAGAGCCAATGCTTCGCGCGTCATGACCTCGTGCGATTTTACACAAATATTTTCAATGAGGTATTTCTGCGGATTATTGAGAAAAACATACAGCTGGCAAATGCTTTCATGATCAATAGCTCCTAGATGATACGGCCTAGGGCCTTCAAAACACTTCTAAAATGTTCACAAACCAAGGCCGCAAGACGAAGAGCCTATGTTTCGCGCGTCATGACCTCGTGCGATTTTACACAAATATTTTCAATGAGCTATTTCTGCCGATTATTGAGAAAAACATACAGCTGGCAAATGCTTTCAAGATCAATAGCTCCTAGATGATAGGGCCTAGGGCCTTAAAATCACTTCTAAAATGTTCACAAACCACGGACGCAAGACGAAGAGCCTATGCTTCGCGCGTCATGACCTCGTGCGATTTTACACGAATATTTTCAATGAGCTATTTCTGCCGATTATTGAGAAAAACATACAGCTGGCAAATGCTTTCAAGATCAATAGCTCCTAGATGATAGGGCCTAGGGCCTTAAAATCACTTCTAAAATGTTCACAAACCACGGACGCAAGACGAAGAGCCTATGCTTCGCGCGTCATGACCTCGTGCGATTTTACACGAATATTTTCAAAGAGGTATTTCTGCGGATTATTGAGAAAAACATACAGCTGGCAAATGCTTTCAAGATCAATAGCTCCTAGATGATAGGGCCTAGGGCCTTCAAACCACTTCTAAAATGTTCAGAAACCACGGCCGCAAGACGCAGAGCCAATGTTTCGCGCGTCATGACCTCGTGCGATTTTACACGAATATTTTCAATGAGGGATTTCTGCCGATTATTGAGAAAAACGTACAGCTGCCAAATGATTTCAAGTTCAAAAGCTCCTAGATGATACAACCTAGGGCCTTCAAAACACTTCTAAATTGTTCACAAACCACGGGCGCAAGACGCAGAGCCTATGCTTCGCGCGTCATGACCTTGTGCGATTTTACAAGAATATTTTCAAAGAGGTATTTCTGCGGATTATTGAGAAAAACATACAGCTGGCAAATGCTTTCAAGATCAATAGCTCCTAGATGATAGGGCCTAGGGCCTTCAAACGACTTCTAAATATTTCACAAACCACGGGCGCAAGACGCAGAGCCTATGCTTCGCGCGTCATGACCTCGTGCGATTTTACACGAATATTTTCAAAGAGGTATTTCTGCGGATTATTGAGAAAAACATACAGCTGCCAAATGCTTTCAAGCTCAATAGCTCCTAGATGATACGGCCTAGGGCCTTCAAAACACTTCTAAAATGTTCACAAACCACGGCCGCAAGACGAAGAGCCTATGTTTCGCGCGTCATGACCTCGTGCGATTTTACACGAATATTTTCAATGAGGTATTTCTGCCGATTATTAAGAAAAACATACAGCTGTCAAATGCTTCCAAGATCAATAGCTCCTCGATGATAGGGCCTAGGGCCTTCAAATCACTTCTAAAATGTTCACAAACCACGGCCGCAAGACGCAGAGCCTATGCTTCGCGCGTCATGACCTCGTGCGATTTTACACGAATATATTCAAAGAGGTATTTCTGCGGATTATTGAGAAAAATGTATAGCTGCCAAATGCTTTCAAGTTCAATAGCTCCTAGATGATACGGCCAAGGGCCTTCAAAACACTTCTAAATTGTTCACAAACCACGGGCGCAAGACGCAGAGCCTATGCTTCGCGCGTCATGACCTCGTGCGATTTTACACGAATATATTCAATGAGGTATTTCTGCGTATCATTGAGAAAAACATAGAGCTGGCAAATGCTTTCAAGATCAATAGCTCCTAGATGATAGGGCCTAGGGCCTTCAAACCACTTCTAAAATGTTCACAAACCACGGCCGCAAGACGAAGAGCCTATGCTTCGCGCGTCATGACCTCGTGCGATTTTACACGAATATTTTCAATGAGGAATTTCTGCTGATTATTGAGAAAAACATACAGCTGGCAAATGCTTTCAAGTTCAATAGCTCCTAGATGTTAGGGCCTAGGGCCTTCAAACGACTTCTAAATATTTCACAAACCACGGGCGCAAGACGCAGAGCCTATGCTTCGCGCGTCATGACCTCGTGCGATTTTACACGAATATTTTCAAAGAGGTATTTCTGCGGATTATTGAGAAAAACATACAGCTGCCAAATGCTATCAATCTCAATAGCTCCTAGATGATACGGCCTAGGGCCTTCAAAACACTTCTAAAATGTTCACAAACCACGGCCGCAAGACGAAGAGCCCATGTTTCGCGCGTCATGACCTCGTGCGATTTTACACAAATATTTTCAATGAGGTATTTCTGCCGATTATTAAGAAAAACGTACAGCTGTCAAATGCTTTCAAGATCAATAGCTCCTAGATGATAGGGCCTAGGGCCTTCAAATCACTTCTAAAATGTTCACAAACCACGGCCGCAAGACGCAGTGCCTATGCTTCGCGCGTCATGACCTCGTGCGATTTTACACGAATATTTTAAAAGAGGTATTTCTGCTGATTATTGAGAAAAACATACAGCTGGCAAATGCTTTCAAGATCAATAGCTCCTAGATGATAGGGCCTAGGGCCTTCAAACCACTTCTAAAATGTTCACATACCACGGCCGCAAGACGAAGAGCCTATGTTTCGCGCGTCATGACATCGTGCGATTTTACACGAATATTTTCAATGACGGATTTCTGCCGATTATTGAGAAAAACGTACAGCTGCCAAATGCTTTCAAGTTCAAAAGCTCCTAGATGATACGGCCTAGGGCCTTCAAAACACTTCTAAATTGTTCACAAACCACAGGCGCAAGACGCAGAGCCTATGTTTCGCGCGTCATGACCTCGTGCGATTTTACATGAATATTTTCAATGAGGTAATTCTGCCGATTATTGAGAAAAACATAAAGCTGGCAAATGCTTTCAAGATCAATAGCTCCTAGATGATAGGGCCTAGGGCCTTCAAACCACTTTTAAATTGTTGACAAACCACGGGCACAAGACGCGGGGCCAATGTTTCGCGCGTCATGACCTCGTGCGATTTTACACGAATATTTTCAATGAGGTATTTCTGCCGATTATTGAGAAAAACGTACAGCTGCCAAATGCTTTCAAGTTCAATAGCTCCTAGATGATACGGCCTAGGGCATTCAAAACACTTCTAAATTGTTCACAAACCACGGGCGCAAGACGCAGAGCCTATGTTTCGCGCGTCATGACCTCGTGCGATTTTACACGAATATTTTCAATGAGGTATTTCTGCCGAATATTGAGAAAAACATACAGCTGGCAAATGCTTTCAAGATCAATAGCTCCTAGATGATAGGGCCTAGGGCCTTCAAATCACTTCTAAAATGTTCACAAACCACGGCCGCAAGACGAAGAGCCTATACTTCGCGCGTAATGACCTCGTGCGATTTTACACGAATATTTTCAAAGACGTATTTCTGCGGAATATTGAGAAAAACGTACAGCTGGCAAATGCTTTCAAGATCAATAGCTCCTAGATGATAGGGCGGAGGGCCTTCAAACCACTTCTAAAATGTTCACAAACCACGGCGGCAAGACGCAGAGCCTATGATTCGCGCGTCATGACCTCGTGCGATTTTACACGAATACATTCAATGAGGTATTTCTGTCGATTATTGAGTAAAACATACAGCTGGCAAATGCTTTCAAGATCAATAGCTCCTAGATGATAGGGCCTAGGGCCTTCAAACCACTTCTAAAATGTTCACAAACCACGGCGGCAAGACGAAGAGCCTATGCTTCGTGCGTCATGACCTCGTGCGATTTTACACGAATATTGTGAATGAGGTATTTCTGCCGATTATTGAGAAAAACGTACAGCTGCCAAATGCTTTCAAGTTCAATAGCTCCTAGATAATACGGCCTAGGGCCTTCAAAACACTTCTAAATTGTTCACAAACCACGGGTGCAAGACGCAGAGCCTATGTTTCGCGCGTCATGATCTCGTGCGATTTTACACGAATATTTTCAATGAGGTATTTCTGCCGATTATTGAGAAAAACATAGAGCTGGCAAATGCTTTCAAGATCAATAGCTCCTAGATGATAGAGCCTAGGGCCTTCAAATCACTTCTAAAATGTTCACAAACCACGGCCGCAAGACGAAGAGCCTATGCATTGCGCGTAATGACCTCGTGCGATTTTACACGAATATTTTCAAAGAGGAATTTCTGCCGATTATTGAGAAAAACGTACAGCTGGCAAATGCTTTCAAGATCAATAGCTCCTAGATGATAGGGCCTAGGGCCTTCAAACCACTTCTAAATTGTTCACAAACCACGGCCGCAAGACGAAGAGCCTATGCTTCGCGCGTCATGACCTCGTGCGATTTTACACTAATATTTTCAAAGAGGTATTTCTGCCGATTATTGAGAAAATCGTACAGCTGGCAAATGCTTTCAAGATCAATAGCTCCTAGATGATAGGGCCTAGGGCCTTCAAACCACTTCTAAAATGTTCACAAACCACGGCGGCAAGACGAAAAGCCTATGCTTCGTGCGTCATGACCTCGTGCGATTTTACACGAATATTTTCAATGAGGTATTTCTGCCGATTATTGAGAAAAACATACAGCTGGCAAATGCTTTCAAGATCAATAGCTCCTAGATGATACGGCCTAGGGCCTTCAAAACACTTCTAAAATGTTCACAAACCACGGCCGCAAGACGAAGAGCCTATGTTTCGCGCGTCATGACCTCGTGCGATTTTACACGAATATTTTCAATGAGGCATTTCTGCCGATTATTGAGAAAAAACATACAGCTGTCAAATGCTTTCAAGATCAATAGCTCCTAGATGATAGGGCCTAGGGCCTTCAAATCACTTCTAAAATGTTCACAAACCACGGGCGCAAGACGCAGAGCCTATGCTTCGCGCGTCATGACCTCGTGCGATTTTACACTAATATTATCAAAGAGGTATTTCTGCGGATTATTGAGAAAAACATACAGCTGGCAAATGCTTTCAAGATCAATAGCTCCTAGATGATAGGGCCTAGCGCCTTCAAACCACTTCTAAAATGTTCACATACCACGGCCGCAAGACGAAGAGCCTATGCTTCGCGCGTCATGACCTCGTGCGATTTTACACGAATATTTTCAATGAGGGATTTCTGCCGATTATTGAGAAAAACGTACAGCTGCCAAATGCTTTCAAGTTCAAAAGCTCCTAGATGATACGGCCTAGGGCCTTCAAAACACTTCTAAATTGTTCACAAACCATGGGCGCAAGACGCAGAGCCTATGTTTCGCGCGTCATGACCTCGTGCGATTTTACATGAATATTTTCATTGAGGTATTTCTTCCGATTATTGAGAAAAACATACAGCTGGCAAATGCTTTCAAGATCAATAGCTCCTAGATGATAGGGCCTAGGGCCTTCAAACCACTTCTAAATTGTTGACAAACCAGGGGCACAAGACGCGGGGCCAATGTTTCGCGCGTCATGACCTCGTGCGATTTTACACGAATATTTTCAATGAGGTATTTCTGCCGATTATTGAGAAAAACGTACAGCTGCCCAATGCTTTCAAGTTCAATAGCTCCTAGATGATACGCCCTAGGGCCTTCAAACCACTTCTAAAATGTTCACAAACCACGGCGGCAAGACGCAGAGCCTATGTTTCGCGCGTCATGACCTCGTGCGATTTTACACGAATACATTCAATGAGGTATTTCTGTCGATTATTGAGTAAAACATACAGCTGGCAAATGCTTTCAAGATCAATAGCTCCTAGATGATAGGGCCTAGGGCCTTCAAACCACTTCTAAAATGTTCACAAACCACGGCGGCAAGACGAAGAGCCTATGCTTCGTGCGTCATGACCTCGTGCGATTTTACACGAATATTGTGAATGAGGTATTTCTGCCGATTATTGAGAAAAACGTACAGCTGCCAAATGCTTTCAAGTTCAATAGCTCCTAGATGATACGGCCTAGGGCCTTCAAAACACTTCTAAATTGTTCACAAACCACGGGTGCAAGACGCAGAGCCTATGTTTCGCGCGTCATGATCTCGTGCGATTTTACACGAATATTTTCAATGAGGTATTTCTGCCGATTATTGAGAAAAACGTACAGCTGGCAAATGCTTTAAAGTTCAATAGCTCCTAGATGATAGGTCCTAGGGCCTTCAAACCACTTCTAAAATGTTCACAAACCACGGCCGCAAGACGAAGAGCCTATGTATTGCGCGTAATGACCTCGTGCGATTTTACACGAATATTTTCAAAGAGGAATTTCTGCCGATTATTGAGAAAAACGTACAGCTGGCAAATGCTTTCAAGATCAATAGCTCCTAGATGATAGGGCCTAGGGCCTTCAAACCACTTCTAAATTGTTCACAAACCACGGCCGCAAGACGAAGAGCCTATGCTTCGCGCGTCATGACCTCGTGCGATTTTACACTAATATTTTCAAAGAGGTATTTCTGCCGATTATTGAGAAAATCGTACAGCTGGCAAATGCTTTCAAGATCAATAGCTCCTAGATGATAGGGCCTAGGGCCTTCAAACCACTTCTAAAATGTTCACAAACCACGGCGGCAAGACGAAAAGCCTATGCTTCGTGCGTCATGACCTCGTGCGATTTTACACGAATATTTTCAATGAGGTATTTCTGCCGATTATTGAGAAAAACATACAGCTGGCAAATGCTTTCAAGATCAATAGCTCCTAGATGATACGGCCTAGGGCCTTCAAAACACTTCTAAAATGTTCACAAACCACGGCCGCAAGACGAAGAGCCTATGTTTCGCGCGTCATGACCTCGTGCGATTTTACACGAATATTTTCAATGAGGCATTTCTGCCGATTATTGAGAAAAAACATACAGCTGTCAAATGCTTTCAAGATCAATAGCTCCTAGATGATAGGGCCTAGGGCCTTCAAATCACTTCTAAAATGTTCACAAACCACGGCCGCAAGACGCAGAGCCTATGCTTCGCGCGTCATGACCTCGTGCGATTTTACACTAATATTATCAAAGAGGTATTTCTGCGGATTATTGAGAAAAACATACAGCTGGCAAATGCTTTCAAGATCAATAGCTCCTAGATGATAGGGCCTAGCGCCTTCAAACCACTTCTAAAATGTTCACATACCACGGCCGCAAGACGAAGAGCCTATGCTTCGCGCGTCATGACCTCGTGCGATTTTACACGAATATTTTCAATGAGGGATTTCTGCCGATTATTGAGAAAAACGTACAGCTGCCAAATGCTTTCAAGTTCAAAAGCTCCTAGATGATACGGCCTAGGGCCTTCAAAACACTTCTAAATTGTTCACAAACCATGGGCGCAAGACGCAGAGCCTATGTTTCGCGCGTCATGACCTCGTGCGATTTTACATGAATATTTTCATTGAGGTATTTCTTCCGATTATTGAGAAAAACATACAGCTGGCAAATGCTTTCAAGATCAATAGCTCCTAGATGATAGGGCCTAGGGCCTTCAAACCACTTCTAAATTGTTGACAAACCAGGGGCACAAGACGCGGGGCCAATGTTTCGCGCGTCATGACCTCGTGCGATTTTACACGAATATTTTCAATGAGGTATTTCTGCCGATTATTGAGAAAAACGTACAGCTGCCCAATGCTTTCAAGTTCAATAGCTCCTAGATGATACGCCCTAGGGCCTTCAAACCACTTCTAAAATGTTCACAAACCACGGCGGCAAGACGCAGAGCCTATGTTTCGCGCGTCATGACCTCGTGCGATTTTACACGAATACATTCAATGAGGTATTTCTGTCGATTATTGAGTAAAACATACAGCTGGCAAATGCTTTCAAGATCAATAGCTCCTAGATGATAGGGCCTAGGGCCTTCAAACCACTTCTAAAATGTTCACAAACCACGGCGGCAAGACGAAGAGCCTATGCTTCGTGCGTCATGACCTCGTGCGATTTTACACGAATATTGTGAATGAGGTATTTCTGCCGATTATTGAGAAAAACGTACAGCTGCCAAATGCTTTCAAGTTCAATAGCTCCTAGATGATACGGCCTAGGGCCTTCAAAACACTTCTAAATTGTTCACAAACCACGGGTGCAAGACGCAGAGCCTATGTTTCGCGCGTCATGATCTCGTGCGATTTTACACGAATATTTTCAATGAGGTATTTCTGCCGATTATTGAGAAAAACGTACAGCTGGCAAATGCTTTCAAGATCAAAAGCTCCTAGAGGATAGGGCCTAGGGCCTTCAAACCACTTCTAAATTGTTCACAAACCACGGCCGCAAGACGAAGAGCCTATGCTTCGCGCGTCATGACCTCGTGCGATTTTACACTAATATTTTCAAAGAGGTATTTCTGCCGATTATTGAGAAAATCGTACTGCTGGCAAATGCTTTCAAAATCAATAGCTCCTAGATGATATGGCCTAGGGCCTTCAAAACACTTCTAAAATGTTCACAAACCACGGCCGCAAGACGAAGAGCCTATGCATTGCGCGTAATGACCTCGTGCGATTTTACACGAATATTTTCAAAGAGGAATTTCTGCCGATTATTGAGAAAAACGTACAGCTGGCAAATGCTTTCAAGATCAATAGCTCCTAGATGATAGGGCCTAGGGCCTTCAAACCACTTCTAAATTGTTCACAAACCACGGCCGCAAGACGAAGAGCCTATGCTTCGCGCGTCATGACCTCGTGCGATTTTACACTAATATTTTCAAAGAGGTATTTCTGCCGATTATTGAGAAAATCGTACAGCTGGCAAATGCTTTCAAGATCAATAGCTCCTAGATGATAGGGCCTAGGGCCTTCAAACCACTTCTAAAATGTTCACAAACCACGGCGGCAAGACGAAAAGCCTATGCTTCGTGCGTCATGACTTCGTGCGATTTTACACGAATATTTTCAATGAGGTATTTCTGCCGATTATTGAGAAAAACATACAGCTGGCAAATGCTTTCAAGATCAATAGCTCCTAGATGATACGGCCTAGGGCCTTCAAAACACTTCTAAAATGTTCACAAACCACGGCCGCAAGACGAAGAGCCTATGTTTCGCGCGTCATGACCTCGTGCGATTTTACACTAATATTTTCAATGAGGTATTTCTGCCGATTATTGAGAAAAAACATACAGCTGTCAAATGCTTTCAAGATCAATAGCTCCTAGATGATAGGGCCTAGGGCCTTCAAATCACTTCTAAAATGTTCACAAACCACGGCCGCAAGACGCAGAGCCTATGCTTCGCGCGTCATGACCTCGTGCGATTTTACACTAATATTATCAAAGAGGTATTTCTGCGGATTATTGAGAAAAACATACAGCTGGCAAATGCTTTCAAGATCAATAGCTCCTAGATGATAGGGCCTAGCGCCTTCAAACCACTTCTAAAATGTTCACATACCACGGCCGCAAGACGAAGAGCCTATGCTTCGCGCGTCATGACCTCGTGCGATTTTACACGAATATTTTCAATGAGGAATTTCTGCCGATTATTGAGAAAAACGTACAGCTGCCAAATGCTTTCAAGTTCAAAAGCTCCTAGATGATACGGCCTAGGGCCTTCAAAACACTTCTAAATTGTTCACAAACCATGGGCGCAAGACGCAGAGCCTATGTTTCGCGCGTCATGACCTCGTGCGATTTTACATGAATATTTTCATTGAGGTATTTCTGCCGATTATTGAGAAAAACATACAGCTGGCAAATGCTTTCAAGATCAATAGCTCCTAGATGATAGGGCATAGGGCCTTCAAACCACTTCTAAATTGTTGACAAACCAGGGGCACAAGACGCGGGGCCAATGTTTCGCGCGTCATGACCTCGTGCGATTTTACACGAATATTTTCAATGAGGTATTTCTGCCGATTATTGAGAAAAACGTACAGCTGCCCAATGCTTTCAAGTTCAATAGCTCCTAGATGATACGCCCTAGGGCCTTCAAACCACTTCTAAAATGTTCACAAACCACGGCGGCAAGACGCAGAGCCTATGTTTCGCGCGTCATGACCTCGTGCGATTTTACACGAATACATTCAATGAGGTATTTCTGTCGATTATTGAGTAAAACATACAGCTGGCAAATGCTTTCAAGATCAATAGCTCCTAGATGATAGGGCCTAGGGCCTTCAAACCACTTCTAAAATGTTCACAAACCACGGCGGCAAGACGAAGAGCCTATGCTTCGTGCGTCATGACCTCGTGCGATTTTACACGAATATTGTGAATGAGGTATTTCTGCCGATTATTGAGAAAAACGTACAGCTGCCAAATGCTTTCAAGTTCAATAGCTCCTAGATGATACGGCCTAGGGCCTTCAAAACACTTCTAAATTGTTCACAAACCACGGGTGCAAGACGCAGAGCCTATGTTTCGCGCGTCATGATCTCGTGCGATTTTACACGAATATTTTCAATGAGGTATTTCTGCCGATTATTGAGAAAAACGTACAGCTGGCAAATGCTTTCAAGATCAATAGCTCCTAGAGGATAGGGCCTAGGGCCTTAAAACCACTTCTAAATTGTTCACAAACCACGGCCGCAAGACGAAGAGCCTATGCTTCGCGCGTCATGACCTCGTGCGATTTTACACTAATATTTTCAAAGAGGTCTTTCTGCCGATTATTGAGAAAATCGTACAGCTGGCAAATGCTTTCAAGATCAATAGCTCCTAGATGATACGGCCTAGGGCCTTCAAAACACTTCTAAAATGTTCACAAACCACGGCCGCAAGACGAAGAGCCTATGTTTCGCGCGTCATGACCTCGTGCGATTTTACACGAATATATTCAATGAGGTATTTCTGCCGATTATTGAGAAAAAACATACAGCTGTCAAATGCTTTCAAGATCAATAGCTCCTAGATGATAGGGCCTAGGGCCTTCAAATCACTTCTAAATTGTTGACAAACCAGGGGCACAAGACGCAGAGCCTATGCTTCGCGCGTCATGACCTCGTGCGATTTTACACTAATATTATCAAAGAGGTATTTCTGCGGATTATTGAGAAAAACATACAGCTGGCAAATGCTTTCAAGATCAATAGCTCCTAGATGATAGGGCCTAGCGCCTTCAAACCACTTCTAAAATGTTCACATACCACGGCCGCAAGACGAAGAGCCTATGCTTCGCGCGTCATGACCTCGTGCGATTTTACACGAATATTTTCAATGAGGGATTTCTGCCGATTATTGAGAAAAACGTACAGCTGCCAAATGCTTTCAAGTTCAAAAGCTCCTAGATGATACGGCCTAGGGCCTTCAAAACACTTCTAAATTGTTCACAAACCATGGGCGCAAGACGCAGAGCCTATGTTTCGCGCGTCATGACCTCGTGCGATTTTACATGAATATTTTCATTGAGGTATTTCTGCCGATTATTGAGAAAAACATACAGCTGACAAATGCTTTCAAGATCAATAGCTCCTAGATGATAGGGCCTAGGGCCTTCAAACCACTTCTAAATTGTTGACAAACCAGGGGCACAAGACGCGGGGCCAATGTTTCGCGCGTCATGACCTCGTGCGATTTTACACGAATATTTTCAATGAGGTATTTCTGCCGATTATTGAGAAAAACGTACAGCTGCCCAATGCTTTCAAGTTCAATAGCTCCTAGATGATACGCCCTAGGGCATTCAAAACACTTCTAAATTGTTCACAAACCACGGGCGCAAGACGCAGAGCCTATGCTTCGCGCGTCATGACCTCGTGCGATTTTACACGAATATTTTCAATGAGGAATTTCTGCGGATTATTGAGAAAAACATACAGCTGGCAAATGCTTTCAAGATCAATAGCTCCTAGATGATAGGGCCTAGGGCCTTCAAACCACTTCTAAAATGTTCACAAACCACGCCGGCAAGACGACGAGCCTATGTTTCGCGCGTCATGACCTCGTGCGATTTTACACGAATATTTTCAATGAGGTATTTCTGCCGATTATTGAGAAAAAAGTACAGCTGCCAAATGCTTTCAAGTTCAATAGCTCCTAGATGATACGACCTAGGGCCTTCAAAACACTTCTAAAATGTTCACAAACCACGGCCGCAAGACGAACAGCCTATGCATCACGCGTCATGACCTCGTTCGATTTTACACAAATATTTTCAATGAGGTATTTCTGCCGATGATTGAGAAAAACAAACAGCTGTCAAATGCTTTCAAGATCAATAGCTCCTAGATGATAGGGCCTAGGGCCTTCAAATCACTTCTAAAATGTTCAAAAACCACGGCCGCAAGACGAAGAGCCTATGCTTCGCGCATCATGACCTCGTGCGATTTTACACGAATATTTTCAAAGAGGTATTTCTGCAGATTATTGAGAAAAAGATACAGCTGGCAAATGCTTTCAAGATCAATAGCTCCTAGATGATAGGGCCTAGGGCCTTCAAAACACTTCTAAATTGTTCACAAATTACGGGTGCAAGACGCAGAGCCTATGTTTCGCGCGTCATGACCTCGTGCGATTTTACACGAATATTTTCAATAAGGTATTTCTGCCGATTATTGAGAAAAACATACAGCTGGCAAATGCTTTCAAAATCAATAGCTCCTAGATGATAGGGCCTAGGGCCTTCAAACCACTTCTAAAATGTTCACAAACCACGGCCGCAAGATGAAAAGCCTATGCTTCGCGCGTCATGACCTCGTGCGATTTTACACGAATATTATCAAAGAGGTATTTCTGCAGATTATTGAGAAAAACATACAGCTGGCATATGCTTTCAAGATCAATAGCTCCTAGATGATAGGGCCTAGGGCCTTCAAAACACTTCTAAATTGTTCACAAACCACGGGTGCAAGACGCAGAGCTTATGTTTCGCGCGTCATGAGCTCGTGCGATTTTACACGAATCTTTTCAATAAGGTATTTCTGCCGATTATTGAGAAAAACATACAGCTGGCAAATGCTTTCAAGATCAATAGCTCCTAGATGATAGGGCCTAGGGCCTTCAAATCACTTCTAAAATGTTCACAAACCACGGCCGCAAGATGAAAAGCCTATGCTTCGCGCGTCATGACCTCGTGCGATTTTACACGAATATTATCAAAGAGGTATTTCTGCCGATTATTGAGAAATTCGTACAGCTGGCAAATGCTTTCAAGATCAATGGCTCCTAGATGATAGGGCCTAGGGCCTTCAAACCACTTCTAAAATGTTCACAATCCACGGCCGCAAGACGAAGAGCCTATGCTTTGCGCGTCATGACCTCGTGCGATTTTACACGAATATTTTCAATGAGGTATTTCTGCCGATTATTGAGAAAAACGTACAGCTGCCAAATGCTTTCAAGTTCAATAGCTCCTAGATGATACGGCCTAGGGCCTTCAAAACACGTCTAAATTGTTCACAAACCACGGGCGCAAGACGCAGAGCCTATGTTTCGCGCGTCATGACCTCGTGCGATTTTACATGAATATTTTCAATGAGGTATTTCTGCCGATTATTGAGAAAAACATACAGCTGGCAAATGCTTTCAAGATCAATAGCTCCTAGATGATAGGGCCTAGGGCCTTCAAACCACTTCTAAATTGTTGACAAACCACGGGCACAAGACGCGGGGCCAATGTTTCCCGCGTCATGACCTCGTGCGATTTTACACGAATATTTTCAATGAGGTATTTCTGCCGATTATTGAGAAAAACGTACAGCTGGCAAATGCTTTCAAGTTCAATTGCTCTTAGATGATAGGGCCTAGGGACTTCAAACCACTTCTAAATATTTCACAAACCACGGGCGCAAGACGCAGAGCCTATGCTTCGCGCGTCATGACCTCGTGCGATTTTACACAAATATTTTCAATGAGGAATTTCTGCGGATTATTGAGAAAAACATACAGCTGGCAAATGCTTTCAAGATCAATAGCTCCTAGATGATAGGGCCTAGGGCCTTCAAATCACTTCTAAATTGTTCACAAACCACGGACACAAGACGCAGAGCCAATGTTTCGCGCGTCATGACCTCTTGCGATTTTACACAAATATTTTCAATGAGTTATTTCTGCCGATTATTGAGAAAAACGTACAGCTGGCAAATGCTTTCAAGATCAATAGCTCCTAGATGATAGGGCCTAGGGCCTTCAAACCACTTCTAAAATGTTCACAATCCACGGTCGCAAGATGAAGAGCCAATGCTTCGTGCGTCATGACCTCGTGCGATTTTACACGAATATTGTGAATGAGGTATTTCTGCCGATTATTGAGAAAAACGTACAGCTGCCAAATGCTTTCAAGTTCAATAGCTCCTAGATGATACGGCCTAGGGCCTTCAAAACACTTCTAAATTGTTCACAAACCACGGGCGCAAGACGCAGAGCCTATGATTCGCGCGTCATGACCTTGTGCGATTTTACACGAATATTTTCAATGAGGTATTTCTGCTGATTATTGAGAAAAACGTACAGCTGGCAAATGCTTTCAAGATCAATTGCTCCTAGATGTTAGGGCCTAGGGCCTTCAAAACACTTCTAAATTGTTCACAAACCACGGGCGCAAGACGCAGAGTCTATGAATCGCGCGTCATGACCTCGTGCGATTTTACATGAATATTATCAATGAGGTATTTCTGCCGATTATTGAGAAAAACATACAGCTGGCAAATGCTTTCAAGTTCAATTGCTCTTAGATGATAGGGCCTAGGGCCTTCAAACCACTTCTAAATATTTCACAAACCACGGGCGCAAGACGCAGAGCCTATGTTTCGCACGTCATGACCTCGTGCGATTTTACACAAATATTTTCAATGAGGAATTTCTGCGGATTTTTGAGAAAAACATACAGCTGGCAAATGCTTTCAAGATCAATAGCTCCTAGATGATAGGGCCTAGGGCCTTCAAACCACTTCTAAAATGTTCACAAACAATGGCCGCAAGACGAAGAGCCTATGCTTCGCGCGTCATGACCTCGTGCGATTTTACACGAATATTTTCAATGAGGTATTTCTGCGGATTATTGAGAAAAACGTACAGCTGCCAAATGCTTTCAAGTTCAAAAGCTCCTAGATGATACGGCCAAGGGCCTTCAAAACACTTCTAAATTGTTCACAAACCACGGGCGCAAGACGCAGAGCCTATGTTTCGCGCGTCATGACCTCGTGCGATTTTACATGAATATTATCAATGAGGTATTTCTGCCGATTATTGAGAAAAACATACAGCTGGCAAATGCTTTCAAGTTCAATTGCTCTAAGATGATAGGGCCTAGGGCCTTCAAACCACTTCTAAATATTTCACAAACCACGGGCGCAAGACGCAGAGCCTATGCTTTGCGCGTCATGACCTCGTGCGATTTTACACGAATATTTTCAATGAGGTATATCTGCCGATTATTGAGAAAAACGTACAGCTGGCAAATGCTTTCAAGTTCAATTGCTCCTAGATGTTAGGGCCAAGGGCCTTCAAAACACTTCTAAATATTTCACAAACCACGGGCGCAAGACGCAGAGCCTATGCTTCGCGCGTCATGACCTCGTGCGATTTTACACGAATATTTTCAATGAGGTATTTCTGCCGATTATTGAGAAAAACGTACAGCTGCCAAATGCTTTCAAGCTCAATAGCTCCTAGATGATACGGCCTAGGGCCTTCAAAACACTTCTAAAATTTTCACAAACCACGGCCGCAAGACGAAGAGCCTATGTTTCGCGCGTCATGACCTCGTGCGATTTTACACGAATATTGTCAAAGAGGTATTTCTGCCGATTATTGAGAAAAACATACAGCTGGCAAATGCTTTCAAGATCAATAGCTCCTAGATGATAGGGCCTAGGGCCTTCAAACAACTTCTAAAATGTTCACAAACCACGGCCGCAAGACGCAGAGCCTATGATTCGCGCGTCATGACCTTGTGCGATTTTACACGAATACTTTCAATGAGGTATTTCTGCTGATTATTGAGAAAAACGTACAGCTGGCAAATGCTTTCAAGATCAATTGCTCCTAGATGTTAGGGCCTAGGGCCTTCAAAACACTTCTAAATTGTTCACAAACCACGGGCGCAAGACGCAGAGCCTATGAATCGCGCGTCATGACCTCGTGCGATTTTACATGAATATTATCAATGAGGTATTTCTGCCGATTATTGAGAAAAACATACAGCTGGCAAATGCTTTCAAGTTCAATTGCTCTTAGATGATAGGGCCTAGGGCCTTCAAACCACTTCTAAATATTTCACAAACCACGGGCGCAAGACGCAGAGCCTATGATTCGCACGTCATGACCTCGTGCGATTTTACACAAATATTTTCAATGAGGAATTTCTGCGGATTTTTGAGAAAAACATACAGCTGGCAAATGCTTTCAAGATCAATAGCTCCTAGATGATAGGGCCTAGGGCCTTCAAACCACTTCTAAAATGTTCACAAACCACGGCCGCAAGACGAAGAGCCTATGCTTCGCGCGTTGTGACCTCGTGCGATTTTACACGAATATTTTCAAAGAGATATTTCTGCCGATTATTGAGAAAAACGTACAGCTGGCAAATGCTTTCAAGATCAATAGCTCCTCGATGATAGGGCCTAGGGCCTTCAAATCACTTCTAAATTGTTCACAAACCACGGGCACAAGACGCAGAGCCAATGTTTCGCGCGTCATGACCTCGTGCGATTTTACACGAATATTTTCAATGAGGTATTTCAGCCGATTATTGAGAAAAACGTACAGCTGGCAAATGCTTTCAAGTTCAATTGCTCCTAGATGTTAGGGCCTAGGGCCTTCAAACCACTTCTAAATATTTCACAAACCACGGGCGCAAGACGCAGAGCCTATGCTTCGCGCGTCATGACCTCGTGCGATTTTACACGAATATTTTCAATGAGGTATTTCTGCCGATTATTGAGAAAAACATACAGCTGGCAAATGCTTTCAAGTTCAATAGCTCCTAGATGATACGGCCTAGGGCCTTCAAAACACTTCTAAATTGTTCACAAACCACGGGCGCAAGATGCAGAGCCTATGTTTCGCGCGTCATGATCTCGTGCGATTTTACATGAATATTTTCAATGAGGTATTTCTGCCGATTATAGAGAAAAACATACATCTGGCAAATGCTTTCGAGATCAATAGCTCCTAGATGATAGGGCCTAGGGCCTTCAAAACACTTCAAAATTGTTGACAAACCACGGGCACAAGACGCAGAGCCAATGTTTCGCGCGTCATGACCTTGTGCGATTTTACACAAATATTTTCAAAGAGGTATTTCTGTGGATTATTGAGACAAATGTACAGCTGGCAAATGCTTTCAAGATCAATAGCTCCTAGATGATAGGGCCTAGGGCCTTCAAACCACTTCTAAAATGTTCACAAACCACGGTCGCAAGATGAAGAGCCAATGCTTCGCGCGTCATGACCTCGTGCGATTTTACACGAATATTTTCAATGAGGGATTTCTGCCGATTATTGAGAAAAACGTACAGCTGCCAAATGCTTTCAAGTTCAAAAGCTCCTAGATGATACGGCCTAGGGCCTTCAAAACACTTCTAAATTGTTCACAAACCACGGGAGCAAGACGCAGAGCCTATGTTTCGCGCGTCATGACCTCGTGCGATTTTACATGAATATTATCAATGAGGTATTTCTGCCGATTATTGAGAAAAACATACAGCTGGCAAATGCTTTCAAGTTCAATTGCTCCTAGATCTTAGTGCCTAGGGCCTTCAAACCACTTCTAAATATGTGACAAACCACGGGCGCAAGACGCAGAGCCTATGCTTCACGCGTCATGACCTCGTGCGATTTTACACGAATATTTTCAATGAGGTATTTCTGCCGATTATTGAGAAAAACATACAGCTGGGAAATGCTTTCAAGTTCAATAGCTCCTAGATGATACGGCCTAGGGCCTTCAAAACACTTCTAAATATTTCACAAACCACGGGGGCAAGACGCAGAGCCTATGCTTTGCGCGTCATGACCTCGTGCGATTTTACACGAATATTTTCAATGAGGTATTTCTGCCGATTATTGAGAAAAACGTAGAGCTGGCAAATGCTTTCAAGTTCAATTGCTCCTAGATGTTAGGGCCAAGGGCCTTCAAAACACTTCTAAATATTTCACAAACCACGGGCGCAAGACGCAGAGCCTATGCTTCGCGCGTCATGACCTCGTGCGATTTTACACGAATATTTTCAATGAGGTATTTCTGCCGATTATTGAGAAAAACGTACAGCTGCCAAATGCTTTCAAGCTCAATAGCTCCTAGATGATACGGCCTAGGGCCTTCAAAACACTTCTAAAATTTTCACAAACCACGGCCGCAAGACGAAGAGCCTATGTTTCGCGCGTCATGACCTCGTGCGATTTTACACGAATATTGTCAAAGAGGTATTTCTGCCGATTATTGAGAAAAACATACAGCTGGCAAATGCTTTCAAGATCAATAGCTCCTAGATGATAGGGCCTAGGGCCTTCAAATCACTTCTAAAATGTTCACAAACCACGGCCGCAAGACGAAGAGCCTATGCTTCGCGCGTCATGACCTTGTGCGATTTTACACGAATATTTTCAAAGAGGTATTTCTGCCGATTATTGAGAAAAACATACAGCTGCCAAATGCTTTCAAGTTCAAAAGCTCCTAGATGATACGGCCTAGGGCCTTCAAAACACTTCAAAATTGTTCACAAACCACGGGCGCACGACGCAGAGCCTATGTTTCGCGCAACATGACCTCGTGCGATTTTACATGAATATTTTCAATGAGGTATTTCTGCCGATTATTGAGAAAAACATACATCTGGCAAATGCTTTCAAGATCAATAGCTCCTAGATGATAGGGCCTAGGGCCTTCAAACAACTTCTAAAATGTTCACAAACCACGGCCGCAAGACGCAGAGCCTATGATTCGCGCGTCATGACCTTGTGCGATTTTACACGAATACTTTCAATGAGGTATTTCTGCTGATTATTGAGAAAAACGTACAGCTGGCAAATGCTTTCAAGATCAATTGCTCCTAGATGTTAGGGCCTAGGGCCTTCAAAACACTTCTAAATGGTTCACAAACCACGGGCGCAAGACGCAGAGCCTATGAATCGCGCGTCATGACCTCGTGCGATTTTACATGAATATTATCAATGAGGGATTTCTGCCGATTATTGAGAAAAACATACAGCTGGCAAATGCTTTCAAGTTCAATTGCTCTTAGATGATAGGGCCTAGGGCCTTCAAACCACTTCTAAATATTTCACAAACCACGGCCGCAAGACGAAGAGCCTATCCTTCGCGCGTCATGACCTTGTGCGATTTTACACAAATATTGTCAAAGAGGTATTTCTGCCGATTATTGAGAAAAACATACAGCTGGCATATGCTTTCAAGATCAATAGCTCCTAGATGATAGGGCCTAGGGCCTTCAAAACACTTCTAAAATGTTCACAAACCAGGGTCGCAAGACGAAGAGCCTATGTTTCGCGCGTCATGACCTCGTGCGATTTTACACGAATATTATCAATGAGGTATTTCTGCCGATTATTGAGAAAAACATACAGCTGGCAAATGCTTTCAAGATCAATAGCTCCTAGATGATAGGGCCTAAGGCCTTCAAATCACTTCTAAAATGTTCACAAACCACGGCCGCAAGACGAAGAGCCTATGCTTCGCGCGTCATGACCTCGTGCGATTTTACACAAATATTTTCAAAGAGGTATTTCTGCCGATTATTGAGAAAAACATACAGCTGGCAAATGCTTTCAAGATCAATAGCTCCTAGATGATAGGGCCTAGGGCCTTCAAACCACTTCTAAAACGTTCACAAACCACGGCCGCAAGCCGAAGAGCCTATGCTTCGCGCGTCATGACCTCGTGCGATTTTACACGAATATTGTCAAAGAGGTATTTCTGCGGATTATTGAGAAAAAACGTACAGCTGGCAAATGCTTTCAAGATCAATAGCTCCTAGATGATAGGGCCTAGGGCCTTCAAACCACTTCTAAAATGTTCACAAACAACGGCCGCAAGACGAAGAGCCTATGCTTCGCGCGTCATGACCTTGTGCGATTTTACACGAATATTTTCAATGAGGGATTTCTGTCGATTATTGAGAAAAACGTACAGCTGCCAAATGCTTTGAAGTTAAAAAGCTCCTAGATGATAAGGCCTAGGGCCTTCAAAACATTTCAAAATTGTTCACAAACAACGGGCGCAAGACGCAGAGCCTATGCTTCGTGCGTCATGACCTCGTGTGATTTAACACGAATATTTTTAATGAGGTATTTCTGCGGATTATTGAGAAAAACATACAGCTGGCAAATGCTTTCAAGTTCAATAGCTCCTAGATGATACGGCCTAGGGCCTTCAAAACACTTCTAAACTGTTCACAAACCACGGGCGCAAGACGCAGAGCCTATGTTTCGCACGTCATGACCTCGTGCGATTTTACATGAATATTTTCATTGAGGTATTTCTGCCGATTGAGAAAAACATACAGCTGGCAAATGCTTTCAAGATCAATAGCTCCTAGATGATAGGGCCTAGGGCCTTCAAAACACATCTAAATTGTTGACAAACCACGGGCACAAGAGGCAGAGCCAATGTTTCGCGCGTCATGACCTTGTGCGATTTTACACAAATATTTTCAATGAGGTATTTCTGCCGATTATTGAGAAAAACGTACAGCTGGCAAATGCTTTCAAGATCAATAGCTCCTAGATGATAGGGCCTAGGGCCTTCAAACCACTTCTAAAATGTTCACAAACCACGGCCGCAAGACAAAGAGCCTATGCTTCGCGCCTCATGACCTCGTGCGATTTTACACAAATATTTTCAAAGAGGTATTTCTGCGGATTATTGAGAAAAATGTACAGGTGGGAAATGCTTTCAAGATCAATAGCTCCTAGATGATAGGGCCTAGGGCCTTCAAACGACTTCTAAATTGTTCACAAACCACGGGCACAAGACGCAGAGCCAATGTTTCGCGCGTCATGACCTCGTGCGATTTTACACGAATATTTTCAATGAGGTATTTCTGCCGATTATTGAGAAAAACATACAGCTGGCAAATGCTTTCAAGATCAATAGCTCCTAGATGATAGGGCCTAGGGCCTTCAAACCACTTCTAAAATGTTCACAAACCACGGCCGCAAGACGAAGAGCCTATGTTTCGCGCGTCATGACCTCGTGCGATTTTACATGAATATTTTCAATGAGGTATTTCTGCCGATTATTGAGAAAAACATACAGCTGGCAAATGCTTTCAAGATCAATAGCTCCTAGATGATAGGGCCTAGGGCCTTCAAATCACTTCTAAAATGTTCACAAACCACGGCCGCAAGACGAAAAGCCTATGCTTCGCGCGTAATGACCTCGTGCGATTTTACACGAATATTTTCAAAGACGTATTTCTGCGGATTATTGAGAAAAACGTACAGCTGGCAAATGCTTTCAAGATCAATAGCTCCTAGATGATAGGGCCTAGGGCCTTCAAATCACTTCTAAATTGTTCACAAACCACGGGCACAAGACGGAGAGCCAATGTTTCGCGCGTCATGACCTCGTGCGATTTTACACGAAAATTTTCAAAGAGGCATTTCTGCCGATTATTGAGAAAAACATACAGCTGGCAAATGCTTTCAAGATCAATAGCTCCTAGATGATAGGGCCTAGGGCCTTCAAACCACTTCTAAAATGTTCACAAACCACGGCCGCAAGACGAAGAGCCTATGCTTCGCGCGTCATGACCTCGTGCGATTTTACACGAATATTTTCAATGAGGTATTTCTGCCGATTATTGAGAAAAACATACAGCTGGCAAATGCTTTCAAGTTCAATTGCTCCTAGATGTTAGGGCCTAGGGCCTTCAAACGACTTCTAAATATTTCACAAACCACGGGCGCAAGACGCAGAGCCTATGCTTCGCGCGTCATGACCTCGTGCGATTTTACATGAATATTTTCAATGAGGTATTTCTGCGGATTATTGAGAAAAACATACAGCTGGCAAATGCTTTCAAGATCAATAGCTCCTAGATGATAGGGCCTAGGGCCTTCAAACCACTTCTAAAATGTTCAAAAACCACAGCCGCAAGACGAAGAGCATATGCTTCGCGCGTCATGACCTCGTGCGATTTTACACAAATATTTTCAATGAGGGATTTCTGCCGATTATTGAGAAAAACGTACAGCTGCCAAATGCTTTCAAGTTCAAAAGCTCCTAGATGATACGGCCTAGGGCCTTCAAAACACTTCTAAATTGTTCACAAACCACGGGCGCAAGACGCAGAGCCTATGTTTCGCGCGTCATGACCTCGTGCGATTTTACATGAATATTTTCAATGAGGTATTTCTGCCGATTATTGAGAAAAACATACAGCTGGCAAATGCTTTCAAGATCAATAGCTCCTAGATGATAGGGCCTAGGGCCTTCAAATCACATCTAAATTGTTCACAAACCACGGCCGCAAGACGAAAAGCCTATGCTTCGCGCGTAATGCCCTCGTGCGATTTTACACGAATATTTTCAAAGACGTATTTCTGCGGATTATTGAGAAAAACGTACAGCTGGCAAATGCTTTCAAGATCAATAGCTCCTAGATGATAGGGCCTAGGGCCTTCAAACCACTTCTAAAATGTTCACAAACCACGGCCGCAAGACGAAGAGCCTATGCTTCGCGCGTCATGACCTCGTGCCATTTTACACGAATATTTTCAATGAGGTATTTCTGCCGATTATTGAGAAAAACATACAGCTGGCAAATGCTTTCAAGTTCAATTGCTCCTAGATGTTAGGGCCTAGGGCCTTCAAACGACTTCTAAATATTTCACAAACCACGGGCGCAAGACGCAGAGCCTATGCTTCGCGCGTCATGACCTTGTGCGATTTTACACGAATATTTTCAATGAGGTATTTCTGCGGATTATTGAGAAAAACATACAGCTGGCAAATGCTTTCAAGATTAATAGCTCCTAGATGATAGGACCTAGGGCCTTCAAACCACTTCTAAAATGTTCACAAACCACAGCCGCAAGACGAAGAGCCTATGCATCGCGCGTCATGACCTCGTGCGATTTTACATGAATATTTTCAATGAGGTATTTCTGCCGATTATTGAGAAAAACATACAGCTGGCAAATGCTTTCAAGATCAATAGCTCCTAGATGATAGGGCCTAGGGCCTTCAAATCACTTCTAAAATGTTCACAAACCACGGCCGCAAGACGAAAAGCCTATGCTTCGCGCGTAATGACCTCGTGCGATTTTACACGAATATTTTCAAAGACGTATTTCTGCGGATTATTGAGAAAAACGTACAGCTGGCAAATGCTTTCAAGATCAATAGCACCAAGATGATAGGGCCTAGGGCCTTCAAATCACTTCTAAATTGTTCACAAACCACGGGCACAAGACGAAGAGCCAATGTTTCGCGCGTCATGACCTCGTGCGATTTTACACGAATATTTTCAAAGAGGCATTTCTGCCGATTATTGAGAAAAACATACAGCTGGCAAATGCTTTCAAGATCAATAGCTCCTAGATGATAGGGCCTAGGGCCTTAAACCACTTCTAAAATGTTCACAAACCACGGCTGCAAGACGAAGAGCCTATGCTTCGCGCGTCATGACCTCGTGCGATTTTACACGAATATTTTCAATGAGGTATTTCTGCCGATTATTGAGAAAAACATACAGCTGGCAAATGCTTTCAAGTTCAATTGCTCCTAGATGTTAGGGCCTAGGGCCTTCAAACGACTTCTAAATATTTCACAAACCACGGGTGCAAGACGCAGAGCCTATGCTTCGCGCGTCATGACCTTGTGCGATTTTACATGAATATTTTCAAAGAGGTATTTCTGCGGATTATTGAGAAAAACGTACAGCTGGCAAATGCTTTGAAGATCAATAGCTCCTAGATGATAGGGCCTAGGGCCTTCAAACCACTTCTAAAATGTTCACAAACCAAGGCCGCAAGACGAAGAGCCTATGCTTCGCGCGTCATGACCTCGTGCGATTTTACACGAATATTTTCAATGAGGTATTTCTGCCGATTATTGAGGAAAAACGTACAGCTGGCAAATGCTTTCAAGTTCAATTGCTCCTAGATGTTAGGGCCTAGGGCCTTCAAAACACTTCTAAATTGTTCACAAACCACGGGTGCAAGACGCAGAGCCTATGTTTCGCACGTCATGACCTCGTGCGATTTCACACGAATATTTTCAATGAGGTATTTCTGCCGATTATTGAGAAAAACGTACAGCTGGCAAATGCTTTCAAGATCAATAGCTCCTAGATGATAGGGCCTAGGGCCTTCAAACCACTTCTAAAATGTTCACAAACCACGGCCGCAAGACGAAGAGCCTATGCTTCGCGCGTCATGACCTCATGCAATTTTACACGAATATTTTCAAAGAGGAATTTTTGCCGATTATTGAGAAAAACGTACAGCTGGCAAATGCTTTCAAGATCAAACGCTCCTAGATGATAGGGCCTAGGGCCTTCAAACCACTTCTAAAATGTTCACAAACCACGGCCGCAAGACGAAGAGCCAATGCTTCGCGCGTCATGACCTCGTGCGATTTTACATGAATATTTTCAATGAGGTATTTCTGCCGATTATTGAGAAAAACATACAGCTGGCAAATGCTTTCAAGATCAATAGCTCCTAGATGATAGGGCCTAGAGCCTTCAAATCACATCTAAAATGTTCACAAACCACGGCCGCAAGACGAAAAGCCTATGCTTCGCGCGTAATGACCTCGTGCGATTTTACACGAATATTTTCAAAGACGTATTTCTGCGGATTATTGAGAAAAACGTACAGCTGGCAAATACTTTCAAGATCAATAGCTCCTAGATGATAGGGCCTAGGGCCTTCAAACCACTTCTAAAATGTTCACAAACCACGGCCGCAAGACGAAGAGCCTATGCTTCGCGCGTCATGACCTCGTGCCATTTTACACGAATATTTTCAATGAGGTATTTCTGCCGATTATTGAGAAAAACATACAGCTGGCAAATGCTTTCAAGTTCAATTGCTCTTAGATGTTAGGGCCTAGGGCCTTCAAACGACTTCTAAATATTTCACAAACCACGGGCGCAAGACGCAGAGCCTATGCTTCGCGCGTCATGACCTTGTGCGATTTTACACGAATATTTTCAATGAGGTATTTCTGCGGATTATTGAGAAAAACATACAGCTGGCAAATGCTTTCAAGATCAATAGCTCCTAGATGATAGGGCCTAGGGCCTTCAAACCACTTCTAAAATGTTCACATACCAAGGCCGCAAGACGAAGAGCCTATGCTTCGCGCGTCATGACCTCGTGCGATATTACACGAATATTTTCAATGAGGGATTTCTGCCGATTATTGAGGAAAAACGTACAGCTGGCAAATGCTTTCAAGTTCAATTGCTCCTAGATGTTAGGGCCTAGGGCCTTCAAACGACTTCTAAATATTTCACAAACCACGGGCGCAAGACGCAGAGCCTATGCTTCGCGCGTCATGACCTCGTGCGATTTTACACGAATATTTTCAATGAGGTATTTTTGAGGATTATTGAGAAAAACATACAGCTGGCAAATGCTTTCAAGATCAATAGCTCTTAGATGATAGGGCCTAGGGCCTTCAAACCACTTCTAAAATGTTCACAAACCACAGCCGCAAGACGAAGAGCCTATGCTTCGCGCGTCATGACCTCGTGTGATTTTACACGAATATTTTCAATGAGGGATTTCTGCCGATTATTGAGAAAAACGTACAGCTGCCAAATGCTTTCAAGTTCAAAAGCTCCTAGATGATACGGCCTAGGGCCTTCAAAACACTTCTAAATTGTTCACAAACCATGGGCGCAAGACGCAGAGCCTATGTTTCGCGCGTCATGACCTCGTGCGATTTTACATGAATATTTTCAATGAGGTATTTCTGCCGATTATTGAGAAAAACATACAGCTGGCAAATGCTTTCAAGTTCAATTGCTCTTAGATGTTAGGGCCTAGGGCCTTCAAACGACTTCTAAATATTTCACAAACCACGGGCGCAAGACGCAGAGCCTATGCTTCGCGCGTCATGACCTTGTGCGATTTTACACGAATATTTTCAATGAGGTATTTCTGCGGATTATTGAGAAAAACATACAGCTGGCAAATGCTTTCAAGATCAATAGCTCCTAGATGATAGGGCCTAGGGCCTTCAAACCACTTCTAAAATGTTCACATACCAAGGCCGCAAGACGAAGAGCCTATGCTTCGCGCGTCATGACCTCGTGCGATTTTACACGAATATTTTCAATGAGGGATTTCTGCCGATTATTGAGGAAAAACGTACAGCTGGCAAATGCTTTCAAGTTCAATTGCTCCTAGATGTTAGGGCCTAGGGCCTTCAAACGACTTCTAAATATTTCACAAACCACGGGCGCAAGACGCAGAGCCTATGCTTCGCGCGTCATGACCTCGTGCGATTTTACACGAATATGTTCAATGAGGTATTTTTGAGGATTATTGAGAAAAACATACAGCTGGCAAATGCTTTCAAGATCAATAGCTCTTAGATGATAGGGCCTAGGGCCTTCAAACCACTTCTAAAATGTTCACAAACCACAGCCGCAAGACGAAGAGCCTATGCTTCGCGCGTCATGACCTCGTGTGATTTTACACGAATATTTTCAATGAGGGATTTCTGCCGATTATTGAGAAAAACGTACAGCTGCCAAATGCTTTCAAGTTCAAAAGCTCCTAGATGATACGGCCTAGGGCCTTCAAAACACTTCTAAATTGTTCACAAACCATGGGCGCAAGACGCAGAGCCTATGTTTCGCGCGTCATGACCTCGTGCGATTTTACATGAATATTTTCAATGAGGTATTTCTGCCGATTATTGAGAAAAACATACAGCTGGCAAATGCTTTCAAGATCAATAGCTCCTAGATGATAGGGCCTAGGGCCTTCAAATCACTTCTAAAATGTTCACAAACCACGGCCGCAAGACGAAAAGCCTATGCTTCGCGCGTAATGACCTCGTGCGATTTTACACGAATATTTTCAAAGACGTATTTCTGCGGATTATTGAGAAAAATGTACAGCTGGCAAATGCTTTCAAGATCAATAGCTCCTAGATGATAGGGCCTAGGGCCTTCAAATCACTTCTAAATTGTTCACAAACCACGGGCACAAGACGGAGAGCCAATGATTCGCGCGTCATGACCTCGTGCGATTTTACACGAATATTTTCAAAGAGGCATTTCTGCCGATTATTGAGAAAAACATACAGCTGGCAAATGCTTTCAAGATCAATAGCTCCTAGATGATAGGGCCTAGGGCCTTCAAACCACTTCTAAAATGTTCACAAACCACGGCCGCAAGACGAAGAGCCTATGCTTCGCGCGTCATGACCTCGTGCGATTTTACACTAATATTTTCAATGAGGTATTTCTGCCGATTATTGAGAAAAACATACAGCTGGCAAATGCTTTCAAGTTCAATTGCTCCTAGATGTTAGGGCCTAGGGCCTTCAAACGACTTCTAAATATTTCACAAACCACGGGTGCAAGACGCAGAGCCTATGCTTCGCGCGTCATGACCTTGTGCGATTTTACACGAATATTTTCAAAGAGGTATTTCTGCGGATTATTGAGGAAAAACGTACAGCTGGCAAATGCTTTCAAGATCAATAGCTCTTAGATGATAGGGCCTAGGGCCTTCAAACCACTTCTAAAATGTTCACAAACCACAGCCGCAAGACGAAGAGCCTATGCTTCGCGCGTCATGACCTCGTGTGATTTTACACGAATATTTTCAATGAGGGATTTCTGCCGATTATTGAGAAAAACGTACAGCTGCCAAATGCTTTCAAGTTCAAAAGCTCCTAGATGATACGGCCTAGGGCCTTCAAAACACTTCTAAATTGTTCACAAACCATGGGCGCAAGACGCAGAGCCTATGTTTCGCGCGTCATGACCTCGTGCGATTTTACATGAATATTTTCAATGAGGTATTTCTGCCGATTATTGAGAAAAACATACAGCTGGCAAATGCTTTCAAGATCAATAGCTCCTAGATGATAGGGCCTAGGGCCTTCAAATCACTTCTAAAATGTTCACAAACCACGGCCGCAAGACGAAAAGCCTATGCTTCGCGCGTAATGACCTCGTGCGATTTTACACGAATATTTTCAAAGACGTATTTCTGCGGATTATTGAGAAAAATGTACAGCTGGCAAATGCTTTCAAGATCAATAGCTCCTAGATGATAGGGCCTAGGGCCTTCAAATCACTTCTAAATTGTTCACAAACCACGGGCACAAGACGGAGAGCCAATGATTCGCGCGTCATGACCTCGTGCGATTTTACACGAATATTTTCAAAGAGGCATTTCTACCGATTATTGAGAAAAACATACAGCTGGCAAATGCTTTCAAGATCAATAGCTCCTAGATGATAGGGCCTAGGGCCTTCAAACCACTTCTAAAATGTTCACAAACCACGGCCGCAAGACGAAGAGCCTATGCTTCGCGCGTCATGACCTCGTGCGATTTTACACTAATATTTTCAATGAGGTATTTCTGCCGATTATTGAGAAAAACATACAGCTGGCAAATGCTTTCAAGTTCAATTGCTCCTAGATGTTAGGGCCTAGGGCCTTCAAACGACTTCTAAATATTTCACAAACCACGGGCGCAAGACGCAGAGCCTATGCTTCGCGCGTCATGACCTTGTGCGATTTTACACGAATATTTTCAAAGAGGTATTTCTGCGGATTATTGAGAAAAACGTACAGCTGGCAAATGCTTTCAAGATCAATAGCTCCTAGATGATAGGGCCTAGGGCCTTCAAACCACTTCTAAAATGTTCACAAACCAAGGCCGCAAGACGAAGAGCCTATGCTTCGCGCGTCATGACCTCGTGCGATTTTACACGAATATTTTCAATGAGGTATTTCTGCCGATTATTGAGGAAAAACGTACAGCTGGCAAATGCTTTCAAGTTCAATTGCTCCTAGATGTTAGGGCCTAGGGCCTTCAAACGACTTCTAAATATTTCACAAACCACGGGCGCAAGACACAGAGCCTATGCTTCGCGCGTCATGACCTCGTGCGATTTTACACGAATATTTTCAATGAGGTATTTCTGCGGATTATTGAGAAAAACATACAGCTGGCAAATGCTTTCAAGTTCAATAGCTCATAGATGTTAGGGCCTAGGGCCTTCAAACCACTTCTAAATATTTCACAAACCACGGACGCAAGACGCAGAGCCAATGCTTCGCACGTCATGACCTCGTGCGATTATACACGAATATTTTCAATGAGGGATTTCCGCCGATTATTGAGAAAAACGTACAGCTGCCAAATACTTTCAAGTTCAATAGCTCCTAGATGATATGGCCTAGGGCCTTCAAAACACTTCTAAATTTTTCACAAACCACGGGTGCAAGACGCAGAGCCTATGTTTCGCACGTCATGACCTCGTGCGATTTCACACGAATATTTTCAATGAGGTATTTCTGCGGATTATTGAGAAAAACGTACAGCTGGCAAATGCTTTCAAGATCAATAGCTCCTAGATGATAGGGCCTAGGGCCTTCAAACCACTTCTAAAATGTTCACAAACCACGGCGGCAAGACGCAGAGCCTATGATTCGCGCGTCATGACCTCGTGCGCTTTTACACGAATATTTTCAATGAGGTATTTCTGCCGATTATTGAGAAAAACATACAGCTGGCAAATGCTTTCAAGATCAATAGTTCCTAGATGATAGGGCCTAGGGTCTACAAACCACTTCTAAATTGTTCACAAACCACTTGCGCAACACGCAGAGCGTATGCTTCGCGCGTCATGACCTCGTGCGATTTTACACAAATATTTTCAATGAGGTATTTCTGCCGATTATTGAGAAAAACGTACAGCTGGCAAATGCTTTCAAGTTCAATTGCTCCTAGATGTTAGGGCCTAGGGCCTTCAAACCACTTCTAAAATGTTCACAAACCACGGCCGCAAGACGAAGAGCCTATGGTTCGCGCGTCATGACCTCGTGCGATTTTACACGAATATTTTCAAAGATGTATTTCTGCCGATTATTGAGAAAAACGTACAGCAGGCAAATGCTTTCAAGATCAATAGCTCCTAGATGATAGGGCCTAGGGCCTTCAAACTACTTCTAAAATGTTCACAAACCACGGCGGCAAGACACAGAGCCTATGTTTCGCGCGTCATGACCTCGTGCGCTTTTACACGAATATTTTCAATGAGGAATTTCTGCCGATTATTGAGAAAAACATACAGCTGGCAAATGCTCTCAAGATCAATAGTTCCTAGATGATAGGGCCTAGGGTCTACAAACCACTTCTAAATTGTTCACAAACCACGGGCGCAACACGCAGAGCCTATGCTTCGCGCGTCATGACCTCGTGCGATTTTACACAAATATTTTCAATGAGGCATGTCTGCCGATTATTGAGAAAAACGTACAGCTGGCAAATGCTTTCAAGTTCAATTGCTCCTAGATGTAAGGGCCTAGGGCCTTCAAACCACTTCTAAAATGTTCACAAACCACGGCCGTAAGACGAAGAGCCTATGGTTCGCGCGTCATGACCTCGTGCGATTTTACACGAATATTTTCAAAGATGTATTTCTGCCGATTATTGAGAAAAACGTACAGCTGGCAAATGCTTTCAAGATCAATAGCTGCTAGATGATAGGGCCTAGGGCCTTCAATCCACTTCTAAAATGTTCACAAACCACGGCCGGAAGACGAAGAGCCTATGCTTCGCGCGTCATGACCTCGTGCGATTTTACACAAATATTTTCAATGAGGTATTTCTGCCGATTATTGAGAAAAACGTACAGCTGGCAAATGCTTTAAAGTTCAATAGCTCCTAGATGATAGGTCCTAGGGCCTTCAAACCACTTCTAAAATGTTCACAAACCACGGGGCGCAAGACGCAGAGCCTATGCTTCGTGCGTCATGACCTTGTTTGATTTTACACAAATATTTTCAATGAGGTATTTCAGCCGATTATTGAGAAAAACGCACAGCTGGCAAATGCTTTCAAGTTCATTAGCCCCTAGACGATAGGGCCTAGGGCTTTCAAATCACTTCTAAATTCTACACAAACCACGGGCGCAAGACGAAGAGCCTATGCTTTGCGCGTCATGACCTCGTGCGATTTTACACGAATATTTTCAATGAGGTATTTCTGCCGATTATTGAGAAAAACGTACAGCTGCCAAATGATTTCAAGTTCAATAGCTCCTAGATGATACAGCCTAGGGCCTTCAAAACATTTCTAAATTGTTAACAACCCACGGGCGCAAGACGCAGAGCCTATGTTTCGCGCGTCATGACCTCGTGCGATTTTACACGAATATTTTCAAAGAGGTATTTCTGCCGATTATTGAGAAAAACATACAGCTGGCAAATGCTTTCAAGATCAATAGCTCCTAGATGATAGGGCCAAGGGCCTTCAAACCACTTCTAAAATGTTCACAAACCATGGGCGCAAGACGAAGAGCCTATGCTTCGCACGTCATGACCTCGTGCGATTTTACACAAATATTTTCAATGAGGTATTTCAGCCGATTATTGAGAAAAACGCACAGCTGGCAAATGCTTTCAAGTTCATTAGCCCCTAGACGATAGGGCCTAGGGCTTTCAAATCACTTCTAAATTCTACACAAACCACGGGCGCAAGACGAAGAGCCTATGCTTTGCGCGTCATGACCTCGTGCGATTTTACACGAATATTTTCAATGAGGTATTTCTGCCGATTATTGAGAAAAACGTACAGCTGCCAAATGCTTTCAAGTTCAATAGCTCCTAGATGATACAGCCAAGGGCCTTCAAAACACTTCTAAATTGTTAACAAACCACGGGCGCAAGACGCAGAGCCTATGTTTCGCGCGTCATGACCTCGTGCGATTTGACACGAATATTTTCAAAGAGGTATTTCTGCCAATTATTGAGAAAAACATACAGCTGGCAAATGCTTTCAAGATCAATAGCTCCTAGATGATAGGGCCAAGGGCCTTCAAACCACTTCTAAAATGTTCACAAACCACGGCCGCAAGACGAAGAGCCTATGCTTCGCGCGTCATGACCTCGTGCGATTTTACACAAATATTTTCAAAGAGGTATTTCTGCCGATTATTGAGAAAAACGTACAGCTGGCAAATGCTTTCAAGTTCAATAGCTCCTAGATGATAGGGCCTAGGGCCTTCAAACCACTTCTAAAATGTTCACAAACCACGGCCGTAAGACGAAGAGCCTATGCTTCGCGCGTCCTGACCTCGTGCGATTTTACACGAATATTTTCAAAGAGGTATTTCTGCGGATTATTGAGAAAAACATACAGCTGGCAAATGCTTTCAAGATCAAAAGCTCCTAGATGATAGGGCCTAGGGCCTTCAAACCACTTCTAAAATGTTCACAAACCACGGCCGCAAGACGAAGAGCCTATGCTTTGCGCGTCATGACCTCATGCGATTTTACACGAATATTTTCAATGAGGTATTTTTGCCGATTATTGAGAAAAACGTACAGCTGCCAAATGATTTCAAGTTCAATAGCTCCTAGATGATACAGCCTAGGGCCTTCAAAACACTTCTAAATTGTTAACAACCCACGGGCGCAAGACGCAGAGCCTATGTTTCGCGCGTCATGACCTCGTGCGATTTTACACGAATATTTTCAAAGAGGTATTTCTGCCGATTATTGAGAAAAACATACAGCTGGCAAATGCTTTCAAGATCAATAGCTCCTAGATGATAGGGCCAAGGGCCTTCAAACCACTTCTAAAATGTTCACAAACCATGGGCGCAAGACGAAGAGCCTATGCTTCGCACGTCATGACCTCGTGCGATTATACACAAATATTTTCAATGAGGTATTTCAGCCGATTATTGAGAAAAACGCACAGCTGGCAAATGCTTTCAAGTTCATTAGCCCCTAGACGATAGGGCCTAGGGCTTTCAAATCACTTCTAAATTCTACACAAACCACGGGCGCAAGACGAAGAGCCTATGCTTTGCGCGTCATGACCTCGTGCGATTTTACACGAATATTTTCAATGAGGTATTTCTGCCGATTATTGAGAAAAACGTACAGCTGCCAAATGCTTTCAAGTTCAATAGCTCCTAGATGATACAGCCAAGGGCCTTCAAAACACTTCTAAATTGTTAACAAACCACGGGCGCAAGACGCAGAGCCTATGTTTCGCGCGTCATGACCTCGTGCGATTTGACACGAATATTTTCAAAGAGGTATTTCTGCCAATTATTGAGAAAAACATACAGCTGGCAAATGCTTTCAAGATCAATAGCTCCTAGATGATAGGGCCAAGGGCCTTCAAACCACTTCTAAAATGTTCACAAACCACGGCCGCAAGACGAAGAGCCTATGCTTCGCGCGTCATGACCTCGTGCGATTTTACACGAATATTTTCAAAGAGGTATTTCTGCCGATTATTGAGAAAAACGTACAGCTGGCAAATGCTTTCAAGATCAATAGCTCCTAGATGATAGGGCCTAGGGCCTTCAAACCACTTCTAAAATGTTCACAAACCACGGCCGTAAGACGAAGAGCCTATGCTTCGCGCGTCCTGACCTCGTGCGATTTTACACGAATATTTTCAAAGAGGTATTTCTGCGGAATATTGAGAAAAACATACAGCTGGCAAATGCTTTCAAGATCAAAAGCTCCTAGATGATAGGGCCTAGGGCCTTCAAACCACTTCTAAAATGTTCACAAACCACGGCCGCAAGACGAAGAGCCTATGCTTTGCGCGTCATGACCTCATGCGATTTTACACGAATATTTTCAATGAGGTATTTTTGCCGATTATTGAGAAAAACGTACAGCTGGCAAATGCTTTCACGTTCAATTGCTCCCAGATGTTAGGGCCTAGGGCCTTCAAACCACTTCTAAAATGTTCACAACCCACGGCCGCAAGACGAAGAGCCTATGGTTCGCGCGTCATGACCTTGTGCGATTTTACACGAATATTTTCAAAGAGGTATTTCTGCGGATTATTGAGAAAAACATACAGCTGGCAAATGCTGTCAAGATCAATAGGTCCTAGATGATAGGGCCTAGGGCCTTCAAACCATTTCTAAAATGTTCACAAACCACAGCCGCAAGACGAAGAGCCTATGCTTTGAGCATCATGACCTCGTGCGATTTTACACGAATATTTTCAATGAGGTATTTCTGCCGATTATTGAGAAAAACGTACAGCTGCCAAATGCTTTCAAGTTCAATAGCTCCTAGATGATACGGTCTAGGGCCTTCAAAACACTTCTAAATTGTTCACAAACCATGGGCGCAAGACGCAGAGCCTATGTTTCGCGCGTCATGACCTCGTGCGATTTTACACGAATATTATCAATGAGGTATTTCTGCCGATTATTGAGAAAAACATACAGCTGGCAAATGCTTTCAAGATCAATAGCACCTAGATGATAGGGCCTAGGGCCTTCAAATCACTTCTAAAATGTTCACAAACCACGGCCGCAAGACGAAGAGCCTATGCTTCGCGCGTCATGACCTCGTGCGATTTTACACGAATATTTTCAAAGAGGTATTTCTGCCGATTATTGAGAAAAACGTACAGCTGGCAAATGCTTTCAAGATCAATAGCTCCTAGATGATAGGGCCTAGGGCCTTCAAACCACTTCTAAAATGTTCACAAACCACGGACGCAAGACGAAGAGCCAATGCTTCGCGCGTCATGACCTTGTGCGATTTCACACGAATATTATCAAAGAGATATTTCTGCGGATTATTGAGAAAAACATACAGCTGGCAAATGCTTTCAAGATCAATAGCTCCTAGATGATAGGGCCTAGGGCCTTCAAACCACTTCTAAAATGTTCACAAACCACGGCCGCAAGACGAAGAGCCTATGCTTTGCGCGTCATGACCTCATGCGATTTTACACGAATATTTTCAATGAGGTATTTCTGCCGATTATTGAGAAAAACGTACAGCTGCCAAATGCTTTCAAGTTCAATAGCTCCTAGATGATACGGCCTAGGGCCTTCAAAACACTTCTAAATTGTTCACAAACCACGGGCGCAAGACGCAGGGCCGATACTTCGCGCGTCATGACCTCGTGCGATTTTACACGAATATTTTCAAAGAGGTATTTCTGCCGATTATTGAGAAAAACGTACAGCTGCCAAATGCTTTCAAGTTCAATAGCTCCTAGATGATACGGTCTAGGGCCTTCAAAACACTTCTAAATTGTTCACAAACCATGGGCGCAAGACGCAGAGCCTATGTTTCGCGCGTCATGACCTCGTGCGATTTTACACGAATATTATCAATGAGGTATTTCTGCCGATTATTGAGAAAAACATACAGCTGGCAAATGCTTTCAAGATCAATAGCACCTAGATGATAGGGCCTAGGGCCTTCAAATCACTTCTAAAATGTTCACAAACCACGGCCGCAAGACGAAGAGCCTATGCTTCGCGCGTCATGACCTCGTGCGATTTTACACGAATATTTTCAAAGAGGTATTTCTGCCGATTATTGAGAAAAACGTACAGCTGGCAAATGCTTTCAAGATCAATAGCTCCTAGATGATAGGGCCTAGGGCCTTCAAACCACTTCTAAAATGTTCACAAACCACGGACGCAAGACGAAGAGCCTATGCTTCGCGCGTCATGACCTTGTGCGATTTCACACGAATATTATCAAAGAGATATTTCTGCGGATTATTGAGAAAAACATACAGCTGGCAAATGCTTTCAAGATCAATAGCTCCTAGATGATAGGGCCTAGGGCCTTCAAACCACTTCTAAAATGTTCACAAACCACGGCCGCAAGACGAAGAGCCTATGCTTTGCGCGTCATGACCTCATGCGATTTTACACGAATATTTTCAATGAGGTATTTCTGCCGATTATTGAGAAAAACGTACAGCTGCCAAATGCTTTCAAGTTCAATAGCTCCTAGATGATACGGCCTAGGGCCTTCAAAACACTTCTAAATTGTTCACAAACCACGGGCGCAAGACGCAGGGCCGATACTTCGCGCGTCATGACCTCGTGCGATTTTACACGAATATTTTCAAAGAGGTATTTCTGCCGATTATTGAGAAAAACGTTCAGCTGGCAAATGCTTTCAAGATCAATAGCTCCTAGATGATAGGGCCTAGGGCCTTCAAACCACTTCTAAAATCTTCACAAACCAGGGCCGCAAGACGAAGAGCCGATGCTTCGCGCGTCATGACCTCGTGCGATTTTACACGAATATTTTCAATGAGGTATTTCTGGCGATTATTGAGAAAAACATACAGCTGGCAAATGCTTTCAAGATCAATAGCTCCTAGATGATAGGGCCTAGGGCCTTCAAATTACTTCATAATTGTTCACAAACCACGGGCGCAAGACAAAGATCCTATGTTTCGCGCGTCATGACCTCGTGCGATTTTACACGAATATTTTCAATGAGGTATTTCTGCCTATTATTGAGAAAAACATACAGCTAGCAATTGCTTTCAGGATCAATAGCTCCAAGATGATAGGGCATAGGGCCTTCAAATCACTTCTAAATTGTTCACAAACCACGGGCGCAACACGCAGAGCAAATGTTTCGCGCGTCATGACCTCGTACGATTTTACACGAATATTTTCAATGAGGTATATCTGCGGATTATTGAGAAAAACATACAGCTGGCAAATGCTTTCAAGATCAATAGCTCCTAGATGATAGGGCCTAGGGCCTTCAAACCACTTCTAAAATGTTCACAAACCACGCGCGAAAGACGCAGAGCCTATGCTTCGCGCGTCATGACCTCGTGCGATTTTACATGAATATTATCAATGAGGTATTTCTGCGGATTATTGAGAAAAACGTACAGCTGGCAAATGCTTTCAAGTTCATTAGCTCCTAGACGATAGGGCCTAGGGCCTTCAAACCACTTCTAAATTGTTGACAAACCACGGGCACAAGACGCGGGGCCAATGTTTCGCGCGTCATGACCTCGTGCGATTTTACACAAATATTTTCAATGAGGTATTTCTGCCGATTATTGAGAAAAACGTACAGCTGCAAATGCTTTAAAGTTCAATAGCTCCTAGATGATAGGGCCTACGGTCTACAAACCACTTCTAAATTGTTCACAAACCACGGGCGCAAGACGCAGAGCCTAAGCTTCGCGCGTCATGACCTTGTACGATTTTACACGAATATTTTCAATGAGGTATTTCTGAAGATTATTGAGAAAAACATACAGCTGGCAAATGCTTTCAAGATCAATAGCACCTAGATGATAGGGCCTAGGGCCTTCAAATCACTTCTAAAATGTTCACAAACCACGGCCGCAAGACGAAGAGCCTATGCTTCGCGCGTCATGACCTCGTGCGATTTTACACGAATATTTTCAAAGAGGTATTTCTGCCGATTATTGAGAAAAACGTACAGCTGGCAAATGCTTTCAAGATCAATAGCTCCTAGATGATAGGGCCTAGGGCCTTCAAACCACTTCTAAAATGTTCACAAACCACGGACGCAAGACGAAGAGCCTATGCTTCGCGCGTCATGACCTTGTGCGATTTCACACGAATATTATCAAAGAGATATTTCTGCGGATTATTGAGAAAAACATACAGCTGGCAAATGCTTTCAAGATCAATAGCTCCTAGATGATAGGGCCTAGGGCCTTCAAACCACTTCTAAAATGTTCACAAACCACGGCCGCAAGACGAAGAGCCTATGCTTTGCGCGTCATGACCTCATGCGATTTTACACGAATATTTTCAATGAGGTATTTCTGCCGATTATTGAGAAAAACGTACAGCTGCCAAATGCTTTCAAGTTCAATAGCTCCTAGATGATACGGCCTAGGGCCTTCAAAACACTTCTAAATTGTTCACAAACCACGGGCGCAAGACGCAGGGCCGATACTTCGCGCGTCATGACCTCGTGCGATTTTACACGAATATTTTCAAAGAGGTATTTCTGCCGATTATTGAGAAAAACGTTCAGCTGGCAAATGCTTTCAAGATCAATAGCTCCTAGATGATAGGGCCTAGGGCCTTCAAACCACTTCTAAAATCTTCACAAACCAGGGCCGCAAGACGAAGAGCCGATGCTTCGCGCGTCATGACCTCGTGCGATTTTACACGAATATTTTCAATGAGGTATTTCTGGCGATTATTGAGAAAAACATACAGCTGGCAAATGCTTTCAAGATCAATAGCTCCTAGATGATAGGGCCTAGGGCCTTCAAATTACTTCATAATTGTTCACAAACCACGGGCGCAAGACAAAGATCCTATGTTTCGCGCGTCATGACCTCGTGCGATTTTACACGAATATTTTCAATGAGGTATTTCTGCCTATTATTGAGAAAAACATACAGCTAGCAATTGCTTTCAGGATCAATAGCTCCAAGATGATAGGGCATAGGGCCTTCAAATCACTTCTAAATTGTTCACAAACCACGGGCGCAAGACGCAGAGCAAATGTTTCGCGCGTCATGACCTTGTACGATTTTACACGAATATTTTCAATGAGGTATATCTGCGGATTATTGAGAAAAACATACAGCTGGCAAATGCTTTCAAGATCAATAGCTCCTAGATGATAGGGCCTAGGGCCTTCAAACCACTTCTAAAATGTTCACAAACCACGCGCGAAAGACGCAGAGCCTATGCTTCGCGCGTCATGACCTCGTGCGATTTTACATGAATATTATCAATGAGGTATTTCTGCGGATTATTGAGAAAAACGTACAGCTGGCAAATGCTTTCAAGTTCATTAGCTCCTAGACGATAGGGCCTAGGGCCTTCAAACCACTTCTAAATTGTTGACAAACCACGGGCACAAGACGCGGGGCCAATGTTTCGCGCGTCATGACCTCGTGCGATTTTACACAAATATTTTCAATGAGGTATTTCTGCCGATTATTGAGAAAAACGTACAGCTGCAAATGCTTTAAAGTTCAATAGCTCCTAGATGATAGGGCCTACGGTCTACAAACCACTTCTAAATTGTTCACAAACCACGGGCGCAAGACGCAGAGCCTATGCTTCGCGCGTCATGACCTTGTACGATTTTACACGAATATTTTCAATGAGGTATTTCTGAAGATTATTGAGAAAAACATACAGCTGGCAAATGCTTTCAAGATCAATAGATCATAGATGATAGGGCCTAGGGCCTTCAAATCACTTCTAAAATGTTCACAAACCACGGCCGCAAGACAAAGAGCGTATGCTTTGCGCGTCATGACCTCGTGCGATTTTACACGAATATTTTCAAAGAGGTATTTCTGCCGATTATTGAGAAAAACGTTCAGCTGCCAAATGCTTTCAAGTTCAATAGCTCCTAGATGATACGGCCTAGGGCCTTCAAAACACTTCTAAATTGTTCACAAACCACGGGCGCAAGACGCAGAGCCTATGTTTCGCGCGTCATGACCTCGTGCGATTTTACACGAATATTTTCAATGAGGAATTTCTGCCGATTATTGAGAAAAACATACAGCTGGCAAATGCTTTCAAGATCAATAGCTCCTAGATGATAGGGCCTAGGGCCTTCAAATCACTTCTAAAATGTTCACAAACCACGGCACAAGACGCAGAGCCAAAGTTTCGCGCGTCATGACCTCGTGCAATTTTACACTAATATTTTCAATGAGGTATATCTGCCGATTTTTGAGAAAAACGTAGAGCTGCCAAATGCTTTGAAGTTCAATAGCTCCTAGATGATAGGACCTAGGGCCTTCAAACCACTTCTAAAATGTTCACAAACTACGGGCGTAAGACGCAGAGCATATGCTTCGTGCGTCATGCCCTCGTGCAATTTTACACAAATATTTTCAATGAGGTATTTCTGCCGATTATTGAGACAAACGTACAGCTGGCAAATGCTTTCAAGTTCAATAGCTCCTAGATGATAGGGCCTAGGGCCTTCAAACCACTTCTAAATTATTCACAAACCACGGGCGCAAGACGCAGACCCAATGCTTCACGTGTTATGACCTCGTACGATTTTACACGAATATTTTCAATGAGGCATTTCTGCCGATTATTGAGATAAACGTACAGCTGGCAAATGCTTTCAGGTTCAATAGCTCCTAGATGATAGGGCCTAGGGCCTTCAAACCACTTCAAAAATGTTCACAAACCACGGGCGCAAGACGCAGAGCCTATGCTTCGCGCCTCATGACCTCGTTCGATTTTACACAAATATTTTCAATGAGGTATTTCTGCCGATTATTGAGAAAAACGTACAGCTGGCAAATGCTTTCAAGTTCAATAGCTCCTAGATGATAGGGCCCAGGCCCTTCAAAGCACTTCTAAAATGTTCACAAACCACGGGCGCACGACGCAGATCCTATGCATCGCGCGTCATGACCTCATGCGATTTTACACGAATATATTCAATGAGGTATTTCTGCCGATTATTGAGAAAAACGTACAGCTGGCAAATGCTTTCAGGTTCAATAGCTCCTAGATGATAGGGCCTAGGGCCTTCAAACCACTTCTAAATTATTCACAAATCACGGGCGCAAGACGCAGAGCATATGATTCGCACGTCATGACCTCGTGCGATTTTACACAAATATTTTCAAAGAGGGATTTCCGCCGATTATTGAGAAAAACGTAAAGGTGGCAAATGCTTTCAAGTTCAATAGATCCTAGATGATAGGGCCTAGGGCCTTCAAATCACTTCTAAAATGTTCACAAACCACGGCCGCAAGACGAAGAGCCAATGCTTCACGCGTCATGACCTCTTGCGATTTTACACAAATATTTTCAATGAGGGAATTCCGCCGATTATTGAGAAAAATGTACAGCTGGCAAATGCTTTCAAGTTCAATAGCTCCTAGATGATAGGGCCTAGGGCCTTCAAACCACTTCTAAATTATTCACAAACCACGGGCGCAAGACGCAGAGCCAATGCTTCGCGCGTCATGACCTCGTGCGATTTTACACAAATATTTTCAATGAGGTATTACTGCAGATTATTGAGAAAAACGTACAGCTGGCAAATGCTTTCAAGTTCAATAGCTCCTAGATGATACGGCCTGGGACCTTCAAACCACTTCTAAAATGTTCACAAACCACGGCCGCAAGAAGAAGAGCCTATGCTTCGCGCGTCATGACCTCGTGCAATTTTACATGAATATTATCAAAGAGGTATTTCTGCCGATTATTGAGAAAAACTACAGCTGGCAAATGCTTTCAAGTTCAATAGCTCTTAGATGATAGGGCCTAGGGCCTTCAAACCACTTCTAAAATGTTCACAAACCACGGGCGCAAGACGCAGAGCCTATGCTTCGCGCGTCATGACCTCGTGCGATTTTACACGAATATTTTCAATGAGGGATTTCCGACGATAATTGAGAAAAACGTAAAGGTGGCAAATGCTATCAAGTTCAATAGCTCCTAGATGATAGGGCCTAGGGCCTTCAAATCACATCTAAAATGTTCACAAACCACGGCCGCAAGACGAAGGGCCTATGCTTCGCGCGTCATGATCTCTTGCGATTTTACTCGAATATTATCAATGAGGTATTTCTGTGGATTATTGAGAAAAGCGTACAGCTGGCAAATGCTTTCAAGTTCAATAGCTCCTAGATGATAGGACCTAGGGCCTTCAAACCACTTCTAAAATGTTCACAAACCACGGGCGCAAGACGCAGAGCCTATACATCGCGCGTCATAACCTCGTGCGATTATACACGAATATTTCCAATGAGGTATGTCTGCCGATTATTGAGAAAAACGTACAGTTGGCAAAAGCTTTCAAGTTCAATAGCTCCTAGATGATAGGGCCTAGGGCCTTCAAACCACTTCTAAAATCTTCGCAAACTACGGGCGCATGACGCAGACCCTATGCTTTGTGCGTCATGACCTCGTGCGATTTTACACGAATATTTTCAATGAGGTATTTCTGCCGATTATTGAGAAAAACGTAGAGCTGGCAAATGCCTTCAAGTTCAATAGCTCCTAGATGATAGGGCCTAGGGCCTTCAAACCACTTCTAAATTATTCACAAACCACGGGCGCAAGACGCAGAGCCTATGCTTCGCGCGTCATGACCTTGTGCGATTTTTCATGAATATTATCAATGAGGTATATCTTCCGATTATTGAGAAAAACGTTCAGCTGGCAAATGCTTTCAAGTTCAATAGCTCCTAGATGTTAGGGCCTACGGCCATAAAACCACGTCTAAAATGTTCACAAACCACGGCAGCAAGACGAAGAGCCTATGCTTCGCGCGTCATGACCTCGTGCGATTTTACACGAATATTTTCAATGAGGTATTTCTGCCGATTATTGAGAAAAACATACAGCTGGCAAATGCTTTCAAGATCAATAGCTCATAGATGATAGGGCCTAGGGCCTTCAAACCACTTCTAAAATGTTCACAAACCACGGCCGCAAGACAAAGAGCCTATGCTTCGCGCGTCATGACCTCGTGCGATTTTACTCAAATATTTTCAATGAGGTATTTCTGCCGATTATTGAGAAAAACGTACAGCTGGCAAATGCTTTCAAGATCAATAGCTCCTAGATGATAGGGCCTAGGGCCTTCAAACCACTTCTAAAATGTTCACAAACCACGGCGGCAAGACGAAGAGTCTATGCTTCGCGCGTCATGACCTCGTGCGATTTTACACGAATATTTTTAATGAGGTATTTCTGGCGATTATTGAGAAAAACGTACAGCTGCCAAATGCTTTCAAGTTCAATAGCTCCTAGATGATACGGCCTAGGGCCTTCAAAATACTTCTAAATTGTTCACAAACCACCGGTGCAAGACGCAGATCCTATGATTCGCGCGTCATGACCTCGTGCGATTTTACACGAATATTTTCAATGAGGTATTTCTGCCGATTATTGAGAAAAACATACAGCTGGCAAATGCTTTCAAGATCAATAGCTCCTAGATGATAGGGCCTAGGGCTTTCAAATCACTTCTAAATTGTTCACAAACCACGGGCACAAGACGCAGAGCCAATGTTTCGCGCGTCATGACCTCGTGCGATTTTACACGAATATTTCCAATGAGGTATATCTGCGGATGTTTGAAAAAAACATACAGCTGGCAAATGCTATCAAGATCAATTGCTCCTAGATGATAGGGCCTAGGGCCTTCTAACCACTTCTAAAATGTTCACAAACCACGGCCGCAAGACGAAGAGCCTCTGCTTCGCGTGTCATGACCACGTGCGATTTTACACGAATATTTTCAATGAGGTATTTCTGCCGATTATTGAGAAAAACATAAAGCTGGCAAATGCTTTCAAGATCAATAGCTCCTAGACGATAGGGCCTGGGACCTTCAAACCACTTCTAAATTGTTCACAAACCACGGGCGAAAGACGCAGAGCCAATGTTTCGCGCGTCATGACCTCGTGCGATTTTACACGAATATATTCAATGAGGTATTTCTGCCGATTATTGAGAAAAACGTACAGCTGCCAAATGCTTTCAAGTTCAATAGCTCCTAGATGATACGGCCTAGGGCCTTCAAAATACTTCTAAATTGTTCACAACCCACGGGCGCATGACGCAGAGCCTATGCTTCGCGCGTCATGACCTCGTGCGATTTTACACGAATATTTTCAAAGAGGTATTTCTGCCGATTATTGAGAAAAACATACAGCTGGCAAATGCTTTCAAGATCAATAGCTCCTAGATGATAGGGCCTAGGGCCTTCAAACCACTTCGAAAATGTTCACAAACCACGGCCGCAAGACGAAGAGCCTATGCTTCGCGCGTCATGACCTCGTGCGATTTTACACAAATATTTTCAATGAGGTATATCTGCCGATTATTGAGAAAAACGTACAGCTGGCAAATGCTTTCAAGTTCAATTGCTCTTAGATGTTAGGGCCTAGGGCCTTCAAACCACTTCTAAATATTTCACAAACCACGGGCGCAAGACGCAGAGCCTATGCTTCGCGCGTCATGACCTCGTGCGATTTTACACGAATATTTTCAATGAGGTATTTCTTCCGATTATTGAGAAAAACGTACAGCTGGCAAATGCTTTCAAGTACAATTGCTCCTAGATGATAGGGCCTAGGGCCTTCAAACGACTTCTAAATATTTCACAAACCACGGGCGCAAGACGCAGAGCCTATGCTTCGCGCGTCATGACCTCGTGCGATTTTACACAAATATTTTCAATGAGGTATTTCTGCGGATTATTGAGAAAAACATACAGCTGGCAAATGCTTTCAAGTTCAATTGCTCTTAGATGTTAGGGCCTAGGGCCTTCAAACCACTTCTAAATATTTCACAAACCACGGGCGCAAGACGCAGAGCCTATGCTTCGCGCGTCATGACCTCGTGCGATTTTACACGAATATTTTCAAAGAGGTATTTCTGCGGATTATTGAGAAAAATGTACAGCTGGCAAATGCTTTCAAGATCAATAGCTCCTAGATGATAGGGCGTAGGGCCTTCAAACCACTTCTAAAATGTTCACAAACCACGGCCGCAAGACTAAGATCCAATGTTTCGCGCGTCATGACCTAGTGCGATTTTACACGAATATTTTCAATGAGGGATTTCTGCCGATTATTGAGAAAAACGAACAACTGCGAAATGCTTTCAAGTTCAAAAGCTCCTAGATGATACGGCCTAGGGCCTTCAACACACTTCTAAATTGTTCACAAACCACGGGCGCAAGACGAAGAGCCTATGCTTAGCGCGTCATGACCTCGTGCGATTTTACACGAAAATTTTCAATGAGGAATTTCTGCCGATTATTGAGAAAAACATACAGCTGGCAAATGCTTTCAAGTACAATTGCTCCTAGATGATAGGGCCTAGGGCCTTCAAACGACTTCTAAATATTTCACAAACCACGGGCGCAAGACGCTGAGCCTATGCTTCGCGCGTCATGACCTCGTGCGATTTTACACGAATATTTTCAATGAGGTATTTCTGCGGATTATTGAGAAAAACATACAGCTGGCAAATGCTTTCAAGATCAATAGCTCCTAGATGATAGGGCCTAGGGCCTTCAAATCACTTCTAAATTGTTCACAAACCACGGGCACAAGACGCAGAGCCAATGTTTCGCGCGTCATGACCTTGTGCGATTTTACATGAAAATTATCAATGAGGAATTTCTGCCGATTATTGAGAAAAACATACAGCTGGCAAATGCTTTCAAGTTCAATTGCTCTTAGATGTTAGGGCCTAGGGCCTTCAAACCACTTCTAAATATTTCACAAACCACGGGCGCAAGACGCAGAGCCTATGCTTCGCGCGTCATGACCTCGTGCGATTTTACACGAATATTTTCAAAGAGGTATTTCTGCGGATTATTGAGAAAAATGTACAGCTGGCAAATGCTTTCAAGATCAATAGCTCCTAGATGATACGGCCTAGGGCCATCAAAACACTTCTAAATTGTTCACAAACCACGGGCGCAAGACGCAGAGCCTATGCTTCGCGCGTCATGACCTCGTGCGATTTTACACGAATATTTTCAATGAGGTATTTCTGCGGATTATTGAGAAAAACATACAGCTGGAAAATGCTTTCAAGATCAATAGCTCCTAGATGATAGGGCCTAGGGCCTTCAAACCACTTCTAAAATGTTCACAAACCAAGGCCGCAAGACGAAGAGCCTATGCTTCGCGCGTCATGACCTCGTGCGATTTTACACGAATATTTTCAATGAGGTATTTCTGCCGATTATTGAGAAAAACATACAGCTGGCAAATGCTTTCAAGATGAATAGCTCCTAGATGATAGGGCCTAGGGCCTTCAAATCACTTCTAAATTGTTCACAAACCACGGGCACAAGACGGAGAGCCAATGTTTCGCGCGTCATGACCTCGTGCGATTTTACACGAATATTTTCAAAGAGGTATTTCTGCCGATTATTGAGAAAAACATACAGCTGGCAAATGCTTTCAAGATCAATAGCTCCTAGATGATAGGGCCTAGGGCCTTCAAACCACTTCTAAAATGTTCACAAACCACGGCCGCAAGACGAAGAGCCTATGCTTCGCGCGTCATGACCTCGTGCGATTTTACACTAATATTTTCAAAGAGGTATTTCTGCGGATTATTGAGAAAAACATACAGCTGGCAAATGCTTTCAAGATCAATAGCTCCTAGATGATAGGGCCTAGGGCCTTCAAATCACTTCTAAATTGTTCACAAACCACGGGCACAAGACGCAGAGCCTATGCTTCGTGCGTCATGACCTCGTGCGATTTTACACGAATATTTTCAAAGAGGTATTTCTGCGGATCATTGAGAAAAACATACAGCTGGCAAATGCTTTCAAGATCAATAGCTCCTAGATGATAGAGCCTAGGGCCTTCAAACCACTTCTAAAATGTTCACAAACCACGGCCGCAAGACGAAGAGCCTATGCTTCGCGCGTCATGACCTCGTGCGATTTTACACGAATATTTTCAATGAGGTATTTCTGCCGATTATTGAGAAAAACATACAGCTGGCAAATGCTTTCAAGATTAATAGCTCCTAGATGATAGGGCCTAGGGCCTTCAAATCACTTCTAAATTGTTCACAAACCACGGGCACAAGACGGAGAGCCAATGTTTCGCGCGTCATGACCTTGTGCGATTTTACACGAATATTTTCAAAGAGGTATTTGTGCCGATTATTGAGAAAAACATACAGCTGGCAAATGCTTTCAAGATCAATAGCTCCTAGATGATAGGGCCTAGGGCCTTCAAACCACTTCTAAAATGTTCACAAACCACGGCCGCAAGACGAAGAGCCTATGCTTCGCGCGTCATGACCTCGTGCGATTTTACACGAATATTTTCAATGAGGTATTTCTGCCGATTATTGAGAAAAACATACAGCTGGCAAATGCTTTCAAGTTCAACTGCTCCTAGATGTTAGGGCCTAGGGCCTTCAAACGACTTCTAAATATTTCACAAACCACGGGCGCAAGACGCAGAGCCTATGCTTCGCGCGTCATGACCTTGTGCGATTTTACACGAATATTTTCAAAGAGGTATTTCTGCGGATTATTGAGAAAAACATACAGCTGGCAAATGCTTTCAAGATCAATAGCTCCTAGATGATAGGGCCTAGGGCCTTCAAATCACTTCTAAATTTTTCACAAACCAGGGGCACAAGACGCAGAGTCAATGTTTCGCGCGTCATGACCTCGTGCGGTTTTACACGAATATTTTCAATGAGGTATTTCTGCCGATTATTGAGAAAAACATACAGCTGGCAAATGCTTTCAAGTTCAATTGCTCCTAGATGTTAGGGCCTAGGGCCTTCAAACGACTTCTAAATATTTCACAGACCACGGGCGCAAGACGCAGAACCTATGCTTCGCGCGTCATGACCTCGTGCGATTTTACACGAATATTTTCAACGAGGTATTTCTGCGGATTATTGAGAAAAACATACAGCTGGCAAATGCTTTCAAGATCAATAGCTCCTAGACGATAGGGCCTAGGGCCTTCAAATCACTTCTAAATTGTTCACAAACCACGGGCACAAGACGCAGAGCCTATGCTTCGCGCGTCATGACCTCGTGCGATTTTACACTAATATTTTCAAAGAGGTATTTCTGCGGATTATTGAGAAAAACATACAGCTGGCAAATGCTTTCAAGATCAATAGCTCCTAGATGATAGGGCCTAGGGCCGTCAAACCACTTCTAAAATGTTCACAAACCACGGCCGCAAGACGAAGAGCCTATGCTTCGCGCGTCATGACCTCGTGCGATTTTACACGAATATTTTCAATGAGGGATTTCTGCCGATTATTGAGAAAAACGTACAGCTGCCAAATGCTTTCAAGTTCAAAAGCTCCAAGATGATACGGCCTAGGGCCTTCAAAACACTTCTAAAATGTTCACAAACCACGGCCGCAAGACGAAGAGCCTATGCTTCGCGCGTCATGACCTCGTGCGATTTTACACGAATATTTTCAATGAGGTATTTCTGCCGATTATTGAGAAAAACATACAGCTGGCAAATGCTTTCAAGATTAATAGCTCCTAGATGATAGGGCCTAGGGCCTTCAAATCACTTCTAAATTGTTCACAAACCACGGGCACAAGACGGAGAGCCAATGTTTCGCGCGTCATGACCTTGTGCGATTTTACACGAATATTTTCAAAGAGGTATTTCTGCCGATTATTGAGAAAAACATACAGCTGGCAAATGCTTTCAAGATCAATAGCTCCTAGATGATAGGGCCTAGGGCCTTCAAACCACTTCTAAAATGTTCACAAACCACGGCCGCAAGACGAAGAGCCTATGCTTCGCGCGTCATGACCTCGTGCGATTTTACACGAATATTTTCAATGAGGTATTTCTGCCGATTATTGAGAAAAACATACAGCTGGCAAATGCTTTCAAGTTCAACTGCTCCTAGATGTTAGGGCCTAGGGCCTTCAAACGACTTCTAAATAATTCACAAACCACGGGCGCAAGACGCAGAGCCTATACTTCGCGCGTCATGACCTTGTGCGATTTTACACGAATATTTTCAAAGAGGTATTTCTGCGGATTATTGAGAAAAACATACAGCTGGCAAATGCTTTCAAGATCAATAGCTCCTAGATGATAGGGCCTAGGGCCTTCAAATCACTTCTAAATTTTTCACAAACCACGGGCACAAGACGCAGAGTCAATGTTTCGCGCGTCATGACCTCGTGCGATTTTACACGAATATTTTCAATGAGGTATTTCTGCCGATTATTGAGAAAAACATACAGCTGGCAAATGCTTTCAAGTTCAATTGCTCCTAGATGTTAGGGCCTAGGGCCTTCAAACGACTTCTAAATATTTCACAAACCACGGGCGCAAGACGCAGAGCCTATGCTTCGCGCGTCATGACCTCGTGCGATTTTACACGAATATTTTCAAAGAGGTATTTCTGCGGATTATTGAGTAAAACATACAGCTGGCAAATGCTTTCAAGATCAATAGCTCCTAGACGATAGGGCCTAGGGCCTTCAAATCACTTCTAAATTGTTCACAAACCACGGGCACAAGACGCAGAGCCTATGCTTCGCGCGTCATGACCTCGTGCGATTTTACACGAATATTTTCAGAGGTATTTCTGCGGATTATTGAGAAAAACATACAGCTGGCAAATGCTTTCAAGATCAATAGCTCCTAGATGATAGGGCCTAGGGCCGTCAAACCACTTCTAAAATGTTCACAAACCACAGCCGCAAGACTAAGAGCCAATGTTTCGCGCGTCATGACCTCGTGCGATTTTACACGAATATTTTCAATGAGGGATTTCTGCCGATTATTGAGAAAAACGTACAGCTGCCAAATGCTTTCAAATTCAAAAGCTCCAAGATGATACGGCCTAGGGCCTTCAAAACACTTCTAAAATGTTCACAAACCACGGCCGCAAGACGAAGAGCCTATGCTTCGCGCGTCATGACCTCGTGCGATTTTACACGAATATTTTCAATGAGGGATATCTGCCGAATATTGAGAAAAACGTACAGCTGCCAAATGCTTTCAAGTTCAATAGCTCCTAGATGATACGGCCTAGGGCCTTCAAAACACTTCTAAATTGTTCACAAACCACGGGCGCAAGACGCAGAGCCTATGCTTCGCGCGTCATGACCTCGTGCGATTTTACACGAATATATTCAATGAGGTATTTCTGCGGATCATTGAGAAAAACATACAGCTGGCAAATGCTTTCAAGATCAATAGCTCCTAGATGATAGGGCCTAGGGCCTTCAAACCACTTCTAAAATGTTCACAAACCACGGCCGCAAGACGAAGAGCCTATGCTTCGCGCGTCATGACCTCGTGCGATTTTACACGAATATTTTCAATGAGGAATTTCTGCCGATTATTGAGAAAAACATACAGCTGGCAAATGCTTTCACGTTCAATTGCTCCTAGATGTAAGGGCCTAGGGCCTTCAAACGACTTCTAAATATTTCACAAACCATGGGCGCAAGACGCAGAGCCTATGCTTCGCGCGTCATGACCTCGTGCGATTTTACACGAATAATTTCAAAGAGGTATTTCTGCGGATTATTGAGAAAAACATACAGCTGCCAAATGCTTTCAAGCTCAATAGCTCCTAGATGATACGGCCTAGGGCCTTCAAAACACTTCTAAATTGTTCACAAACCACGGTCGCAAGACGCAGAGCCTATGTTTCGCGCGTCATGACCTCGTGCGATTTTACACGAATATTTTCAATGACGGATTTCTGCCGATTATTGAGAAAAACGTACAGCTGCCAAATGCTTTCAAGTTCAAAAGCTCCTAGATGATACGGCCTAGGGCCTTCAAAACACTTCTAAATTGTTCACAAACCATGGGCGCAAGACGCAGAGCCTATGTTTCGCGCGTCATGACCTCGTGCGATTTTACATGAATATTTTCAATGAGGTATTTCTGCCGATTATTGAGAAAAACATACAGCTGGCAAATGCTTTCAAGATCAATAGCTCCTAGATAATAGGGCCTAGGGCCTTCAAACCACTTCTAAATTGTTGACAAATTACGGGCGCAAGACGCGGGGCCAATGTTTCGCGCGTCATGACCTCGTGCAATTTTACACGAATATTTTCAAAGAGGTATTTCTGCCGATTATTGAGAAAAACATACAGCTGGCAAATGCTTTCATGATCAATTGCTCCTAGATGATAGGGCCTAGGGCCTTCAAATCATTTCTAAAATGTTCACAAACCACGGCCGCAAGACGAAGAGCCTATGGTTCGCGCGTCATGACCTTGTGCAATTTTACACGAATATTTTCAAAGAGGTATTTCTGCGGATTATTGAGAAAAACATACAGCTGGCAAATGCTTTCAAGATCAATAGCTCCTAGATGATAGGGCCTAGGGCCTTCAAACCACTTCTAAAATGTTCACAAACCACGGCCGCAAGACGAAGAGCCTATGCTTCGCGCGTTATGACCTCGTGCGATTTTACACGAATATTTTCAATGAGGTATTTCTGCCGATTATAGAGAAAAACGTGCAGCTGGCAAATGCTTTCAAGATCAATAGCTCCTAGATGATAGGGCCTAGGGCCTTCAAACCACTTCTAAAATGTTCACAAACCACGGCCGCAAGACCAAGAGCCTATGCTTCGCGCGTCATGACCTTGTGCGATTTTACACGAATATTTTCAATGAGGTATTTCTGCCGATTATTGAGAAAAACGTACAGCTGGCAAATGCTTTCAAGTTCAATTGCTCCTAGATGTTAGGGCCAAGGGCCTTCAAACCACTTCTAAATATTTCACAAACCACGGGCGCAAGACGGAGAGCCTATGCTTCACGCGTCATGACCTCGTGCGATTTTACACGAATATTTTCAATGAGGTATTTCTGCGGATTATTGAGAAAAACATACAGCTGGCAAATGCATTCAAGATCAATAGCTCCTAGATGATAGGGCCTAGGGCCTTCAAACCACTTCTAAATATTTCACAAACCACGGGCGCAAGACGCAGAGCCTATGCTTCGTGCGTCATGACCTCGTGCGATTTTACACGAATATTTTCAATGAGGTATTTCTGCGGATTATTGAGAAAAACATACAGCTGGCAAATGCTTTCAAGATCAATAGGTCGTAGATGATAGGGCCTAGGGCCTTCAAATCACTTCTAAATTGTTCACAAACCACGGGCACATGACGCAGAGCCAATGTTTCGCGCGTCATGACCTCGTGCGATTTTACACGAATATTTTAAATGAGGTATTTCTGCCGATTATTGAGAAAAACGTACAGCTGGCAAATGCTTTCAAGTTCAATTGCTCCTAGATGTTAGGGCCTAGGGCCTTCAAACCACTTCTAAATATTTCACAAACCACGGGCGCACGACGCAGAGCCTATGCTTCGTGCGTCATAACCTCGTGCGATTTTACACGAATATTTTCAATGAGGTATTTCTGTGGATTATTGAGACAAATGTACAGCTGGCAAATGCTTTCAAGATCAATAGCTCCTAGATGATAGGGCCTAGGGCCTTCAAACCACTTCTAAAATGTTCACAAACCACGGTCGCAAGATGAAGAGCCAATGCTTCGCGCGTCATGACCTCGTGCGATTTTACACAAATATTTTCAATGAGGGATTTCTGCCGATTATTGAGAAAAACGTACAGCTGGCAAATGCTTTCAAGATCAATAGCTCCTAGATGATAGGGCCTAGGGCCTTCAAATCACTTCTAAAATGTTCACAAACCACGGCGGCAAGACGAAGAGCCTATGTTTCGCGCGTCATGACCTCGTGCGATTTTACACGAATATATTCAATGAGGTATTTCTGTCGATTATTGAGTAAAACATACAGCTGGCAAATGCTTTCAAGATCAATAGCTCCTAGATGATAGGGCCTAGGGCCTTCAAACCACTTCTAAAATGTTCACAAACCACGGAGGCAAGACGAAGAGCCTATGCTTCGTGCGTCATGACCTCGTGCGATTTTACACGAATATTGTGAATGAGGTATTTCTGCCGATTATTGAGAAAAACGTACAGCTGCCAAATGCTTTCAAGTTCAATAGCTCCTAGATGATACGGCCTAAGGCCTTCAAAACACTTCTAAATTGTTCACAAACCACGGGCGCAAGACGCAGAGCCTATGTTTCGCGCGTCATGATCTCGTGCGATTTTACACGAATATTTTCAATGAGGTATTTCTGCCGATTATTGAGAAAAACATAGAGCTGGCAAATGCTTTCAAGATCAATAGCTCCTAGATGATAGAGCCTAGGGCCTTCAAATCACTTCTAAAATGTTCACAAACCACGGCCGCAAGACGAAGAGCCTATGATTAGCGCGTCATGACCTCGTGCGATTTTACACGAATATTTTCAATAAGGAATTTCTGCCGATTATTGAGAAAAACATACAGCTGTCAAATGCTTTCAAGATCAATAGCTCCTAGATGATAGGGCCTAGGGCCTTCAAATCACTTCTAAAATGTTCACAAACCACGGCCGCAAGACGCAGAGCCTATGCTTCGCGCGTCATGACCTCGTGCGATTTTACACAAATATTTTCAAAGAGGTATTTCTGCGGATTATTGAGAAAAACATAGAGCTGGCAAATGCTTTCAAGATCAATAGCTCCTAGATGATAGGGCCTAGAGCTATCAAACTACTTCTAAATTATTCACAAACCACGGGCGCAAGACGCAGAGCCTATGCATCGTGCGTCATGACCTTGTGCAATTTTACACAAATATTTTCAATGAAGTATTTCTGCCGATTATTGAGAAAAATGTACAGCTGAAAAATGCTTTCAAGTTCAAATGCTCCTAGATGATAGGACCTAGGGCCTTCAAATCACTTCTAAAATGTTCACAAACCACGGCTGCAAGACGAAGAGCCTATGCTTCGCGCGTCATGACCTCGTGCGATTTTACACGAATATTTTAAATGAGGAATTTCTGCCGATTATTGAGAAAAACACACAGCTGGCAAATGCTTTCAAGATCAATAGCTCCTAGATGATAGGGCCTAGGGCCTTCAAATCACTTCTAAATTGTTCACAAAACACGGGCGCAAGACGCAGAGCCTATGCTTCGCGCGTCATGACCTCGTGCGATTTTACACAAATATTTTCAATGAGGTATATCTGTGGAATATTGAGAAAAACATACAGCTGGCAAAAGCTTTCAAGATCAATAGCTCCTAGATTATAGGGCCTAGGGCCTTCAAACCACTTCTAAAATGTTCACAAACCACGGGCGCAAGACGCAGAGCCTATGCTTCGCGCGTCATGACTTCGTTCGATTTTACACAAATATTTTCAATGAGGTATATCCGCGGATTTTTGAGAAAAACGTACAGCTGGCAAATGCTTTCAAGATCAATAGCTCCTAGATGATAGGGCCTAGGGCCTTCAAACCACGTCTAAAATGTTCACAAACCACGGCCGCAAGACGTACAGCCTATGTTTCGCGCGTCATGACCTCGTGCGATTTTACACGAATATTTTCAATGAGGTATTTCTGCCGATTATTGAGAAAAACGTACAGCTGCCAAATGCTTTCAAGCTCAATAGCTCCTAGATGATACGGCCTGGGGCCTTCAAAACACTTCTAAAATGTTCACAAACCACGGCCGCAAGGCGAAGAGCCTATGTTTCGCGCGTCATGACCTTGTGCGATTTTACACGAATATTATCAATGAGGAATTTCTGCCGATTATTGAGAAAAACATACAGCTGGCAAATGCTTTCAAGATCAATAGCTCCTAAATGATAGGGCCTAGGGCCTTCAAATCACTTCTAAAATGTTCACAAACCACGGCCGCAAGACGAAGAGCCTATGCTTCGCGCGTCATGACCTCGTGCGATTTTACACGAATATTTTCAAAGAGGTATTTCTGCCGATAATTGAGAAAAACATACAGCTGGCAAATGCTATCAAGATCAATAGCTCCTAGATGATAGGGTCTAGGGCTTTCAAACCACTTCTAAAATGTTCACAAACCACGGCCGCAAGACGAAGAGCCTATGCTTCGCGCGTCATGACCTCGTGCGATTTTACACGAATATTGTCAAAGAGGTATTTCTGCGGATTATTGAGAAAAACGTACAGCTGGCAAATGCTTTCAAGATCAATAGCTCCTAGATGATAGGGCCTAGGGCCTTCAAACCACTTCTAAAATGTTCACAAACCACGGCCGCAAGACTAAGAGCCTATGCTTCGCGCATCATGACCTCGTGCGATTTTACACGAATATTTTCAATGAGGGATTTCTGCCGATTATTGAGAAAAACGTACAGCTGCCAAATGCTTTCAAGATCAAAAGCTCCTAGATGATACGGCCTAGGGCCTTCAAAACACTTCTAAATTGTTCACAAACCACGGGCGCAAGACGCAGAGCCTATGTTTCGCGCAACATGACCACGTGCGATTTTACATGAATATTTTCAATGAGGTATTTCTGCCGATTATTGAGAAAAACATACAGCTGGCAAATGCTTTCAAGATCAATAGCTCCTAGATGATAGGGCCTAGGGCTTTCAACCCACTTCTAAATTGTTGACAAACCACGGGCACAAGACGCGGAGCCAATGATTCGCGCGTCATGACCTCGTGCGATTTTACACGAATATTTTCAATGAGGTATTTCTGCCGATTATTGAGAAAAACGTACAGCTGGCAAATGCTTTCAAGTTCAATTGCTCTTAGATGTTAGGGCCTAGGGACTTCAAACCACTTCTAAATATTTCACAAACCACGGGCGCAAGACGCAGAGCCTATGCTTCGCGCGTCATGACCTCGTGCGATTTTACACGAATATTTTCAATGAGGAATTTCTGCCGATTATTGAGAAAAACATATAGCTGGCAAATATTTTCAAGTTCAATAGCTCTTAGATGATACGGCCTAGGGCCTTCAAAACACTTCTAAATTGTTCACAAACCACGGGCGTAAGACGCAGAGCCTATGTTTCGCGCGTCATGACCTCGTGCGATTATACATGAATATTTTCAATGAGGTATTTCTGCCGATTATTGAGAAAAACATACAGCTGGCAAATGCTTTCAAGATCAATAGCTCCTAGATGATAGGGCCTAGGGCCTTCAAATCACTTCTAAAATGTTCACAAACCACGGGCGCAAGACGCAGAGCCTATGTTTCGCGCTACATGACCTCGTGCGATTTTACATGAATATTTTCAATGAGGTATTTCTGCCGATAATTGAGAAAAACGTACAGCTGGCAAATGCTTTCAAGTTCAATTGCTCCTAGATGTTAGGGTCTAGGGCCTTCAAACCACTTCTAAAATGTTCACAAACCACGGCCGCAAGACGAAGAGCCTATGCTTCGCGCGTCATGACCTCGTGCGATTTTACACAAATATTTTCAATGAGGTATTTCTGCCGATTATTCAGAAAAACATACAGCTGGCAAATGCTTTCAAGATCAATAGCTCCTAGATGATAGGGCCTAGGGCCTTCAAATCACTTCTAAATTGTTCACAAACCACGGGCACAAGACGGAGATCCAATGTTTCGCCCGTCATGACCTTGTGCGATTTTACACGAATATTTTCAATGAGGCATTTCTGCCGATAATTGAGAAAAACATACAGCTGGCAAATGCTTTCAAGATCAATAGCTCCTAGATGATAGGGCCTAGGGCCTTCAAATCACTTCTAAATTGTTCACAAACCACGGGCACAAGACGCAGAGCCAATGTTTCGCGCGTCATGACCTTGTGCGATTTTACACAAATATTTTCAATGAGGTATTTCTGCCGATTATTGAGAAAAACGTACAGCTGGCAAATGCTTTCAAGATCAATAGCTCCTAGATGATAGGGCCTAGGGCCTTCAAACCACTTCTAAAATGTTCACAAACCACGGCCGCAAGAAAAAGAGCCTATGCTTCGCGCCTCATGACCTCGTGCGATTTTACACGAATATTTTCAAAGAGGTATTTCTGCGGATTATTGAGAAAAATGTACAGCTGGCAAATGCTTTCAAGGTCAACAGCTCCAAGATGATAGGGCCTAGGGCCTTCAAACCACTTCTAAAAGGTTCACAAACCACGGCCACAAGACGAAGAGCCAATGCTTCGCGCGTCATGACCTCGTGCGATTTTACATGAATATTTTCAATGAGGGATTACTGCCGATTATTGAGAAAAACGTACAGCTGCCAAATGCTTTCAAGATCAATTGCTCCTAGATGTTAGGGCCTAGGGCCTTCAAAACACTTCTAAATATTTCACAAACCACGGGCACAAGACGCAGAGCCAATGTTTCGCGCGTCATGACCTCGTGGGATTTTACACGAATATTTTCAATGAGCTATTTCTGCCGATTATTGAGAAAAACGTACAGCTGCCAAATGTTTTCAAGCTCAATAGCTCCTAGATGATAGGACCTAGGGCCTTCAAACCACTTCTAAAATGTTGACAAACCACGGCCGCAAGACAAAGAGCCTATGCTTCGCGCCTCATGACCTCGTGCGATTTTACACGAATATTTTCAAAGAGGTGTTTCTGCGGATTATTGAGAAAAATGTACAGCTGGCAAATGCTTTCAAGATCAATAGCTCCTAGATGATAGGGCCTAGGGCCTTCAAACCACTTCTAAAATGTTCACAAACCACGGGCGCAAGACGCAGAGCCTATGCTTCGTGTGTCATGACCTCGTGCGATTTTACACGAATATTTTCAATGAGGTATTTCTGCGGATTATTGAGAAAAACGTACAGCTGGCAAATGCTTTCAAATTCAATAGCTCCTAGATGATACGGCCTAGGGCCTTGAAAACACTTCTAAACTGTTCACAAACCACGGGCGCAAGACGCAGAGCCTATGTTTCGCACGTCATGACCTCGTGCGATTTTACATGAATATTTTCAATGAGGTATTTCTGCCGATTATTGAGAAAAACATACAGCTGGCAAATGCTTTCAAGATCAATAGCTCCTAGATGATAGGGCCTAGGGCCTTCAAAACACTTCTAAATTGTTGACAAACCACGGGCACAAGACGCAGAGCCTATGATTCGCGCGTCATGACCTTGTGCGATTTTACACAAATATTTTCAATGAGGTATTTCTGCCGATTATTGAGAAAAACGTACAGCTGGCAAATGCTTTCAAGATCAATAGCTCCTAGATGATAGGGCCTAGGGCCTTCAAACCACTTCTAAAATGTTCACAAACCACGGCCGCAAGACAAAGAGCCTATGCTTCGCGCCTCATGACCTCGTGCGAATTTACACGAATATTTTCAAAGAGGTATTTCTGCGGATTATTGAGAAAAATGTACAGCTGGCAAATGCTTTCAAGATCAATAGCTCCTAGATGATAGGGCCTAGGGCCTTCAAACCACTTCTAAAAGGTTCACAAACCACGGCCGCAAGACGAAGAGCCAATGCTTCGCGCGTCATGACCTCGTGCGATTTTACATGAATATTTTCAATGAGGGATTACTGCCGATTATTGAGAAAAACGTACAGCTGCCAAATGCCTTCAAGTTCAATTGCTCCTAGATGTTAGGGCCTAGGGCCTTCAAAACACTTCTAAATTGTTCACAAACCACGGGCGCAAGACGCAGAGCCTATGCTTCGCGCGTCATGACCTCGTGCGATTTTACACGAATATTTTCAATGAGGTATTTCTGCCGATTATTGAGAAAAACGTACAGCTACCAAATGCTTTCAAGCTCAATAGCTACTAGATGATACGGCCTAGGGCCTTCAAAACCTTCTAAATTGTTCACAGACCACGGGCGCAAGACGCAGAGCCTATGTTTCGCGCGTCATGACCTCGTGCGATTTTACACAAATATTTTCAATGAGGTATTTCTGCCGATTATTGAGAAAAACATACAGCTGGCAAATGCTTTCAAGATCAATATCTCCTAGATGATAGGGCCTAGGGCCTTCAAATCACTTCTAAATTGTTCACCAACCACGGGCACAAGACGCAGAGCCAATCTTTCGCGCGTCATGGCCTCGTGCGATTTTACACGAATATTTTCAATGAGGTATTTCTGCCGATTATTGAGAAAAACATACAGCTGGCAAATGCTTTCAAGTTCAATTGCTCCTAGATGATAGGGCCTAGGGCCTTCAAATCACTTCTAAATTGTTCACACACCACGGGCACAAGACGCAGAGCCAATGTTTCGCGCGTCATGACCTCGTGCGATTTTACACGAATATTTTCAATGAGGTATTTCTGCCGATTATTGAGAAAAACGTACAGCTGGCAAATGCTTTCAAGTTCAATTGCTCCTAGATGTTAGGGCCTAGGGCCTTCAAACGACTTCTAAATATTTCACAAACCACAGGCGCAAGACGCAGAGCCTATGTTTCGCACGTCATGACCTCGTGCGATTTTACATGAATATTTTCAATGAGGTATTTCTGCCGATTATTGAGAAAAACATACAGCTGGCAAATGCTTTCAAGATCAATAGCTCCTAGATGATAGGGCCTAGGGCCTTCAAAACACTTCTAAATTGTTGACAAACCACGGGCACAAGACGCAGAGCCAATGTTTCGCGCGTCATGACTTTGTGCGATTCTACACAAATATTTTCAATGAGGTATTTCTGCCGATTATTGAGAAAAATGTACAGCTGGCAAATGCTTTCAAGATCAATAGCTTCTAGATGTTAGGGCCTACGGCCTTAAAACCACTTCTAAAATGTTCACAAACCACGGCCGGAAGACGAAGAGCCTATGCTTCGCGCGTCATGACCTCGTGCGATTTTACACTAATATTTTCAATGAGGTATTTCTGCCGATTATTGAGAAAAACGTACAGCTGGCAAATGCTTTCAATTTCACTTGCTCCTAGATGTTAGGGCCTAGGGCCTTCAAACCACTTCTAAATATTTCACAAACCACGGGCGCAAGACGCAGAGCTTATGCTTCGCGCGTCATGACCTCGTGCGATTTTACACGAATATTTTCAATGAGGTATTTCTGCGGATTATTGAGAAAAACATACAGCTGGCAAATGCTTTCAAGTACAATAGATCCTAGATGATAGGGCCCAGGGCTTTCAAATCACTTCTAAATTGTTCACAAACCACGGGCACAAGACGCAGAGCCAATGTTTCGCGCGTTATGACCTCGTGCGATTTTACACGAATATTTTCAATGAGGTATTTCTGCCGATTATTGAGAAAAATGTACAGCTGGCAAATGCTTTCAAGTTCAATTGCTCCTAGATGTTAGGGCCTAGGGCCTTCAAACCACTTCTAAATATTTCACAAACCACGGGCGCAAGACGCAGAGCCTATGCTTCGCGCGTCATGACCATGAGCGATTTTACACGAATATTTTCAATGAGGAATTTCTGTGGATTATTGAAAAAAACATACAGCTGGCAAATGCTTTCAAGTTCAATAGCTCCTAGATGATAGGGCCTAGGGCCTTCAAACCACTTCTAAAATGTTCACAAACCAAGGCCGCAAGAGAAAGAGCCTATGCTTCGCGCCTCATGACCTCGTGCGATTTTACACGAATATTTTCAAAGAGGGATATCTGCGGATTATTGAGAAAAATGTGCAGCTGGGAAATGCTTTCAAGATCAATAGCTCCTAGATGATAGGTCCTAGGGCCTTCAAACCACTTCTAAAATGCTCACAAACCACGGCCGCAAGACGCAGAGCCTATGCTTCGTGCGTCATGACCTCGTGCGATTTAACACGAATATTTTCAAAGAGGTATTTCTGCGGATTATTGAGAAAAACATACAGCTGGCAAATGCTTTCAAGTTCAATAGCTCCTAGATGATACGGCCTAGGGCCTTCAAAACACTTCTAAACTGTTCACAAACCACGGGCGCAAGACGCAGAGCCTATGTTTCGCACGTCATGACCTCGTGCGATTTTACATGAATATTTTCAATGAGGTATTTCTGCCGATTGAGAAAAACATACAGCTGGCAAATGCTTTCAAGATCAATAGCTCCTAGATGATAGGGCCTAGGGCCTTCAAAACACTTCTAAATTGTTGACAAACCACGGGCACAAGACGTAGAGCCAATGTTTCGCGCGTCATGACCTTGTGCGATTTTACACAAATATTTTCAATGAGGTATATCTGCGGATTATTGAGAAAAATGTACTGCTGGCAAATGCTTTCAAGATCAATAGCTCCTAGATGATAGGGCCTAGGGCCTTCAAACCACTTCTAAAATGTTCACAAACCACGGCTGCAAGACGAAGAGCCAATGCTTCGCGCGTCATGACCTCGTGCGATTTTACATGAATATTTTCAATGAGGGATTTCTGCCGATTATTGAGAAAAACGTACAGCTGCCAAATGCTTTCAAGTTCAATTGCTCCTAGATGTTAGGGCCTAGGGCCTTCAAAACACTTCTAAATATTTCACAAACCACGGGCACAAGACGCAGAGCCAATGTTTCGCGCGTCATGACCTCGTGCGATTTTACACGAATATGTTCAATGAGCTATTTCTGCCGATTATTGAGAAAAACGTACAGCTGCCAAATACTTTCAAGCTCAATAGCTCCTAGATGATACGGCCTAGGGCCTTCAAAACACTTCTAAAATGTTCACAAACCACGGCCGCAAGACGAAGAGCCTATGTTTCGCGCGTCATGACCTCGTGCGATTTTACACGAATATTATCAATGAGGTATTTCTGCCGATTATTGAGAAAAACATACAGCTGGCAAATGCTTTCAAGATCAATAGCTCCTAGATAATAGGGCCTAGGGCCTTCAAACCACTTCTAAAATGTTCACAAACCACGGCCGCAAGACAATGAGCCTATGCTTCGCGCCTCATGACCTCGTGCGATTTTACACGAATATTTTCAAAGAGGTATTTCTGCGGATTATTGAGAAAAATGTACAGCTGGCAAATGCTTTCAAGATCAATAGCTCCTAGATGATAGGGCCTAGGGCCTTCAAACCAATTCTAAAATGTTCACAAACCACGGGCGCAAGACGCAGAGCCTATGCTTCGTGCGTCATGACCTCGTGCGATTTTACACGAATATTTTCAATGAGGAATTTCTGCGGATTATTGAGAAAAACGTACAGCTGGCAAATGCTTTCAAGTTCAATAGCTCCTAGATGATACGGCCTAGGGCCTTCAAAACACTTCTAAACTGTTCACAAACCACGGGCGCAAGACGCAGAGCCTATGTTTCGCACGTCATGACCTCGTGCGATTTTACATGAATATTTTTAATGAGGTATTTCTGCCGATTATTGAGAAAAACATACAGCTGGCAAATGCTTTCAAGATAAATAGCTCCTAGATGATAGGGCCTAGGGCCTTCAAAACACTTCTAAATTGTTGACAAACCACGGGCACAAGACGCAGAGCCAATGTTTCGCGCGTCATGACTTTGTGCGATTTTACACAAATATTTTCAATGAGGTATTTCTGCCGATTATTGAGAAAAACGTACAGCTGGCAAATGCTTTCAAGATCAATAGCTCCTAGATGATAGGGCCTAGGGCCTTCAAACCACTTCTAAAATGTTCACAAACCACGGCCGCAAGACAAAGAGCCTATGCTTCGCGCCTCATGACCTCGTGCGATTTTACACGAATATTTTCAAAGAGGTATTTCTGCGGATTATTGAGAAAAATGTACAGCTGGCAAATGCTTTCAAGATCAATAGCTCCTAGATGATAGGGCCTAGGGCCTTCAAACCACTTCTAAAAGGTTCACAAACCACGGCCGCAAGACGAAGAGCCAATGCTTCGCGCGTCATGACCTCGTGCGATTTTACATGAATATTTTCAATGAGGGATTACTGCCGATTATTGAGAAAAACGTACAGCTGCCAAATGCTTTCAAGATCAATTGCTCCTAGATGTTAGGGCCTAGGGCCTTCAAAACACTTCTAAATATTTCACAAACCACGGGCACAAGACGCAGAGCTAATGTTTCGCGCGTCATGACCTCGTGCGATTTTACACGAATATTTTCAATGAGCTATTTCTGCCGATTATTGAGAAAAACGTACAGCTGCCAAATGCTTTCAAGCTCAATAGCTCCTAGATGATAGGGCCTAGGGCCTTCAAAACACTTCTAAAATGTTCACAAACCACGGCCGCAAGACGAAGAGCCTATGTTTCGCGCGTCATGACCTCGTGCGATTTTACACGAATATTATCAATGAGGTATTTCTGCCGATTATTGAGAAAAACGTACAGCTGGAAAATGCTTTCAAGTTCAATTGCTCGTAGATGTCAGGGCCTAGGGCCTTCAAACCACTTCTAAATATTTCACAAACCACGGCGGCAAGACAAAGAGCCTATGCTTCGCGCGTCATGACCTCGTGCGATTTTACACGAATATTTTCAAAGAGGTATTTCTGCCGATTATTGAGAAAAACGTACAGCTGGCAAATGCTTTCAAGTTCAATTGCTCCTAGATGATAGGGCCTAGGGCCTTCAAACGACTTCTAAATATTTCACAAACCACGGGCGCAAGACGCAGAGCCTATGCTTCGCGCGTCATGACCTCGTGCGATTTTACACAAATATTTTCAATGAGGTATTTCTGCCGATTATTGAGAAAAAAATACAGCTGTAAAATGCTTTCAAGATCAATAGCTCCTAGATGATAGGGCCTAGGGCCTTCAAATCACTTCTAAATTGTTCACAAACCACGGGCACAAGACGCAGAGTCAATGTTTCGCGCGGCATGACCTCGTGCGATTTTACACGAATATTTTCAATGAGGTATTTCTGCCGAATATTGAGAAAAACGTACAGCTGCCAAATGCTTTCAAGCTCAATAGCACCTAGATGATACGGCCTAGGGCCTTCAAAACACTTCTAAAATGTTCACAAACCACGGCCGCAAGACGAAGAGCCTATGCTTCGCGCGTCATGTCCTCGTGCGATTTTACACGAATATTTTCAATGAGGTATTTCTGCGGATTATTGAGAAAAACATACAGCTGGCAAATGCTTTCAAGATCAATAGCTCCTAGATGATAGGGCCTAGGGTCTTCAAACCACTTCAAAAATGTTCATAAACCACGGCCGCAAGACGAAGAGCGTATGATTCGAGCGTCATGACCTCGTGCGATTTTACACGAATATTTTCAAAGAGGTATTTCTGCCGATTATTGAGAAAAACATACAGCTGGCAAATGCTTTCAAGTACAATAGCTCCTAGATGATAGGGCCTAGGGTCTTCAAAACACTTCTAAAATGTTCACAAACCACGGGCGCAAGACGAAGAGCCTATGCTTCGCGCGTCATGACCTCGTGCGATTTTACACGAATATTTTCAATGAGGTATTTCTGCCGATTATTGAGAAAAATGTACAGCTGGCAAATGCTTTCAAGATCAATTGCTCCTAGATGTTAGGGCCTAGGGCCTTGAAACCACTTCTAAATATTTCACAAACCACGGGCGCAAGACGCAGAGCCTATGTTTCGCGCGTCATGACCTCGTGCGATTTTACATGAATATTTTCAATGAGGTATTTCTGCCGATTATTGAGAAAAACATACAGCTGGCAAATGCTTTCAAGATCAATAGCTCCTAGATGATAGGGCCTAGGGCCTTCAAATCACTTCTAAATTGTTGACAAACCACGGGCACAAGACGCAGAGCCAATGTTTCGCGTGTCATGACCTCGTGCGATTTTACACGAATATATTCAATGAGGGATTTCTGCCGATTATTGAGAAAAACGTACAGCTGGAAAATGCTTTCAAGTTCAATTGCTCGTAGATGTCAGGGCCTAGGGCCTTCAAACCACTTCTAAATATTTCACAAACCACGGGCGCAAGATGCAGAGCCTATGCTTCGCGCGTCATGACCTCGTGCGATTTTACACTAATATTTTCAATGAGGTATTTCTGCCGATTATTGAGAAAAACGTACAGCTGGCAAATGCTTTCAAGTTGAATTGCTCCTAGATGTTAGGGCCTAGGGCCTTCAAACCACTTCTAAATATTTCACAAACCACGGGCGCAACACGCAGAGCCTATGCTTCGCGCGTCATGACCTCGTGCGATTTTACATGAATATTTTCAATGAGGTATATCTGCGGATTATTGAGAAAAACATACAGCTGGCAAATGCTTTCAAGTTCAATAGCTCCTAGATGATAGGGCCCAGGGCTTTCAAATCACTTCTAAATTGTTCACAAACCACGGGCACAAGACGCAGAGCCAATGTTTCACGCGTCATGACCTCGTGCGATTTTACACGAATATTTTCAATTAGGTATTTCTGCCGATTATTGAGAAAAATGTACAGCTGGCAAATGCTTTCAAGATCAATTGCTCCTAGATGTTAGGGCCTAGGGCCTTGAAACCACTTCTAAATATTTCACAAACCACGGGCGCAAGACGCAGAGCCTATGTTTCGCGCGTCATGACCTCGTGCGATTTTACATGAATATTTTCAATGAGGTATTTCTGCCGATTATTGAGAAAAACATACAGCTGGCAAATGCTTTCAAGATCAATAGCTCCTAGATGATAGGGCCTAGGGCCTTCAAATCACTTCTAAATTGTTGACAAACCACGGGCACAAGACGCAGAGCCAATGTTTCGCATGTCATGACCTCGTGCGATTTTACACGAATATTTTCAATGAGGTATTTCTGCCGATTATTGAGAAAAACGTACAGCTGGAAAATGCTTTCAAGTTCAATTGCTCTTAGATGTCAGGGCCTAGGGCCATCAAACCACTTCTAAATATTTCACAAACCACGGGCGCAAGATGCAGAGCCTATGCTTCGCGCGTCATGACCTCGTGCGATTTTACACGAATATTTTCAATGAGGTATTTCTGCCGATTATTGAGAAAAACGTACAGCTGACAAATGCTTTCAAGCTCAATAGCTCCTAGATGTTAGGGCCTAGGGCCTTCAATGGACTTCTAAATATTTCACAAACCACGGGCCCAAGATGCAGAGACTATGCTTCGCGCGTCATGACCTCGTGCGATTTTACACGAATATTTTCAATGAGGTATTTCTGCGGATTATTGAGAAAAACATACAGCTGGCAAATGCTTTCAAGATCAATAGCTCCTAGATGATAGGGCCTAGGGCCTACAAATCACTTCTTAATTGTTCACAAACCATGGGCGCAAGACGCAGAGCCTATGCTTCGCGCGTCATGACCTTGTGCGATTTTACACGAATATTTTCAATGAGGTATTTCTGCCGATTATTGAGAAAAACGTACAGCTGGAAAATGCTTTCAAGTTCAATTGCTCGTAGATGTCAGGGCCTAGGGCCTTCAAACCACTTCTAAATATTTCACAAACCACGGCGGCAAGACAAAGAGCCTATGCTTCGCGCGTCATGACCTCGTGCGATTTTACACGAATATTTTCAAAGAGGTATTTCTGCCGATTATTGAGAAAAACGTACAGCTGGCAAATGCTTTCAAGTTCAATTGCTCCTAGATGATAGGGCCTAGGGCCTTCAAACGACTTCTAAATATTTCACAAACCACGGGCGCAAGACGCAGAGCCTATGCTTCGCGCGTCATGACCTCGTGCGATTTTACACGAATATTTTCAATGAGGTATTTCTGCCGATTATTGAGAAAAACATACAGCTGGCAAATGCTTTCAAGTTCAATAGCTCCAAGATGATACGGCCTAGGGCCTTCAAAACACTTCTAAACTGTTCACAAACCACGGGCGCAAGACGCAGAGCCTATGTTTCGCGTGTCATGACCTTGTGCGATTATACATGAATATGTTCAATGAGGTATTTCTGCCGATTATTGAGAAAAACATACAGCTGGCAAATGCTTTCAAGATCAATAGCTCCTAGATGATAGGGCCTAGGGCCTTCAAAACACTTCTAAATTGTTGACAAACTACGGGCACAAGACGCAGAGCCAATGTATCACGCGTCATGACCTTGTGCGATTTTACACAAATATTTTCAATGAGGTATTTCTGCCGATTACCGAGAAAAACGTACAGCTGGCAAATGCTTTCAAGATCAATAGCTCCTGGATGATAGGGCCTAGGGCCTTCAAAACACTTCTAAATTGTTGACAAACTACGGGCACAAGACGCAGAGCCAATGTTTCGCGCGTCATGACCTTGTGCGATTTTACACGAATATTTTCAAAGAGGTATTTCTGCGGATTATTGAAAAAAATGTACAGCTGGCAAATGCTTTCAAGATCAATAGCTCCTAGATGATAGGGCCTAGGGCCTTCAAACCACTTCTAAAATGTTTGCAAACCACGGCCGCAAGACGAAGAGCCTATGCTTCGCGCGTCATGACCTCGTGCGATTTAACACGAATATTTTCAATGAGGTATTTCTGCGGATTATTGAGAAAAACATACAGCTGGCAAATGCTTTCAAGTTCAATAGCTCCAAGATGATACGGCCTAGGGCCTTCAAAACACTTCTAAACTTTTCACAAACCACGGGCGCAAGACGAAGAGCCTATGCTTCGCGCGTCATGACCTCGTGCGATTTTACACGAATATTTTCAATGAGGAATTTCTGCCGATTATTGAGAAAAACGTACAGCTGCCAAATGCTTTCAAGTTCAACAGCTCCTAGATGATACGGCCTAGGGCCTTCAAAACATTTCTAAATTGTTCACAAACCACGGGCGGAAGACGCAGAGCCTATGATTCGCGCGTCATGACCTCGTGCGATTTTACATGAATATTTTCAATGAGGTATTTCTGCCGATTATTGAGAAAAACATACAGCTGGCAAATGCTTTCAAGATCAATAGCTCCTAGATGATAGAGCCTAGGGCCTTCAAACCACTTCTAAATTGTTGACAAGACACGGGCGCAAGACGCAGAGCCTATGTTTCGCGCGTCATGACCTCGTGCGATTTTACATGAATATTATCAATGAGGTATTTCTGCCGATTATTGAGAAAAACATACAGCTGGCAAATGCTTTCAAGTTCAATTGCTCTTAGATGTTAGGGCCTAGGGCCTTCAAACCACTTCTAAATATTTCACAAACCACGGGCGCAAGACGCAGAGCCTATGTTTCGCGCGTCATGACCTCGTGCGATTTTACACGAATATTTTCAATGAGGAATTTCTGCGGATTTTTGAGAAAAACATACAGCTGGCAAATGCTTTCAAGATCAATAGCTCCTAGATGATAGGGCCTAGGGTCTTCAAACCACTTCTAAAATGTTCACAAACCACGGCCGCAAGACGAAGAGCCTATGCTTCGCAAGTCATGACCTCGTGCGATTTTACACGAATATTTTCAAAGAGGTATTTCTGCGGATTATTGAGAAAAATGTACAGCTGGCAAATGCTTTCAAGATCAATAGCTCCTAGATGATAGGGCCTAGGGCCTTCAAACCACTTCTAAAATGTTCGCAAACCACGGCCGCAAGACGAAGAGCCTATGCTTCGCGCATCATGACCTTGTGCGATTTTACACGAATATTTTCAATGAGGTATTTCTGCCGATTATTGAGAAAAACGTACAGCTGCCAAATGCTTTCAAGTTCAACAGCTCCTAGATGATACGGCCTAGGGCCTTCAAAACATTTCTAAATTGTTCACAAACCACGGGCGGAAGACGCAGAGCCTATGTTTCGCGCGTCATGACCTCGTGCGATTTTACATGAATATTTTCAATGAGGTATTTCTGCCGATTATTGAGAAAAACATACAGCTGGCAAATGCTTTCAAGATCAATAGCTCCTAGATGATAGAGCCTAGGGCCTTCAAACCACTTCTAAATTGTTGACAAAACACGGCCGCAAGACGAAGAGCCTATGCTTCGCGCGTCATGACCTCGTGCGATTTTACACGAATATTTTCAAAGAGGTATTTCTGCGGATTATTGAGAAAAACGTACAGCTGGCAAATGCTTTCAAGTTCAATTGCTCCTAGATGTTAGGGCCTAGGGCCTTCAAACGACTTCTAAATATTTCACAAACCACGGGCGCAAGACGCAGAGCTAATGCTTCGCGCGTCATGACCTCGTGCGATTTTACACGAATATTTTCAATGAGGTATTTCTGCGGATTATTGAGAAAAACATACAGCTGTAAAATGCTTTCAAGATCAATAGCTCCTAGATGATAGGGCCTAGGGCCTTCAAATCACTTCTAAATTGTTCACAAACCACGGGCACAAGATGCAGGGCCAATGTTTCGCGCGTCATGACCTCGTGCGATTTTACACGAATATTTTCAATGAGGTATTTCTGCCGATTATTGAGAAAAACGTATAGCTGCCAAATGCTTTGAAGCTCAATAGCTCCTAGATGATACGGCCTAGGGCCTTCAAAACACTTCTAAAATGTTCACAAACCACGGCCGCAAGACGAAGAGCCTATGCTTCGCGCGTCATGACCTCGTGCGATTTTACACGAATATTTTCAATGAGGTATTTCTGCCGATTATTGAGAAAAACATACAGCTGGCAAATGCTTTCAAGATCAATAGCTCCTAGATGATAGGGCCTAGGGCCTTCAAATCACTTCTAAAATGTTCACAAACCACGGCCGCAAGACGAAGAGCCTATGCTTCGCGCGTCATGACCTCGTGCGATTTTACACGAATATTTTCAAAGAGGTATTTCTGCCGATTATTGAGAAAAACATACAGCAGGCAAATGCTTTCAAGATCAATAGCTCCTAGATGATAGGGCCTAGGGCCTTCAAACCACTTCTGAAATGTTCACAAACCACGGCCGCAAGACGAAGAGCCTATGTTTCGCGCGTCATGACCTCGTGCGATTTTACACGAATATTGTCAAAGAGGTATTTCTGCGCATTATTGAGAAAAACGTACAACTGGCAAATGCTTTCAAGATCAATAGCTCCTAGATGATAGGGCCTAGGGCCTTCAAACCACTTCTAAAATGTTCACAAACCACGGCCGCAAGACGAAGAGCCTATGTTTCGCGCGTCATGACCTCGTGCGATTTTACACGAATATTGTCAAAGAGGTATTTCTGCGCATTATTGAGAAAAACGTACAACTGGCAAATGCTTTCAAGATCAATAGCTCCTAGATGATAGGGCCTAGGGCCTTCAAACCACTTCTAAAATGTTCACAAACCACGGCCGCAAGACGAAGAGCCTATGTTTCGCGCGTCATGACCTCGTGCGATTTTACATGAATATTTTAAATGAGGTATTTCTGCCGATTATTGAGAAAAACATACAGCTGGCAAATGCTTTCAAGATCAATAGCTCCTAGATGATAGGGCCTAAGGCCTTCAAACCACTTCTAAATTGTTGACAAAACACGGGCGCAAGACGCAGAGCCAATGTTTCGCGCGTCATCATGTCGTGCGATTTTACATGAATATTATCAATGAGGTATTTCTGCCGATTATTGAGAAAAACATACAGCTGGCAAATGCTTTCAAGTTCAATTGCTCTTAGATGTTAGGGCCTAGGGCCTTCAAACCACTTCTAAATATTTCACAAACCTCGGGAGCAAGACGCAGAGCCTATGTTTCGCGCGTCATGACCTCGTGCGATTTTACACGAATATTTTCAATGAGGAATTTCTGCGGATTTTTGAGAAAAACATACAGCTGGCAAATGCTTTCAAGATCAATAGCTCCTAGATGATAGGGCCTAGGGCCTTCAAACCACTTCTAAAATGTTCACAAACCACGGCCGCAAGACGAAGAGCCTATGCTTCGCGCGTCATGACCTTGTGCGATTTTACACGAATATTTTCAATGAGGTATTTCTGCCGATTATTGAGAAAAACGTACAGCTGGCAAATGCTTTCAAGTTCAATTGCTCCTAGATGTTAGGGCCTAGGGCCTTCAAACGACTTCTAAATATTTCACAAACCACGGGCGCAAGACGCAGAGCCTATGTTTCGCGCGTCATGACCTCGTGCGATTTTACACGAATATTTTCAATGAGGAATTTCTGCGGATTTTTGAGAAAAACGTACAGCTGGCAAATGCTTTCAAGATCAATAGCTCCTAGATGATAGGGCCTAGGGCCTTCAAACCACTTCTAAAATGTTCACAAACCACGGCCGCAAGACGAAGAGCCTATGCTTCGCGCGTCATGACCTTGTGCGATTTTACACGAATATTTTCAATGAGGTATTTCTGCCGATTATTGAGAAAAACATACAGCTGGCAAATGCTTTCAAGATCAATAGCTCCTAGATGATAGGGCCTAGCGCCTTCAAACGACTTCTAAATATTTCACAAACCACGGGCGCAAGACGCAGAGCCAATGTTTCGCGCGTCATGACCTCGTGCGATTTTACACGAATATTTTCAATGAGGTATTTCTGCCGATTATTGAGAAAAACGTACAGCTGCCAAATGCTTTGAAGCTCAATAGCTCCTAGATGATACGGCCTAGGGCCTTCAAATCACTTCTAAATTGTTGACACACCACGGGCACAAGACGCAGAGCCAATGTTTCGCGCGTCATGACCTCGTGCAATTTTACATGAATATTTTCAATGAGGTATTTCTGCCGATTATTGAGAAATACGTACAGCTGCCAAATGCTTTCAAGTTCAATTGCTCTTAGATGTTAGGGCCTAGGGCCTTCAAACCACTTCTAAATATTTCACAAACCACGGGCGCAAGACGCAGAGCCTATGCTTCGCGCGTCATGACCTCGTGCGATTTAACACGAATATTTTCAATGAGGTATTTCTGCGGATTATTGAGAAAAACATACAGCTGGCAAATGCTTTCAAGTTCAATTGCTCCTAGATGATAGGGCCTAGGGCCATCAAATCACTTCTAAATTGTTCACAAACCACTGGCACAAGACGCAGAGCCAATGTTTCGCGCGTCATGACCTCGTGCGATTTTACACGAATATTTTCAATGAGGTATTTCTGCCGATTATTGAGAAAAACGTACAGCTGCCAAATGCTTTGAAGCTCAATAGCTCCTAGATGATACGGCCTAGGGCCTTCAAAACACTTCTAAAATGTTCACAAACCACGGCCGCAAGACGAAGAGCCTATGTTTCGCGCGTCATGACCTCGTGCGATTTTACACGAATATTTTCAATGAGGTATTTCTGCCGATTATTGAGAAAAACATACAGCTGGCAAATGCTTTCAAGATCAATAGCTCCTATATGATAGGGCCTAGGGCCTTCAAATCACTTCTAAAATGTTCACAAACCACGGCCGCAAGACGAAGAGCCTATGCTTCACGCGTCATGACCTCGTGCGATTTTACACGAATATTTTCAAAGAGGTATTTCTGCCGATTATTGAGAAAAACATACAGCTGGCAAATGCTTTCAAGATCAATAGCTCCTAGATGATAGGGCCTAGGGCCTTCAAACCACTTCTGAAATGTTCACAAACCACGGCCGCAAGACGAAGAGCCTATGTTTCGCGCGTCATGACCTCGTGCGATTTTACACGAATATTGTCAAAGAGGTATTTCTGCGCATTATTGAGAAAAACGTACAACTGGCAAATTCTTTCAAGATCAATAGCTCCTAGATGATAGGGCCTAGGGCCTTCAAACCACTTCTAAAATGTTCACAAACCACGGCCGCAAGACGAAGAGCCTATGTTTCGCGCGTCATGACCTCGTGCGATTTTACATGAATATTTTCAATGAGGTATTTCTGCCGATTATTGAGAAAAACATACAGCTGGCAAATGCTTTCAAGATCAATAGCTTCTAGATGATAGGGCCTAAGGCCTTCAAACCACTTCTAAATTGTTGACAAAACACGGGCGCAAGACGCAGAGCCTATGTTTCGCGCGTCATCACCTCGTGCGATTTTACATGAATATTATCAATGAGGTATTTCTGCCGATTATTGAGAAAAACATACAGCTGGCAAATGCTTTCAAGTTCAATTGCTCTTAGATGTTAGGGCCTAGGGCCTTCAAACCACTTCTAAATATTTCACAAACCACGGGCGCAAGACGCAGAGCCTATGTTTCGCGCGTCATGACCTCGTGCGATTTTACACGAATATTTTCAATGAGGAATTTCTGCGGATTTTTGAGAAAAACATACAGCTGGCAAATGCTTTCAAGATCAATAGCTCCTAGATGATAGGGCCTAGGGCCTTCAAACCACTTCTAAAATGTTCACAAACCACGGCCGCAAGACGAAGAGCCTATGCTTCGCGCGTCATGACCTCGTGCGATTTTACACTAATATTTTCAATGAGGTATTTCTGCCGATTATTGAGAAAAACGTACAGCTGGCAAATGCTTTAAAGTTCAATTGCTCCTAGATGTTAGGGCCTAGGGCCTTCAAACGACTTCTAAATATTTCACAAACCACGGGCGCAAGACGCAGAGCTTATGCTTCGCGCGTCATGACCTCGTGCGATTTTACACGAATATTTTCAATGAGGTATTTCTGCCGATTATTGAGAAAAACGTACAGCTGCCAAATGCTTTGAAGCTCAATAGCTCCTAGATGATACGGCCTAGGGCCTTCAAAACAGTTCTAAAATGTTCACAAACCACGGCCGCAAGACGAAGAGCCTACGCTTCGCGCGTCATGACCTCGTGCGATTTTACACGAATATTTTCAATGAGGTATTTCTGCCGATTATTGAGAAAAACATACAGCTGGCAAATGCTTTCAAGATCAATAGCTCCTAGATGATAGGGCCTAGCGCCTTCAAATCACTTCTAAAATGTTCACAAACCACGGTCGCAAGATGAAGAGCCTATGCTTCGCGCGTCATGACCTCGTGCGATTTTACACGAATATTGTCAAAGAGGTATTTCTGCGGATTATTGAGAAAAACATACAGCTGGCAAATGCTTTCAAGATCAATAGCTTCTTGATGATAGGGCCCAGGGCCTTCAAACCACTTCTAAAATGTTCACAAACCACGGCCGCAAGACGAAGAGCCTATGTTTCGCGCGTCATGACCTCGTGCGATTTTACATGAATATTTTCAATGAGGTATTTCTGCCGATTATTGAGAAAAACATACAGCTGGCAAATGCTTTCAAGATCAATAGCTCCTAGATGATAGGGCCTAGGGCCTTCAAACCACTTCTAAATTGTTGACAAAACACGGGCGCAAGACGCAGAGCCTATGTTTCGCGCGTCATGACCTCGTGCGATTTTACATGAATATTATCAATGAGGTATTTCTGCCGATTATTGAGAAAAACATACAGCTGGCAAATGCTTTCAAGTTCAATTGCTCTTAGATGTTAGGGCCTAGGGCATTCAAACCACTTCTAAATATTTCACAAACCACGGGCGCAAGACGCAGAGCCTATGTTTCGCGCGTCATGACCTCGTGCGATTTTACACGAATATTTTCAATGAGGAATTTCTGCGGATTTTTGAAAAAAACATACAGCTGGCAAATGCTTTCAAGATCAATAGCTCCTAGATGATAGGGCCTAGGGCCTTCAAACCACTTCTAAAATGTTCACAAACCAGGGCCGCAAGACGAAGAGCCTATGCTTCGCGCGTCATGACCTCGTGCGATTTTACACGAATATTTTCAATGAGGTATTTCTGCGGATTATTGAGAAAAAACGTACAGCTGCCAAATGCTTTGAAGCCCAATAGCTCCTAGATGATACGGCCTAGGGCCTTCAAAACACATCTAAAATGTTCACAAACCACGGCCGCAAGACGAAGAGCCTATGCTTCGCGCGTCATGACCTCGTGCGATTTTACACGAATATTTTCAATGAGGTATTTCTGCCGATTATTGAGAAAAACATACAGCTGGCAAATGCTTTCAAGATCAATAGCTCCTAGATGATAGGGCCTAGGGCCTTCAAATCACTTCTAAAATGTTCACAAACCACGGCCGCAAGACGAAGAGCCTATGCTTCGCGCGTCATGACCTCGTGCGATTTTACACGAATATTTTCAATGAGGTATTTCTGCCGATTATTGAGAAAAACATACAGCTGGCAAATGCTTTCAAGATCAATAGCTCCTAGATGATAGGGCCTAGCGCCTTCAAATCACTTCTAAAATGTTCACAAACCACGGTCGCAAGATGAAGAGCCTATGCTTCGCGCGTCATGACCTCGTGCGATTTTACACGAATATTGTCAAAGAGGTATTTCTGCGGATTATTGAGAAAAACATACAGCTGGCAAATGCTTTCAAGATCAATAGCTTCTTGATGATAGGGCCCAGGGCCTTCAAACCACTTCTAAAATGTTCACAAACCACGGCCGCAAGACGAAGAGCCTATGTTTCGCGCGTCATGACCTCGTGCGATTTTACATGAATATTTTCAATGAGGTATTTCTGCCGATTATTGAGAAAAACATACAGCTGGCAAATGCTTTCAAGATCAATAGCTCCTAGATGATAGGGCCTAGGGCCTTCAAACCACTTCTAAATTGTTGACAAAACACGGGCGCAAGACGCAGAGCCTATGTTTCGCGCGTCATGACCTCGTGCGATTTTACATGAATATTATCAATGAGGTATTTCTGCCGATTATTGAGAAAAACATACAGCTGGCAAATGCTTTCAAGTTCAATTGCTCTTAGATGTTAGGGCCTAGGGCATTCAAACCACTTCTAAATATTTCACAAACCACGGGCGCAAGACGCAGAGCCTATGTTTCGCGCGTCATGACCTCGTGCGATTTTACACGAATATTTTCAATGAGGAATTTCTGCGGATTTTTGAAAAAAACATACAGCTGGCAAATGCTTTCAAGATCAATAGCTCCTAGATGATAGGGCCTAGGGCCTTCAAACCACTTCTAAAATGTTCACAAACCAGGGCCGCAAGACGAAGAGCCTATGCTTCGCGCGTCATGACCTCGTGCGATTTTACACGAATATTTTCAATGAGGTATTTCTGCGGATTATTGAGAAAAAACGTACAGCTGCCAAATGCTTTGAAGCCCAATAGCTCCTAGATGATACGGCCTAGGGCCTTCAAAACACATCTAAAATGTTCACAAACCACGGTCGCAAGACGAAGAGCCTATGCTTCGCGCGTCATGACCTCGGGCGATTTTACACGAATATTGTCAAAGAGGTATATCTGCCGATTATTGAGAAAAACATACAGCTGGCAAATGCTTTCAAGATCAATAGCTCCTAGATGATAGGGCCTAGGGCCTTCAAACCACTTCTAAAATGTTCACAAACCACGGCCGCAAGACGAAGAGCCTATGTTTCGCGCGTCATGACCTCGTGCGATTTTACATGAATATTATCAATGAGGTATTTCTGCCGATTATTGAGAAAAACATACAGCTGGCAAATGCTTTCAAGATCAATAGCTCCTAGATGATAGGGCCTAGGGCCTTCAAACCACTTCTAAATTGTTGACAAAACACGGGCACAAGACGCAGAGCCTATGTTTCGCGCGTCATGACCTCGTGCGATTTTACATGAATATTATCAATGAGGTATTTCTGCCGATTATTGAGAAAAACATACAGCTGGCAAATGCTTTCAAGTTCAATTGCTGTTAGATGTTAGGGCCTAGGGCATTGAAACCACTTCTAAATATTTCACAAACCACGGGCGCAAGACGCAGAGCCTATGTTTCGCGCGTCATGACCTCGTGCGATTTTACACGAATATTTTCAATGAGGAATTTCTGCGGATTTTTGAGAAAAACATACAGCTGGCAAATGCTTTCAAGATCAATAGCTCCTAGATGATAGGGCCTAGGGCCTTCAAACCACTTCTAAAATGTTCACAAACCACGGCCGCAAGACGAAGAGCCTATGCTTCGCGCGTCATGACCTCGTGCGATTTTACACGAATATTTTCAATGAGGTATTTCTGCCGATTATTGAGAAAAACGTACAGCTGCCAAATGCTTTGAAGCTCAATAGCTCCTAGATGATACGGCCTAGGGCCTTCAAAACACATCTAAAATGTTCACAAACCACGGCCGCAAGACGAAGAGCCTATGCTTCGCGCGTCATGACCTCGTGCGATTTTACACGAATATTTTCAATGAGGTATTTCTGCCGATTATTGAGAAAAACATACAGCTGGCAAATGCTTTCAAGATAATAGCTCCTAGATGATAGGGCCTAGGGCCTTCAAATCACTTCTAAAATGTTCACAACCCACGGCCGCAAGACGAAGAGCCTATGCTTCGCGCGTCATGACCTCGTGCGATTTTACACGAATATTTTCAAAGAGGTATTTCTGGCGATTATTGAGAAAAACATACAGCTGGCAAATGCTTTCAAGATCAATAGCTCCTAGATGATAGGGCCTAGGGCCTTCAAACCACTTCTAAAATGTTCACAAACCACGGCCGCAAGACGAAGAGCCTATGCTTCGCGCGTCATGACCTTGTGCGATTTTACACGAATATTTTCAATGAGGGATTTCTGCGGATTTTTGAGAAAAACATACAGCTGCCAAATGCTTTCAAGTTCAACAGCTCCTAGATGATACGGCCTAGGGCCTTCAAAACACTTCTAAATTGTTCACAAACCATGGGCGCAAGATGCAGAGCCTATGTTTCGCGCGTCATGACCTCGTGCGATTTTACACGAATATTTTCAATAAGGTATTTCTGCCGATTATTGAGAAAAACATACAGCTGGCAAATGCTTTCAAGATCAATAGCTCCGAGATGATAGGGCCTAGGGCCTTCAAATCACTTCTAACATGTTCACAAACCACGGGCGCAAGACGCAGAGCCTATGTTTCGCGCGTCATGACCTCGTGCAATTTTACATGAATATTTTCAATGAGGTATTTCTGCCGATTGAGAAAAACGTACAGCTGGCAAATGCTTTCAAGTTCAATTGCTCCTAGATGTTAGGGCCTAGGGCCTTCAAACCACTTCTAAAATGTTCACAAACCACGGCCGCAAGACGAAGAGCCTATGCTTCGCGCGTCATGACCTCGTGCGATTTGACACGAATATTTTCAATGAGGGATTTCTGCCGATTATTGAGAAAAACGTACAGCTGCCAAATGCTTTCAATTTCAACAGCTCCTAGATGATACGGCCTAGGGCCTTCAAAACACTTCTAAATTGTTCACAAACCACGGGCGCAAGACGCAAAGCCTATGTTTCGCGCGTCATGACCTCGTGCGATTTTACATGAATGTTTTCAATGAGGTATTTCTGCCGATTATTGAGAAAAACATACAGCTGGCAAATGCTTTCAAGATCAATAACTCCTATATGATAGGGCCTAGGGCCTTCAAACCACTTCTAAATTGTTGACAAAACATGGGCGCAAGACGCAGAGCCTATGTTTCGCGCGTCATGAACTCGTGCGATTTTACATGAATATTATCAATGAGGTATTTCTGCCGATTATTGAGAAAAACATAGAGCTGGCAAATGCTTTCAAGTTCAATTGCTCTTAGATGTTAGGGCCTAGGGCCTTCAAACCACTTCTAAATATTTCACAAACCACGGGCGCAAGACGCAGAGCCTATGTTTCGCGCGTCATGACCTCGTGCGATTTTACACGAATATTTTCAATGAGGAATTTCTGCGGATTATTGAGAAAAACATACAGCTGGCAAATGCAATCAAGATCAATAGCTCCTAGATGATAGGGCCTAGGGCCTTCAAAACACTTCTAAAATGTTCACAAACCACGGCCGCAAGACGAAGAGCCTATGCTTCGCGCGTCATGACCTCGTGCGATTTTACACGAATTTTTTCAATGAGGGATATCTGCCGATTATTGAGAAAAACGTACAGCTGGCAAATGCTTTCAAGTTCAATTGCTCCTAGATGTTAGGGACTAGGGCCTTCAAACGACTTCTAAATATTTCACAAACCACGGGCGCAAGACGCAGAGCCTATGCTTTGTGCGTCATGACCTCGTGCGATTATACACAAATATTTTCAATGAGGTATTTCTGCGGATTATTGAGAAAAACATACAGCTGTAAAATGCTTTCAAGATCAATAGCTCCTAGATGATAGGGCCTAGGGCCTTCAAATCACTTCTAAATTGTTCACAAACCACGGGCACAAGACGCAGAGCCAATGTTTCGCGCGTCATGACCTCGTGCGATTTTACACGAATATTTTCAATGAGGTATTTCTGCCGAATATTGAGAAAAACGTACAGCTGCCAAATGCTTTGAAGCTCAATAGCTCCTAGATGATACGGCCTAGGGCCTTCAAAACACTTCTAAAATGTTCACAAACCACGGCCGCAAGACAAAGAGCCTATGCTTCGCGCGTCATGAACTCGTGCGATTTTACATGAATATTATCAATGAGGTATTTCTGCCGATTATTGAGAAAAACATAGAGCTGGCAAATGCTTTCAAGTTCAATTGCTCTTAGATGTTAGGGCCTAGGGCCTTCAAACCACTTCTAAATATTTCACAAACCACGGGCGCAAGACGCAGAGCCTATGTTTCGCGCGTCATGACCTCGTGCGATTTTACACGAATATTTTCAATGAGGAATTTCTGCGGATTATTGAGAAAAACATACAGCTGGCAAATGCAATCAAGATCAATAGCTCCTAGATGATAGGGCCTAGGGCCTTCAAAACACTTCTAAAATGTTCACAAACCACGGCCGCAAGACGAAGAGCCTATGCTTCGCGCGTCATGACCTCGTGCGATTTTACACGAATTTTTTCAATGAGGGATATCTGCCGATTATTGAGAAAAACGTACAGCTGGCAAATGCTTTCAAGTTCAATTGCTCCTAGATGTTAGGGCCTAGGGCCTTCAAACGACTTCCAAATATTTCACAAACCACGGGCGCAAGACGCAGAGCCTATGCTTTGTGCGTCATGACCTCGTGCGATTATACACAAATATTTTCAATGAGGTATTTCTGCGGATTATTGAGAAAAACATACAGCTGTAAAATGCTTTCAAGATCAATAGCTCCTAGATGATAGGGCCTAGGGCCTTCAAATCACTTCTAAATTGTTCACAAACCACGGGCACAAGACGCAGAGCCAATGTTTCGCGCGTCATGACCTCGTGCGATTTTACACGAATATTTTCAATGTGGTATTTCTGCCGAATATTGAGAAAAACGTACAGCTGCCAAATGCTTTCAAGCTCAATAGCTCCTAGATGATACGGCCTAGGGCCTTCAAAACACTTCTAAAATGTTCACAAACCACGGCCGCAAGACAAAGAGCCTATGCTTCGCGCGTCATGACCTCGGGCGATTTTACACGAATATTTTCAATGAGGTATTTCTGCCGATTATTGAGAAAAACATACAGCTGGCAAATGCTTTCAAGATCAATAGCTCCTAGATGATAGGGCCTAGCGCCTTCAAACCACTTCTAAATTGTTGACAAACCATGGGCACAAGACGCGGAGCCAATGTTTCGCGCGTCATGACCTCGTGCGATTTTACACGAATATTTTCAATGAGGTATTTCTGCCGATTATTGAGAAAAACGTACAGCTGGCAAATGCTTTCAAGTTCAATTGCTCTTAGATATTAGGGCCTAGGGACTTCAAACCACTTCTGAATATTTCACAAACCACGGGCGCAAGACGCAGAGCCTATGCTTCGCGCATCATGACCTCGTGCGATTTTACACGAATATTTTCAATGAGGAATTTCTACAGATTATTGAGAAAAACATACAGCAGGCAAATGCTTTCAAGATCAATAGCTCCTAGATGATAGGGCCTAGGGCCTTCAAATCACTTCTAAATTGTTCACAAACCACGGGCACAAGACGCAGAGCCAATGTTTCGCGCGTCATGACCTTGTGCGATTTTACACAAATATTTTCAATGAGGTATTTCTGCCGATTATTGAGAAAAACGTACAGCTGGCAAATGCTTTCAAGATCAATAGCTCCTAGATGATAGGGCCTAGGGCCTTCAAATCACTTCATAATTGTTGACAAACCACGGGCACAAGACGAAGAGCCAATGCTTCGCGCGTCATGACCTCGTGCGATTTTACACGAATATTTTCAATGAGGGATTTCTGCCGATTATTGAGAAAAACGTACAGCTGCCAAATGCTTTCAAGATCAATAGCTCCTAGATGATAGGGCCTAGGGCCTATAAATCACTTCTAAATTGTTCACAAACCACGGGCGCAAGACGCAGAGCCTATGCTTCGCGTGTCATGACCTCGTGCGATTTTACACGAATATTTTCAAAGAGGTATTTCTGCGGATTATTGAGAAAAACATACAGCTGGCAAATGCTTTCAAGATCAATAGCTCCTAGATGATAGGGCCTAGGGCCTTCAAACCACTTCTAAAATGTTCACAAACCACGGCCGCAAGACGAAGAGCCTATGCTTCGCGCGTCATGACCTCGTGCGATTATACACGAATATTTTCAATGAGGTATTTCTGCCGATTATTGAGAAAAACATACAGCTGGCAAATGCTTTCAAGATCAATAGCTCCTAGATGATAGGGCCTAGGGCCGTCAAACCACTTCTAAATTGTTCACAAACCACGGCCGCAAGACGAAGAGCCAATGCTTCGCGCGTCATGACCTCGTGCGATTTTACACGAATATTTTCAATGAGGAATTTCTGCGGATTTTTGAGAAAAACATACAGCTGGCAAATGCTTTCATTATCAATAGCTCCTAGATGATACGGCCTAGAACCTTCAAAACACTTCTAAAATGTTCACAAACCACGGCTGCAAGACGAAGAGCCTATGTTTCGCGCGTCATGACCTCGTGCGATTTTACACGAATATTTTCAATGAGCTATTTCTGCCGATTATTGAGAAAAACATACAGCTGGAAAATGCTTTCAAGATCAATAGCTCCTAGATGATAGGGCCTAGGGCCTTAAAATCACTTCTAAAATGTTCACAAACCACGGACGCAAGACGAAGAGCCAATGCTTCGCGCGTCATGACCTCGTGCGATTTTACACGAATATTTTCAATGAGGTATTTCTGCGGATTATTGAGAAAAACATACAGCTGGCAAATGCTTTCATGATCAATAGCTCCTAGATGATACGGCCTAGAACCTTCAAAACACTTCTAAAATGTTCACAAACCACGGCTGCAAGACGAAGAGCCTATGCTTCGCGCGTCATGACCTCGTGCGATTTTACACGAATATTTTCAATGAGGTATTTCTGCGGATTATTGAGAAAAACATACAGCTGGCAAATGCTTTCAAGATCAATAGCTCCTAGATGATAGGGTCTAGGGCCTTCAAATCACTTCTAAATTGTTCACAAACCACTGGCACAAGACGGAGAGCCAATGTTTCGCGCGTCATGACCTCGTGCGATTTTACACGAATATTTTCAAAGAGGCATTTCTGCCGATTATTGAGAAAAACATACAGCTGGCAAATGCTTTCAAGATCAATAGCTCCTAGATGATAGGGCCTAGGGCCTTCAAACCACTTCTAAAATGTTCACAAACCACGGCCGCAAGACGAAGAGCCTATGCTTCGCGCGTCATGACCTCGTGCGATTTTACACGAATATTTTCAATGAGGTATTTCTGCCGATTATTGAGAAAAACATACAGCTGGCAAATGCTTTCAAGTTCAATTGCTCCTAGATGATAGGGCCTAGGGCCTTCAAACGACTTCTAAATATTTCACAAACCACGGGCGCAAGACGCAGAGCCTATGCTTCGCGCGTCATGACCTTGTGCGATTTTACACGAATATTTTCAAAGAGGTATTTCTGCGGATTATTGAGAAAAACGTACAGCTGGCAAATGCTTTCAAGATCAATAGCTCCTAGATGATAGGGCCTAGGGCCTTCAAAACACTTCTAAAATGTTCACAAACCAAGGCCGCAAGACGAAGAGCCGATGCTTCGCGCGTCATGACCTCGTGCGATTTTACACGAATATTTTCAATGAGGTATTTCTGCCGATTATTGAGGAAAAACGTACAGCTGGCAAATGCTTTCAAGTTCAATTGCTCCTAGATGTTAGGGCCTAGGGCCTTCAAACGACTTCTAAATATTTCACAAACCACGGGCGCAAGACGCAGAGCCTATGCTTCGCGCGTCATGACCTCGTGCGATTTTACACAAATATTTTCAATGAGGTATTTCTGCCGATTATTGAGAAAAACGTACAGCTGCCAAATGCTTTCAAGCTCAATAGCTCCTAGATGATACGGCCTAGGGCCTTCAAAACACTTCTAAAATGTTCACAAACCACGGCCGCAAGACGAAGAGCCTATGTTTCGCGCGTCATGACCTCGTGCGATTTTACACGAATATTATCAATGAGGTATTTCTGCCGATTATTGAGAAAAACAAACAGCTGGCAAATGCTTTCAAGATCAATAGCTCCTAGATAATAGGGCCTAGTGCCTTCAAACCACTTCTAAAATGTTCACAAACCACGGCCGCAAGACAATGAGCCTATGCTTCGCGCCTCATGACCTCGTGCGATTTTACACGAATATTTTCAAAGAGGTATTTCTGCGGATTATTGAGAAAAATGTACAGCTGGCAAATGCTTTCAAGATCAATAGCTCCTAGATGATAGGGCCTAGGGCCTTCAAACCACTTCTAAAATGTTCACAAACCACGGGCGCAAGACGCAGAGCCTATGCTTCGTGCGTCATGACCTCGTGCGATTTTACACGAATATTTTCAATGAGGTACTTCTGCGGATTATTGAGAAAAACGTACAGCTGGCAAATGCTTTCAAGTTCAATAGCTCCTAGATGATACGGCCTAGGGCCTTCAAAACACTTCTAAACTGTTCACAAACCACGGGCGCAAGACGCAGAGCCTATGTTTCGCACGTCATGACCTCGTGCGATTTTACATGAATATATTCAATGAGGTATTTCTGCCGATTATTGAAAAAAACATACAGCTGGCAAATGCTTTCAAGATCAATAGCTCCTAGATGATAGGGCCTAGGGCCTTCAAAACACTTCTAAATTGTTGACAAACCACGGGCACAAGACGCAGAGCCAATGTTTCGCGCGTCATGACCTTGTGCGATTTTACACGAATATTTTCAATGAGGTATTTCTGCCGATTATTGAGAAAAACGTACAGCTGGCAAATGCTTTCAAGATCAATAGCTCCTAGATGATAGGGCCTAGGGCCTTCAAACCACTTCTAAAATGTTCACAAACCACGGCCGCAAGACAAAGAGCCTATGCTTCGCGGCTCATGACCTCGTGCGATTTTACACGAATATTTTCAAAGAGGTATTTCTGCGGATTATTGAGAAAAATGTACAGCTGGCAAACGCTTTCAAGATCAATAGCTCCTAGATGATAGGGCCTAGGGCCTTCAAACCACTTCTAAAAGGTTCACAAACCATGGCCGCAAGACGAAGAGCCAATGCTTCGCGCGTCATGACCTCGTGCGATTTTACATGAATATTTTCAATGAGGGATTACTGCCGATTATTGAGAAAAACGTACAGCTGCCAAATGCCTTCAAGATCAATTGCTCCTAGATGTCAGGGCCTAGGGCCTTCAAAACACTTCTAAATTGTTGACAAACCACGGGCGCAAGACGCAGAGCCTATGCTTCGCGCGTCATGACCTCGTGCGATTTTACACGAATACTTTCAATGAGGTATTTCTGCCGATTATTGAGAAAAACATACAGCTGGCAAATGCTTTCAAGATCAATATCTCCTAGATGATAGGGCCTAGGGCCTTCAAATCACTTCTAAATTGTTCACAAACCACGGGCACAAGACGCAGAGCCAATCTTTCGCGCGTCATGACCTCGTGCGATTTTACACGAATATTTTCAATGAGGTATTTCTGCCGATTATTGAGAAAAACATACAGCTGGCAAATGCTTTCCAGTTCAATTGCTCCTAGATGATAGGGCCTAGGGCCTTCAAATCACTTCTAAATTGTTCACACACCACGGGCACAAGACGCAGAGCCAATGTTTCGCGCGTCATGACCTCATGCGATTTTACACGAATATTTTCAATGAGGTATTTCTGCCGATTATTGAGAAAAATGTACAGCTGCCAAATGCTTTCAAGTTCAATTGCTCCTAGATGATAGGGCCTAGGGCCTTCAAATCACTTCTAAATTGTTCACAAACCACGGGCACAAGACGCAGAGTCAATGTTTCGCGCGGCATGACCTCGTGCGATTTTACACGAATATTTTTAATCAGGTATTTCTGCCGAATATTGAGAAAAACGTACAGCTGCCAAATGCTTTCAAGCTCAATAGCACCTAGATGATAGGGCCTAGGGTCTTCAAACCACTTCAAAAATGTTCATAAACCACGGCCGCAAGACGAAGAGCCTATGATTCGCGCGTCATGACCTCGTGCGATTTTACACGAATATTTTCAAAGAGGTATTTCTGCCGATTATTGAGAAAAACATACAGCTGGCAAATGCTTTCAAGTACAATAGCTCCTAGATGATAGGGCCTAGGGCCTTCAAAACACTTCTAAAATGTTCACAAACCACGAGCCCAAGATGCAGAGACTATGCTTCGCGCGTCATGACCTCGTGCGATTTTACACAAATATTTTCAATGAGGTATTTCTGCCGATTATTGAGAAAAACATACAGCTGGCAAATGCTTTCAAGATCAATATCTCCTAGATGATAGGGCCTAGGGCCTTCAAATCACTTCTAAATTGTTCACAAACCACGGGCACAAGACGCAGAGCCAATCTTTCGCGCGTCATGACCTCGTGCGATTTTACACGAATATTTTCAATGAGGTATTTCTGCCGATTATTGAGAAAAACATACAGCTGGCAAATGCTTTCCAGTTCAATTGCTCCTAGATGATAGGGCCTAGGGCCTTCAAATCACTTCTAAATTGTTCACACACCACGGGCACAAGACGCAGAGCCAATGTTTCGCGCGTCATGACCTCATGCGATTTTACACGAATATTTTCAATGAGGTATTTCTGCCGATTATTGAGAAAAACGTACAGCTGCCAAATGCTTTCAAGTTCAATTGCTCCTAGATGATAGGGCCTAGGGCCTTCAAATCACTTCTAAATTGTTCACAAACCACGGGCACAAGACGCAGAGTCAATGTTTCGCGCGGCATGACCTCGTGCGATTTTACACGAATATTTTTAATCAGGTATTTCTGCCGAATATTGAGAAAAACGTACAGCTGCCAAATGCTTTCAAGCTCAATAGCACCTAGATGATAGGGCCTAGGGTCTTCAAACCACTTCAAAAATGTTCATAAACCACGGCCGCAAGACGAAGAGCCTATGATTCGCGCGTCATGACCTCGTGCGATTTTACACGAATATTTTCAAAGAGGTATTTCTGCCGATTATTGAGAAAAACATACAGCTGGCAAATGCTTTCAAGTACAATAGCTCCTAGATGATAGGGCCTAGGGCCTTCAAAACACTTCTAAAATGTTCACAAACCACGAGCCCAAGATGCAGAGACTATGCTTCGCGCGTCATGACCTCGTGCGATTTTACACGAATATTTTCAATGAGGTATTTCTGCCGATTATTGAGAAAAAAATACAGCTGGCAAATGCTTTCAAGATCAATAGCTCCTAGATGATAGGGCCTAGGGCCTTCAAATCACTTCTTAATTGTTCACAAACCACGGGCGCAAGACGCAGAGCCTATGCTTCGCGCGTCATGACCTCGTGCGATTTTACACGAATATTTTCAATGAGGTATTTCTGCCGATTATTGAGAAAAAGTACAGCTGGAAAATGCTTTCAAGTTCAATTGCTCGTAGATGTCAGGGCCTAGGGCCTTCAAACCACTTCTAAATATTTCACAAACCACGGAGGCAAGACGAAGAGCCTATGCTTCGCGCGTCATGACCTCGTGCGATTTTACATGAATATTTTCAAAGAGGTATTTCTGCCGATTATTGAGAAAAATGTACAGCTGCCAAATGCTTTCAAGTTCAATAGCTCCTAGATGATAGGGCCTAGGGCCTTCAAAACACTTCTAAAATGTTCACAAACCACGGGCCCAAGATGCAGAGACTATGCTTCGCGCGTCATGACCTCGTGCGATTTTACATGAATATTTTCAATGAGGTATTTCTGCCGATTATTGAGAAAAACATACAGCTGGCAAATGCTTTCAAGATCAATAGCTCTTCGATGATAGGGCCTAGGGCCTTCAAATCACTTCTTAATTGTTCACAAACCACGGGCGCAAGACGCAGAGCCTATGCTTCGCGCGTCATGACCTCGTGCGATTTTACACGAATATTAACAATGAGGTATTTCTGCCGATTATTGAGAAAAACGTACAGCTGGAAAATGCTTTCAAGTTCAATTGCTCGTAGATGTCAGGGCCTAGGGCCTTCAAACCACTTCTAAATATTTCACAAACCACGGAGGCAAGACGAAGAGCCTATGCTTCGCGCGTCATGACCTCGTGCGATTTTACACGAATATTTTCAAAGAGGTATTTCTGCCGATTATTGAGAAAAACGTACAGCTGCCAAATGCTTTCAAGTTCAATAGCTCCTAGATGATACGGCCTAGGGCCTTCAAAACACTTCTAAATTGTTTACCGACCACGGGCGCAAGACGCAGAGCCTATGTTTCGCGCGTCATGACCTCGTGCGATTTTACAAGAATATTTTCAATGAGGTATTTCTGCGGATTATTGAGAAAAACATACAGCTGGCAAATGCTTTCAAGATCAATAGCTCCTAGATGATAGGGCCTAGGGCCTTCAAACCACTTCTAAAATGTTCACAAACCACGGCCGCAAGACGAAGAGCATATGCTTCGCGCGTCATGACCTCGTGCGATTTTACACGAATATTTTCAATGAGGTATTTCTGCGGATTATTGAGAAAAACGTACAGCTGGCAAATGCTTTCAAGTTCAATTGCTCCTAGATGCTAGGGCCTAGGGCCTTCAAACCACTTCTAAATAATTCACAAACCACGGGCGCAAGACGCAGAGCCTATGCTTCGCGCGTCATGACCTCGTGCGATTTTACACGAATATTTTCAAAGAGGTATTTCTGCGGATTATTGAGAAAATCATACAGCTGGCAAATGCTTTCAAGTACAATAGCTCCTAGATGATAGGGCCTAGGGCCTTCAAAACACTTCTAAAATGTTCACAAACCACGGGCGCAAGACGCAGAGCCGATGTTTCGCGCGTCATGACCTCGAGCGATTTTACACGAATATTTTCAATGAGGTATATCTGCCGATTATTGAGAAAAACATACAGCTGGCAAATGCTTTCAAGATCAATAGCTCCTAGATGGAAGGGCCTAGGGCCTTCAAATCACTTCTAAATTGTTCACAAACCACGGCCGCAAGACGAAGAGCCTATGCTTCGCGCGTCATGACCTCGTGCGATTTTACACTAATATTTTCAATGAGGTATTTCTGCCGATTATTGAGAAAAACGTACAGCTGGCAAATGCTTTCAAGTTCAATTGCTCCTAGATGTTAGGGCCAAGGGCCTTCAAACCACTTCGAAATATTTCACAAACCACGGGCGCAAGACGCAGAGCCTATGCTTCGCGCGTCATGACCTCGTGCGATTTTACACGAATATTTTCAATGAGGTATTTCTGCCGATTATTGAGAAAAACATACAGCTGGCAAATGCTTTCAAGTTCTATAGCTCCTAGATGATAGGGCCCAGGGCTTTCAAATCACTTCTAAATTGTTCACAAACCACGGGCACAAGACGCAGAGCCAATGTTTCGCGCGTCATGACCTCGTGCGATTTTACACGAATATTTTCAATGAGGTATTTCTGCCGATTATTGAGAAAAATGTACAGCTGGCAAATGCTTTCAAGTTCAATTGCTCCTAGATGTTAGGGCCTAGGGCCTTCAAACCACTTCTAAATATTTCACAAACCACGGGCGCAAGATGCAGAGCCTATGCTTCGCGCGTCATGACCTCGTGCGATTTTACACGAATATTTTCAATGAGGTATTTCTGCCGATTATTGAGAAAAACGTACAGCTGGCAAATGCTTTCAAGCTCAATAGCTCCTAGATGTTAGGGCCTAGGGCCTTCAAAGGACTTCTAAATATTTCACAAACCACGGGCCCAAGATGCAGAGACTATGCTTCGCGCGTCATGACCTCGTGCGATTTTAGACGAATATTTTCAATGAGGTATTTCTTTGGATTATTGAGAAAAACATACAGCTGGCAAATGCATTCAAGATCAATAGCTCCTAGATGATAGGGCCTAGGGCCTTCAAATCACTTCTTAGTTGTTCACAAACCACGGGCGCAAGACGCAGAGCCTATGCTTCGCGCGTCATGACCTCGTGCGATTTTACACGAATATTTTCAATGAGGTATTTCTGCCGATTATTGAGAAAAACGTACAGCTGGAAAATGCTTTCAAGTTCAATTGCTCGTAGATGTCAGGGCCTAGGGCCTTCAAACCACTTCTAAATATTTCACAAACCACGGCGGCAAGACGAAGAGCCTATGCTTCGCGCGTCATGACCTCGTGCGATTTTACACGAATATTTTCAAAGAGGTATTTCAGCCGATTATTGAGAAAAACATACAGCTGGCAAATGCTTTCAAGTTCTATAGCTCCTAGATGATAGGGCCCAGGGCTTTCAAATCACTTCTAAATTGTTCACAAACCACGGGCACAAGACGCAGAGGTAATGTTTCGCGCGTCATGACCTCGTGCGATTTTACACGAATATTTTCAATTAGGTATATCTGCCGATTATTGAGAAAAATGTAAAGCTGGCAAATGCTTTCAAGTTCAATTGCTCCTAGATGTTAAGGCCTAGGGCCTTCAAACCACTTCTAAATATTTCACAAACCACGGGCGCAAGACGCAGAGCCTATGTTTCGCGCGTCATGACCTCGTGCGATTTTACATGAATATTTTCAATGAGGTATTTCTGCCGATTATTGAGAAAAACATACAGCTGGCAAATGCTTTCAAGATCAATAGCATGTAGATGATAGGGCCTAGGGCCTTCAAATCACTTCTAAATTGTTGACAAACCACGGGCACAAGACGCAGAGCCAATGTTTCGCGTGTCATGACCTCGTGCGATTTTACACGAATATTTTCAATGAGGTATTTCTGCCGATTATTGAGAAAAACGTGCAGCTGGAAAATGCTTTCAAGTTCAATTGCTCGTAGATGTCAGGGCCTAGGGCCTTCAAACCACTTCTAAATATTTCACAAACCACGGGCGCAAGATGCAGAGCCTATGCTTCGCGCGTCATGACCTCGTGCGATTTTACACAAATATTTTCAATGAGGTATTTCTGCCGATTATTGAGAAAAACACACAGCTGGCAAATGCATTCAAGATCAATAGCTCCTAGATGATAGGGCCTAGGGCCTTCAAACCACTTCTAAATATTTCACAAACCAGGGGCGCAAGACGCAGAGCCTATGCATCGTGCGTCATGACCTCGTGCGATTTTACACGAATATTTTCAATGAGGTATTTCTGCGGATTATTGAGAAAAACATACAGCTGGCAAATGCTTTCAAGATCAATAGGTCCTAGATGAAAGGGCCTAGGGCCTTCAAATCACTTCTAAATTGTTCACAAACCACGGGCACAAGACGCAGAGCCAATGTTTCGCGCGTCATGACCTCGTGCGATTTTACACGAATATTTTCAATGAGGTATTTCTGCCGATTATTGAGAAAAACGTACAGCTGGCAAATGCTTTCAAGTTCAATTGCTCCTAGATGTTAGGGCCTAGGGCCTTCAAACCACATCGAAATATTTCACAAACCACGGGCGCAAGACGCAGAGCCTATGCTTCGTGCGTCATGACCTCGTGCGATTTTACACGAATATTTTCAATGAGGTATTTCTGCCGATTATTGAGAAAAACATACAGCTGGCAAATGCTTTCAAGTTCAATAGCTCCTAGATGATACGGCCTAGGGCCTTCAAAACACTTCTAAATTGTTCACAAACCACGGGCGCAAGATGCAGAGCCTATGTTTCGCGCGTCATGACCTCGTGCGATTTTACATGAATATTGTCAATGAGGTATTTCTGCCGATTATTGAGAAAAACATACAGCTGGCAAATGCTTTCAAGTTCAATTGCTCCTAGATGTTAGGGCCTAGGGCCTTCAAACCACTTCTAAATATTTCACAAACCACGGGCGCAAGACGCAGAGCCTATGCTTCACGCGTCATGACCTCGTGCGATTTTACACGAATATTTTCAATGAGGTATTTCTGCCGATTATTGAGAAAAACATACATCTGGCAAATGCTTTCAAGTTCAATAGCTCCTAGATGATACGGCCTAGGGCCTTCAAAACACTTCTAAATTGTTCACAAACCACGGGCGCAAGATGCAGAGCCTATGTTCCACGCGTCATGATCTCGTGCGATTTTACATGAATATTTTCAATGAGGTATTTCTGCCGATTATTGAGAAAAACATACTGCTGGCAAATGCTTTCAAGATCAATAGCTCCTAGATCATAGGGCCTAGGGCCTTCAAAACAGTTCTAAATTGTTGACAAACCACGGGCACAAGACGCAGAGCCAATGTTTCGCGCGTCATGACCTTGTGTGATTTTACACAAATATTTTCAAAGAGGTATATCTCTGGATTATTGAGACAAATGTACAGCTGGCAAATGCTTTCAAGATCAATAGCTCCTAGAAGATAGGGCCTAGAGCCTTCAAACCACTTCTAAAATGTTCACAAACCACGGTCGCAAGACGAAGAGCCAATGCTTCGCGCGTCATGACCTCGTGCGATTTTACACGAATATTTTCAATGAGGGATTTCTGCCGATTATTGAGAAAAACGTACAGCTGCCAAATGCATTCAAGTTCAAAAGCTCCTAGATGATACGGCCTAGGGCCTTCAAAACACTTCTAAATTGTTGACAAACCACGGGCGCAAGACGCAGAGCCTATGCTTCGCGCGTCATGACCTCGTGCGATTTTACATGAATATTATCGATGAGGGATTTCTGCCGATTATTGAGAAAAACATACAGCTGGCAAATGCTTTCAAGTTCAATTGCTCTTAGATGATAGGGCCTAGGGCCTTCAAACCACTTCTAAATATTTCACAAACCACGGGCGCAAGACGCAGAGCCTATGTGTCGCACGTCATGACCCTGTGCGATTTTACACGAATATTTTCAATGAGGAATTTCTGCGGATATTTGAGAAAAACATACAGCTGGCAAATGCTTTCAAGATCAATAGCTCCTAGATGATAGGGCCTAGGGCCTTCAAACCACTTCTAAAATGTTCACAAACCACGGCCGCAAGACGAAGAGCCAATGCTTCGCGTGTCATGACCTCGTGCGATTTTACATGAATATTTTCAATGAGGGATTTCTGCCGATTATTGAGAAAAACGTACAGCTGCCAAATGCTTTCAAGATCAAAAGCTCCAAGATGATACAGCCTAGGGCCTTCAAAACACTTCTAAATTGTTCACAAACCACGGGCGCAAGACGCAGAGCCTATGCTTCGCGCGTCATGACCTCGTGCGATTTTACACGAATATTTTCAAAGAGGTATTTCTGCGGATTATTGAGAAAATCATACAGCTGGCAAATGCTTTCAAGTACAATAGCTCCTAGATGATAGGGCCTAGGGCCTTCAAAACACTTCTAAAATGTTCACAAACCACGGGCGCAAGACGCAGAGCCGATGTTTCGCGCGTCATGACCTCGAGCGATTTTACACGAATATTTTCAATGAGGTATATCTGCCGATTATTGAGAAAAACATACAGCTGGCAAATGCTTTCAAGATCAATAGCTCCTAGATGATAGGGCCTAGGGCCTTCAAATCACTTCTAAATTGTTCACAAACCACGGCCGCAAGACGAAGAGCCTATGCTTCGCGCGTCATGACCTCGTGCGATTTTACACTAATATTTTCAATGAGGTATTTCTGCCGATTATTGAGAAAAACGTACAGCTGGCAAATGCTTTCAAGTTCAATTGCTCCTAGATGTTAGGGCCAAGGGCCTTCAAACCACTTCGAAATATTTCACAAACCACGGGCGCAAGACGCAGAGCCTATGCTTCGCGCGTCATGACCTCGTGCGATTTTACACGAATATTTTCAATGAGGTATTTCTGCCGATTATTGAGAAAAACATACAGCTGGCAAATGCTTTCAAGTTCTATAGCTCCTAGATGATAGGGCCCAGGGCTTTCAAATCACTTCTAAATTGTTCACAAACCACGGGCACAAGACGCAGAGCCAATGTTTCGCGCGTCATGACCTCGTGCGATTTTACACGAATATTTTCAATGAGGTATTTCTGCCGATTATTGAGAAAAATGTACAGCTGGCAAATGCTTTCAAGTTCAATTGCTCCTAGATGTTAGGGCCTAGGGCCTTCAAACCACTTCTAAATATTTCACAAACCACGGGCGCAAGATGCAGAGCCTATGCTTCGCGCGTCATGACCTCGTGCGATTTTACACGAATATTTTCAATGAGGTATTTCTGCCGATTATTGAGAAAAACGTACAGCTGGCAAATGCTTTCAAGCTCAATAGCTCCTAGATGTTAGGGCCTAGGGCCTTCAAAGGACTTCTAAATATTTCACAAACCACGGGCCCAAGATGCAGAGACTATGCTTCGCGCGTCATGACCTCGTGCGATTTTACACGAATATTTTCAATGAGGTATTTCTTTGGATTATTGAGAAAAACATACAGCTGGCAAATGCTTTCAAGATCAATAGCTCCTAGATGATAGGGCCTAGGGCCTTCAAATCACTTCTTAGTTGTTCACAAACCACGGGCGCAAGACGCAGAGCCTATGCTTCGCGCGTCATGACCTCGTGCGATTTTACACGAATATTTTCAATGAGGTATTTCTGCCGATTATTGAGAAAAACGTACAGCTGGAAAATGCTTTCAAGTTCAATTGCTCGTAGATGTCAGGGCCTAGGGCCTTCAAACCACTTCTAAATATTTCACAAACCACGGCGGCAAGACGAAGAGCCTATGCTTCGCGCGTCATGACCTCGTGCGATTTTACACGAATATTTTCAAAGAGGTATTTCTGCCGATTATTGAGAAAAACATACAGCTGGCAAATGCTTTCAAGTTCTATAGCTCCTAGATGATAGGGCCCAGGGCTTTCAAATCACTTCTAAATTGTTCACAAACCACGGGCACAAGACGCAGAGGTAATGTTTCGCGCGTCATGACCTCGTGCGATTTTACACGAATATTTTCAATGAGGTATATCTGCCGATTATTGAGAAAAATGTAAAGCTGGCAAATGCTTTCAAGTTCAATTGCTCCTAGATGTTAAGGCCTAGGGCCTTCAAACCACTTCTAAATATTTCACAAACCACGGGCGCAAGACGCAGAGCCTATGTTTCGCGCGTCATGACCTCGTGCGATTTTACATGAATATTTTCAATGAGGTATTTCTGCCGATTATTGAGAAAAACATACAGCTGGCAAATGCTTTCAAGATCAATAGCTCCTAGATGATAGGGCCTAGGGCCTTCAAATCACTTCTAAATTGTTGACAAACCACGGGCACAAGACGCAGAGCCATTGTTTCGCGTGTCATGACCTCGTGCGATTTTACACGAATATTTTCAATGAGGTATTTCTGCCGATTATTGAGAAAAACGTGCAGCTGGAAAATGCTTTCAAGTTCAATTGCTCGTAGATGTCAGGGCCTAGGGCCTTCAAACCACTTCTAAATATTTCACAAACCACGGGCGCAAGATGCAGAGCCTATGCTTCGCGCGTCATGACCTCGTGCGATTTTACACGAATATTTTCAATGAGGTATTTCTGCCGATTATTGAGAAAAACACACAGCTGGCAAATGCATTCAAGATCAATAGCTCCTAGATGATAGGGCCTAGGGCCTTTAAACCACTTCTAAATATTTCACAAACCAGGGGCGCAAGACGCAGAGCCTATGCATCGTGCGTCATGACCTCGTGCGATTTTACACGAATATTTTCAATGAGGTATTTCTGCGGATTATTGAGAAAAACATACAGCTGGCAAATGCTTTCAAGATCAATAGGTCCTAGATGAAAGGGCCTAGGGCCTTCAAATCACTTCTAAATTGTTCACAAACCACGGGCACAAGACGCAGAGCCAATGTTTCGCGCGTCATGACCTCGTGCGATTTTACACGAATATTTTCAATGAGGTATTTCTGCCGATTATTGAGAAAAACGTACAGCTGGCAAATGCTTTCAAGTTCAATTGCTCCTAGATGTTAGGGCCTAGGGCCTTCAAACCACATCGAAATATTTCACAAACCACGGGCGCAAGACGCAGAGCCTATGCTTCGTGCGTCATGACCTCGTGCGATTTTACACGAATATTTTCAATGAGGTATTTCTGCCGATTATTGAGAAAAACATACAGCTGGCAAATGCTTTCAAGTTCAATAGCTCCTAGATGATACGGCCTAGGGCCTTCAAAACACTTCTAAATTGTTCACAAACCACGGGCGCAAGATGCAGAGCCTATGTTTCGCGCGTCATGACCTCGTGCGATTTTACATGAATATTGTCAATGAGGTATTTCTGCCGATTATTGAGAAAAACATACAGCTGGCAAATGCTTTCAAGTTCAATTGCTCCTAGATGTTAGGGCCTAGGGCCTTCAAACCACTTCTAAATATTTCACAAACCACGGGCGCAAGACGCAGAGCCTATGCTTCACGCGTCATGACCTCGTGCGATTTTACACGAATATTTTCAATGAGGTATTTCTGCCGATTATTGAGAAAAACATACATCTGGCAAATGCTTTCAAGTTCAATAGCTCCTAGATGATACGGCCTAGGGCCTTCAAAACACTTCTAAATTGTTCACAAACCACGGGCGCAAGATGCAGAGCCTATGTTCCACGCGTCATGATCTCGTGCGATTTTACATGAATATTTTCAAAGAGGTATTTCTGCCGATTATTGAGAAAAACATACTGCTGGCAAATGCTTTCAAGATCAATAGCTCCTAGATCATAGGGCCTAGGGCCTTCAAAACAGTTCTAAATTGTTGACAAACCACGGGCACAAGACGCAGAGCCAATGTTTCGCGCGTCATGACCTTGTGCGATTTTACACAAATATTTTCAAAGAGGTATATCTCTGGATTATTGAGACAAATGTACAGCTGGCAAATGCTTTCAAGATCAATAGCTCCTAGAAGATAGGGCCTAGGGCCTTCAAACCACTTCTAAAATGTTCACAAACCACGGTCGCAAGAAGAAGAGCCAATGCTTCGCGCGTCATGACCTCGTGCGATTTTACACGAATATTTTCAATGAGGGATTTCTGCCGATTATTGAGAAAAACGTACAGCTGCCAAATGCTTTCAAGTTCAAAAGCTCCTAGATGATACGGCCTAGGGCCTTCAAAACACTTCTAAATTGTTGACAAACCACGGGCGCAAGACGCAGAGCCTATGCTTCGCGCGTCATGACCTCGTGCGATTTTACATGAATATTATCGATGAGGGATTTCTGCCGATTATTGAGAAAAACATACAGCTGGCAAATGCTTTCAAGTTCAATTGCTCTAAGATGATAGGGCCTAGGGCCTTCAAACCACTTCTAAATATTTCACAAACCACGGGCGCAAGACGCAGAGCCTATGTGTCGCACGTCATGACCCTGTGCGATTTTACACGAATATTTTCAATGTGGAATTTCTGCGGATATTTGAGAAAAACATACAGCTGGCAAATGCTTTCAAGATCAATAGCTCCTAGATGAAAGGGCCTAGGGCCTTCAAACCACTTCTAAAATGTTCACAAACCACGGCCGCAAGACGAAGAGCCAATGCTTCGCGCGTCATGACCTCGTGCGATTTTACATGAATATTTTCAATGAGGGATTTCTGCCGATTATTGAGAAAAACGTACAGCTGCCAAATGCTTTCAAGATCAAAAGCTCCAAGATGATACAGCCTAGGGCCTTCAAAACACTTCTAAATTGTTCACAAACCACGGGCGCAAGACGCAGAGCCTATGCTTCGCGCGTCATGACCTCGTGCGATTTTACACGAATATTTTCAATGAGGTATTTCTGCGGATTATTGAGAAAAACATACAGCTGGCAAATGCTTTCAAGTTCTATAGCTCCTAGATGATAGGGCCCAGGGCTTTCAAATCACTTCTAAATTGTTCACAAACCACGGGCACAAGACGCAGAGGTAATGTTTCGCGCGTCATGACCTCGTGCGATTTTACACGAATATTTTCAATGAGGTATTTCTGCCGATTATTGAGAAAAATGTACAGCTGGCAAATGCTTTCAAGTTCAATTGCTCCTAGATGTTAGGGCCTAGGGCCTTCAAACCACTTCTAAATATTTCACAAACCACGGGCGCAAGATGCAGAGCCTATGCTTCGCGCGTCATGACCTCGTGCGATTTTACACGAATATTTTCAATGAGGTATTTCTGCTGATTATTGAGAAAAACGTACAGCTGGCAAATGCTTTCAAGCTCAATAGCTCCTAGATGTTAGGGCCTAGGGCCTTCAAAGGACTTCTAAATATTTCACAAACCACGGGCCCAAGATGCAGAGACTATGCTTCGCGCGTCATGACCTCGTGCGATTTTACACGAATATTTTCAATGAGGTATTTCTTTGGATTATTGAGAAAAACATACAGCTGGCAAATGCTTTCAAGATCAATAGCTCCTAGATGATAGGGCCTAGGGCCTTCAAATCACTTCTAAATTGTTCACAAACCACGGGCGCAAGACGCAGAGCCTATGCTTCGCGCGTCATGACCTCGTGCGATTTTACACGAATATTTTCAAAGAGGTATTTCTGCCGATTATTGAGAAAAACATACAGCTGGCAAATGCTTTCAAGATCAATAGCTCCTAGATGATAGGGCCTAGGGCCTTCAAATCACTTCTAAATTGTTGACAAACCACGGGCACAAGACGCAGAGCCAATGTTTCGCGTGTCATGACCTCGTGCGATTTTATACGAATATTTTCAATGAGGTATTTCTGCCGATTATTGAGAAAAACGTACAGCTGGAAAATGCTTTCAAGTTCAATTGCTCGTAGATGTCAGGGCCTAGGGCCTTCAAACCACTTCTAAATATTTCACAAACCACGGGGGCAAGATGCAGAGCCTATGCTTCGCGCGTCATGACCTCGTGCGATTTTACACGAATATTTTCAATGAGGTATTTCTGCCGATTATTGAGAAAAACACACAGCTGGCAAATGCATTCAAGATCAATAGCTCCTAGATGATAGGGCCTAGGGCCTTCAAACCACTTCTAAATATTTCACAAACCAGGGGCGCAAGACGCAGAGCCTATGCATCGTGCGTCATGACCTCGTGCGATTTTACATGAATATTTTCAATGAGGTATTTCTGCGGATTATTGAGAAAAACATACAGCTGGCAAATGCTTTCAAGATCAATAGGTCCTAGATGATAGGGCCTAGGGCCTTCAAATCACTTCTAAATTGTTCACAAACCACGGGCACAAGACGCAGAGCCAATGTTTCGCGCGTCATGACCTCGTGCGATTTTACACGAATATTTTCAATGAGGTATTTCTGCCGATTATTGAGAAAAACGTACAGCTGGCAAATGCTTTCAAGTTCAATTGCTCCTAGATGTTAGGGCCTAGGGCCTTCAAACCACATCGAAATATTTCACAAACCACGGGCGCAAGACGCAGAGCCTATGCTTCGTGCGTCATGACCTCGTGCGATTTTACACTAATATTTTCAATGAGGTATTTCTGCCGATTATTGAGAAAAACATACAGCTGGCAAATGCTTTCAAGTTCAATAGCTCCTAGATGATACGGCCTAGGGCCTTCAAAACACTTCTAAATTGTTCACAAACCACGGGCGCAAGACGCAGAGCCTATGTTTCGCGCGTCATGACCTCGTGCGATTTTACATGAATATTGTCAATGAGGTATTTCTGCCGATTATTGAGAAAAACATACAGCTGGCAAATGCTTTCAAGTTCAATTGCTCCTAGATGTTAGGGCCTAGGGCCTTCAAACCACTTCTAAATATTTCACAAACCACGGGCGCAAGACGCAGAGCCTATGCTTCACGCGTCATGACCTCGTGCGATTTTACACGAATATTTTCAATGAGGTATTTCTGCCGATTATTGAGAAAAACATACATCTGGCAAATGCTTTCAAGTTCAATAGCTCCTAGATGATACGGCCTAGGGCCTTCAAAACACTTCTAAATTGTTCACAAACCACGGGCGCAAGATGCAGAGCCTATGTTCCGCGCGTCATGATCTCGTGCGATTTTACATGAATATTTTCAATGAGGTATTTCTGCCGATTATTGAGAAAAACATACTGCTGGCAAATGCTTTCAAGATCAATAGCTCCTAGATCATAGGGCCTAGGGCCTTCAAAACAGTTCTAAATTGTTGACAAACCACGGGCACAAGACGCAGAGCCAATGTTTCGCGCGTCATGACCTTGTGCGATTTTACACAAATATTTTCAAAGAGGTATATCTCTGGATTATTGAGACAAATGTACAGCTGGCAAATGCTTTCAAGATCAATAGCTCCTAGAAGATAGGGCCTAGGGCCTTCAAACCACTTCTAAAATGTTCACAAACCACGGTCGCAAGACGAAGAGCCAATGCTTCGCGCGTCATGACCTCGTGCGATTTTACACGAATATTTTCAATGAGGGATTTCTGCCGATTATTGAGAAAAACGTACAGCTGCCAAATGCTTTCAAGTTCAAAAGCTCCTAGATGATACGGCCTAGGGCCTTCAAAACACTTCTAAATTGTTGACAAACCACGGGCGCAAGACGCAGAGCCTATGTTTAGCGCGTCATGACCTCGTGCGATTTTACATGAATATTATCGATGAGGGATTTCTGCCGACTATTGAGAAAAACATACAGCTGGCAAATGCTTTCAAGTTCAATTGCTCTTAGATGATAGGGCCTAGGGCCTTCAAACCACTTCTAAATATTTCACAAACCACGGGCGCAAGACGCAGAGCCTATGTATCGCACGTCATGACCCTGTGCGATTTTACACGAATATTTTCAATGAGGAATAGCTGCGGATATTTGAGAAAAACATACAGCTGGCAAATGCTTTCAAGATCAATAGCTCCTAGATGATAGGGCCTAGGGCCTTCAAACCACTTCTAAAATGTTCACAAACCACGGCCGCAAGACGAAGAGCCAATGCTTCGCGCGTCATGACCTCGTGCGATTTTACATGAATATTTTCAATGAGGGATTTCTGCCGATTATTGAGAAAAACGTACAGCTGCCAAATGCTTTCAAGATCAAAAGCTCCTAGATGATACAGCCTAGGGCCTTCAAAACACTTCTAAATTGTTCACAAACCACGGGCGCAAGACGCAGAGCCTATGTTTCGCGCATCATGACCTCGTGCGATTTTACATGAATATTATCAATGAGGGATTTCTGCCGATTATTGAGAAAAACGTACAGCTGCCAAATGCTTTCAAGTTCAATTGCTCCTAGATGTTAGGGCCTAGGGCCTTCAAAACACTTCTAAATAGTTCACAAACCACGGGCACAAGACGCAGAGCCAATGTTTCGCGCGTCATGACCTCGTGCGATTTTACACGAATATTTTCAATGAGGTATTTCTGCCGATTATTGAGAAAAACGTACATCTGCCAAATGCTTTCAAGCTCAATAGCACCTAAATGATACAGCCTAGGGCCTTCAAAACACTTCTAAAATGTTCACAAACCACGGCCGAAAGACGAAGAGCCTATGTTTCGCGCGTCATGACCTCGTGCGATTTTACACGAATATTATCAATGAGGTATTTCTGCCGATTATTGAGAAAAACATACAGCTGGCAAATGCTTTCATGATCAATAACTCCTAGATGATAGGGCCTAGGGCCTTCAAACCACTTCTAAAATGTTCACATACCACGGCCGCAAGACGAAGAGCTTATGCTTCGCGCGTCATGACCTCGTGCGATTTTACCCAAATATTTTCAAAGAGTTATTTCTGCCGATTATTGAGAAAAACATACAGCTGGCAAATGCTTTCAAGATCAATAGCTCCTAGATGATAGGGTCTAGGGCCTTCAAACCACTTCTAAAATGTTCACAAACCACGGCCGCAAGACGAAGAGCCTATGCTTCGCGCGTCATGACCTCGTGCGATTTTACCCAAATATTTTCAAAGAGTTATTTCTGCCGATTAGTGAGAAAAACATACAGCTGGTAAATGCTTTCAAGTTCAATTGCACCTAGATGTTAGGGCCTAGGGCCTTCAAACCACTTCTAAATATTTCAAAAACCACGGCCGCAAGACGCAGAGCCTATGCTTCGCGCGTCATGAGCTCGTGCGATTTTACACAAATATTTTCAATGAGGTATTTCTGCGGATTATTGAGAAAAACATATAGCTGGCAAATACTTTCAAGATCAATAGCTCCTAGATGATAGGGCCTAGGGCCTTCAAACCACTTCTAAAATGTTCACAAACCACGGCCGCAAGACGAAGAGCCTATGCTTCGGGCGTCATGACCTCGTGCGATTTTACACGAATATTGTCAAAGGGGTATTTCTGCGGATTATTGAGAAAAACGTACAGCTGGCAAATGCTTTCAAGATCAATAGCTCCTAGATGATAGGGCCTAGGGCCTACAAACCACTTTTGAAATGTTCACAACCCACGGGCACAAGACGCAGAGCCAATGTTTCGCGCGTCATGACCTCGTGCGATTTTACACGAATATTTTCAATGAGGTATTTCTGCCGATTATTGAGAAAAACGTACAGCTGCCAAATGCTTTCAAGCTCAATAGCACCTAGATGATACGGCCTAGGGCCTTCAAAACACTTCTAAAATGTTCACAAACCACGGCCGAAAGACGAAGAGCCTATGTTTCGCGCGTCATGACCTCGTGCGATTTTACACGAATATTATCAATGAGGTATTTCTGCCGATTATTGAGAAAAACATACAGCTGGCAAATGCTTTCATGATCAATAGCTCCTAGATGATAGGGCCTAGGGCCTTCAAACCACTTCTAAAATGTTCATAAACCACGGCCGCAAGACGAAGAGCTTATGCTTCGCGCGTCATGACCTCGTGCGATTTTACATGAATATTTTCAATGAGGTATTTCTGCCGATTATTGAGAAAAACATACAGCTGGCAAATGCTTTCAAGATCAATAGCTCCTAGATGATAGAGCCTAGGGCCTTCAAACCACTTCTAAATTGTTGACAAAACACGGGCGCAAGACGCAGAGCCTATGTTTCGCGCGTCATGACCTCGTGCGATTTTACATGAATATTATCAATGAGGTATTTCTGCCGATTATTGAGAAAAACATACAGCTGGCAAATGCTTTCAAGTTCAATTGCTCTTAGATGTTAGGGCCTAGGGCCTTCAAACCACTTCTAAATATTTCACAAACCACGGGCGCAAGATGCAGAGCCTATGTTTCGCGCGTCATGACCTCGTGCGATTTTACACGAATATTATCAATGAGGAATTTCTGCGGATTTTTGAGAAAAACATACAGCTGGCAAATGCTTTCAAGATCAATAGCTCCTAGATGATAGGGCCTAGGGTCTTCAAACCACTTCTAAAATGTTCACAAACCACGGCCGCAAGACGAAGAGCCTATGCTTCGCGCGTCATGACCTCGTGCGATTTTACACGAATATTTTCAAAGAGGTATTTCTGCGGATTATTGAGAAAAACGTACAGCTGGCAAATGCTTTCAAGTTCAATTGCTCCTAGATGTTAGGGCCTAGGGCCTTCAAACGACTTCTAAATATTTCACAAACCACGGGCGCAAGACGCAGAGCTTATGCTTCGCGCGTCATGACCTCGTGCGATTTTACACGAATATTATCAATGAGGTATTTCTGCGGATTATTGAGAAAAACATACAGCTGTAAAATGCTTTCAAGATCAATAGCTCCTAGATGATAGGGCCTAGGGCCTTCAAATCACTTCTAAATTGTTCACAAACCACGGGCACAAGACGCAGAGCCAATGTTTCGCGCGTCATGACCTCGTGCGATTTTACACGAACATTTTCAATGAGGTATTTCTGCCGATTATTGAGAAAAACGTACAGCTGCCAAATGCTTTGAAGCTCAATAGCTCCTAGATGATACGGCCTAGGGCCTTCAAAACACTTCTAAAATGTTCACAAAGCACGGCCGCAAGACGAAGAGCCTATGCTTCGCGCGTCATGACCTCGTGCGATTTTACACGAATATTTTCAATGAGGTATTTCTGCCGATTATTGAGAAAAACATACAGCTGGCAAATGCTTTCAAGATCAATAGCTCCTAGATGATAGGGCCTAGGGCCTTCAAATCACTTCTAAAATGTTCACAAACCACGGCCGCAAGACGAAGAGCCTATGCTTCGCGCGTCATGACCTCGTGCGATTTTACACGAATATTTTCAAAGAGGTATTTCTGCGGATTATTGAGAAAAACATACAGCTGGCAAATGCTTTCAAGATCAATAGCTCCTAGATGATAGGGCCTAGGGCCTTCAAACCACTTCTGAAATGTTCACAAACCACGGCCGCAAGACGTAGAGCCTATGTTTCGCGCGTCATGACCTCGTGCGATTTTACACGAATATTGTCAAAGAGGTATTTCTGCGCATTATTGAGAAAAACGTACAACTGGCAAATGCTTTCAAGATCAATAGCTCCTAGATGTTAGGGCCTAGGGCCTTCAAACCACTTCTAAAATGTTCACAAACCACGGCCGCAAGACGAAGAGCCCATGTTTCGCGCGTCATGACCTCGTGCGATTTTACACGAATATTTTAAATGAGGTATTTCTGCTGATTATTGAGAAAAACGTACAGCTGGCAAATGCTTTCAAGTTCAACAGCTCCTAGATGATACGGCCTAGGGACTTCAAACCACTTCTAAATATTTCACAAACCACGGGCGCAAGACGCAGAGCCTATGCTTCGCGCGTCATGACCTCGTGCGATTTTACATGAATATTTTCAATGAGGAATTTCTGCGGATTATTGAGAAAAACATACAGCTGGCAAATGCTTTCAAGATCAATAGCTCCTAGATGATAGGGCCTAGGGCCTTCAAACCAGTTCTAAAATGTTCACAAACCACGGCCGCAAGACGAAGAGCCTATGCTTCGCGCGTCATGACCTCGTGCGATTTTACACGAATTTTTTCAATGAGGTATTTCTGCCGATTATTGAGAAAAACGTACAGCTGGCAAATGCTTTCAAGTTCAATTGCTCCTAGATGTTAGGGCCTAGGGCCTTCAAACGACTTCTAAATATTTCACAAACCACGGGCGCAAGACGCAGAGCCTATGCTTCGCGCGTCATGACCTCGTGCGATTTTACACGAATATTTTCAATGAGGTATTTCTGCGGATTATTGAGAAAAACATACAGCTGTAAAATGCTTTGAAGATCAATAGCTCCTAGATGATAGGGCCTAGGGCCTTCAAATCACTTCTAAATTGTTCACAAACCACGGGCACAAGACGCAGAGCCAATGTTTCGCGCGTTATGACCTCGTGCGATTTTACACGAATATTTTCAATGAGGTATTTCTGCTGAATATTGAGAAAAACGTACAGCTGCCAAATGCTTTCAAGCTCAATAGCTCCTAGATGATACGGCCTAGGGCCTTCAAAACACTTCTAAAATGTTCACAAACCACGGCCGCAAGACGAAGAGCCTATGCTTCGCGCGTCATGACCTCGTGCGATTTTACACGAATATATTCAATGAGGTATTTCTGCGGATTATTGAGAAAAACATACAGCTGGCAAATGCTTTCAAGATCAATAGCTCCTAGATGATAGGGCCTAGGGCCTTCTAATCACTTCTAAAATTTTTACTAACCACGGCCGCAAGACGAAGAGCCTATGCTTCGCGCGTCATGACCTCGTGCGATTTTACACGAATATTTTCAAAGAGGTATATCTGCCGATTATTGAGAAAAACATACAGCTGGCAAATGCTTTCAAGATCAATAGCTCCTAGATGATAGGGCCTAGGGCCTTCAAACCACTTCTAAAATGTTCACAAACCACGGCCGCAAGACGAAGAGCCTATGCTTCGCGCGTCATGACCTCGTGCGATTTTACATGAATATTTTCAATGAGGTATTTCTGCCGATTATTGAGAAAAACGTACAGCTGCCAAATGCTTTCAAGTTCAATTGCTCCTAGATTTTAGGGCCTAGGGCCTTCAAAACACTTCTAAATATTTCACAAACCACGCGCGCAAGACGAAGAGCCTATGTTTCGCGCGTCATGACCTCGTGCGATTTTACACGAATATTTTCAATGAGGAATTTCTGCAGATTATTGAGAAAAACATACAGCTGGCAAATGCTTTCAAGTTCAATTGCTCTTAGATGTTAGGGCCTAGGGCCTTCAAACCACTTCTAAATATTTCACAAACCACGGGCGCAAGACGAAGAGCCTATGTTTCGAGCGTCATGACCTCGTGCGATTTTACACGAATATTTTCAATGAGGAATTTCTGCGGATTTTTGAGAAAAACATACAGCTAGCAAATGCTTTCAAGATCAATAGCTCCTAGATGATAGGGCTTAGGGCCTTCAAACCACTTCTAAAATGTTCACAAACCACGGCCGCAAGACGCAGAGCCTATGTTTCGAGCGTCATGACCTCGTGCGATTTTACACGAATATTTTCAATGAGGAATTTCTGCGGATTTTTGAGAAAAACATACAGCTGGCAAATGCTTTCAAGATCAATAGCTCCTAGATGATAGGACCTAGGGCCTTCAAACCACTTCTAAAATGTTCACAAACCACGGCCGCAAGACGAAGAGCCTATGCTTCGCGCGTCATGACCTTGTGCGATTTTACACGAATATTTTCAATGAGGGATTTCTGCCGATTATTGAGAAAAACGTACAGCTGGCAAATGCTTTCAAGTTCAATTGCTCATAAATATTAGGGCCTAGGGACTTCAAACCACTTCTAAATATTTCACAAACCACGGGCGCAAGACGCAGAGCCTATGCTTCGCGCGTCATGACCTCGTGCGATTTTACATGAATATTTTCAATGAGGAATTTCTGCGGATTATTGAGAAAAACATACAGCTGGCAAATGCTTTCAAGATCAATAGCTCCTAGATGATAGGGCCTAGGGCCTTCAAACCACTTCTAAAATGTTCACAAACCACGGCCGCAAGACGAAGAGCCTATGCTTCGCGCGTCATGACCTCGTGCGATTTTACACGAATTTTTTCAATGAGGTATTTCTGCCGATTATTGAGAAAAACGTACAGCTGGCAAATGCTTTCAAGTTCAATTGCTCCTAGATGTTAGGGCCTAGGGCCTTCAAACGACTTCTAAATATTTCACAAACCACGGGCGCAAGACGCAGAGCCTATGCTTCGCGCGTCATGACCTCGTGCGATTTTACACAAATATTTTCAATGAGGTATTTCTGCGGATTATTGAGAAAAACATACAGCTGTAAAATGCTTTGAAGATCAATAGCTCCTAGATGATAGGGCCTAGGGCCTTCAAATCACTTCTAAATTGTTCACAAACCACGGGCACAAGACGCAGAGCCAATGTTTCGCGCGTTATGACCTCGTGCGATTTTACACGAATATTTTCAATGAGGTATTTCTGCCGAATATTGAGAAAAACGTACAGCTGCCAAATGCTTTCAAGCTCAATAGCTCCTAGATGATACGGCCTAGGGCCTTCAAAACACTTCTAAAATGTTCACAAACCACGGCCGCAAGACGAAGAGCCTATGCTTCGCGCGTCATGACCTCGTGCGATTTTACACGAATATATTCAATGAGGTATTTCTGCGGATTATTGAGAAAAACATACAGCTGGCAAATGCTTTCAAGATCAATAGCTCCTAGATGATAGGGCCTAGGGGCTTCAAATCACTTCTAAAATGTTTACAAACCACGGCCGCAAGACGAAGAGCCTATGCTTCGCGCGTCATGACCTCGTGCGATTTTACACGAATATTTTCAAAGAGGTATATCTGCCGATTATTGAGAAAAACATACAGCTGGCAAATGCTTTCAAGATCAATAGCTCCTAGATGATAGGGCCTAGGGCCTTCAAACCACTTCTAAAATGTTCACAAACCACGGCCGCAAGACGAAGAGCCTATGCTTCGCGCGTCATGACCTCGTGCGATTTTACATGAATATTTTCAATGAGGTATTTCTGCCGATTATTGAGAAAAACGTACAGCTGCCAAATGCTTTCAAGTTCAATTGCTCCTAGATTTTAGGGCCTAGGGCCTTCAAAACACTTCTAAATATTTCACAAACCACGGGCACAAGACGCAGAGCCAATGTTTCGCGCGTCATGACCTCGTGCGATTTTACACGAATATTTTCAATGAGGAATTTCTGCAGATTATTGAGAAAAACATACAGCTGGCAAATGCTTTCAAGTTCAATTGCTCTTAGATGTTAGGGCCTAGGGCCTTCAAACCACTTCTAAATATTTCACAAACCACGGGCGCAAGACGCAGAACCTATGTTTCGAGCGTCATGACCTCGTGCGATTTTACACGAATATTTTCAATGAGGAATTTCTGCGGATTTTTGAGAAAAACATACAGCTGGCAAATGCTTTCAAGATCAATAGCTCCTAGATGATAGGGCCTAGGGCCTTCAAACCACTTCTAAAATGTTCACAAACCACGGCCGCAAGACGAAGAGCCTATGCTTCGTGCGTCATGACCTCGTGCGATTTTACACGAATATTTTCAATGAGGTATTTCTGCGGATTTTTGAGAAAAACATACAGCTGTAAAATGCTTTGAAGATCAATAGCTCCTAGATGATAGGGCCTAGGGCCTTCAAATCACTTCTAAATTGTTCACAAACCACGGGCACAAGACGCAGAGCCAATGTTTCGCGCGTCATGACCTCGTGCGATTTTACACGAATATTTTCAATGAGGTATTTCTGCCGAATATTGAGAAAAACGTACAGCTGCCAAATGCTTTCAAGCTCAATAGCTCCTAGATGATACGGCCTAGGGCCTTCAAAACGCTTCTAAAATGTTCACAAACCACGGCCGCAAGACGAAAAGCCTATGCTTCGCGCGTCATGACCTCGTGCGATTTTACACGAATATATTCAATGAGGTATTTCTGCGGATTATTGAGAAAAACATACAGCTGGCAAATGCTTTCAAGATCAATAGCTCCTAGATGATAGGGCCTAGGGCCTTCAAATCACTTCTAAAATGTTTACAAACCACGGCCGCAAGACGAAGAGCCTATGCTTCGCGCGTCATGACCTCGTGCGATTTTACACGAATATTTTCAAAGAGGTATATCTGCCGATTATTGAGAAAAACATACAGCTGGCAAATGCTTTCAAGATCAATAGCTCCTAGATGATAGGGCCTAGGGTCTTCAAACTACTTCTAAAATGTTCACAAACCACGGGCGCAAGACGAAGAGCCTATGCTTCGCGCGTCATGACCTCGTGCGATTTTACATGAATATTTTCAATGAGGGATTTCTGCCGATTATTGAGAAAAACGTACAGCTGTCAAATGCTTTCAAGTTCAAAAGCTCATAGATGATACGGCCTAGGGCCTTCAAAACACTTCTAAATTCTTCACAAACCATGGGCGCAAGACGCAGAGCCTATGTTTCGCGCAACATGACCTCGTGCGATTTTACATGAATATTTTCAATGAGGTATTTCTGCCGATTATTGAGGAAAACATACAGCTGGCAAATGCTTTCAAGATCAATAGCTCCTAGATGATAGGGCCTAGGGCCTTCAAACCACTTCTAAATTGTTGACAAACCACGGGCACAAGACGCGGAGCCAATGTTTCGCGCGTCATGACCTCGTGCGATTTTACACGAATATTTTCAATGAGGTATTTCTGCCGATTATTGAGAAAAACGTACAGCTGGCAAATGCTTTCAAGTTCAACTACTCTTAGATGTTAGGGCCTAGGGACTTCAAACCACTTCTAAATATTTCACAAACCACGGGCGCAAGACGCAGAGCCTATGCTTCGCGCGTCATGACCTCGTGCGATTTTACACTAATATTTTCAATGAGGTATTTCTGCCGATTATTGAGAAAAACGTACAGCTGCCAAATGCTTTCAAGTTCAATTGATCCTAGATGTTAGGGCCTAGGGCCTTCAAACCACTTCTAAATATTTCACAAACCACGGGCGCAAGACGCAGAGCCTATGTTTCGCGCGTCATGAGCTCGTGCGATTTTACACGAATATTTTCAATGAGGTATTTCTGCGGATTATTGAGAAAAACATATAGCTGGCAAATACTTTCAAGTTCAATAGCTCCTAGATGATACGGCCTAGGGCCTTCAAAACACTTCTAAATTGTTCACAAACCACGGGCGCAAGACGCAGAGCCTATGTTTCGCGCGTCATGACCTCGTGCGATTTTACATGAATATTTTCAATGAGGTATTTCTGCCGATTATTGAGAAAAACGTACAGCTGGCAAATGCTTTCAAGTTCAATTGCACCTAGATGTTAGGGCCTAGGGCCTTCAAACCACTTCTAAAAATTTCACAAACCACGGGCGCAAGACGCAGAGCCTATGCTTCGCGCGTCATGACCTCGTGCGATTTTACACGAATATTTTCAATGAGGTATTTCTGCGGATTATTGAGAAAAATATACAGCTGGCAAATGCTTTCAAGTTCAATAGCTCCAAGATGATACGGCCTAGGGCCTTCAAAACACTTCTAAACTGTTCACAAACCACGGGCGCAAGACGCAGAGCCTATGTTTCGCGTGTCATGACCTTGTGCGATTTTACATGAATATGTTCAATGAGGTATTTCTGCCGATTATTGAGAAAAACATACAGCTGGCAAATGCTTTCAAGATCAATAGCTCCTAGATGATAGGGCCTAGGGCCTTCAAAACACTTCTAAATTGTTGACAAACTACGGGCACAAGACGCAGAGCCAATGTTTCGCGCGTCATGACCTTGTGCGATTTTACACAAATATTTTCAATGAGGTATTTCTGCCGATTATTGAGAAAAACATACAGCTGGCAAATGCTTTCAAGTTCAATTGCTCTTAGATGTTAGGGCCTAGGGCCTTCAAACCACTTCTAAATATTTCACAAACCACGGGCGCAAGACGCAGAGCCTATGTTTCGCGCGTCATGACCTCGTGCGATTTTACACGAATATTTTCAATGAGGAATTTCTGCGGATTTTTGAGAAAAACATACAGCTGGCAAATGCTTTCAAGATCAATAGCTCCTAGATGATAGGGCCTAGGGTCTTCAAACCACTTCTAAAATGTTCACAAACCACGGCCGCAAGACGAAGAGCCTATGCTTCGCGCGTCATGACCTCGTGCGATTTTACACGAATATTTTCAAAGAGGTATTTCTGCGGATTATTGAGAAAAACGTACAGCTGGCAAATGCTTTCAAGTTCAATTGCTCCTAGATGTTAGGGCCTAGGGCCTTCAAACGACTTCTAAATATTTCACAAACCACGGGCGCAAGACGCAGAGCTTATGCTTCGCGCGTCATGACCTCGTGCGATTTTACACGAATATTTTCAATGAGGTATTTCTGCGGATTATTGAGAAAAACATACAGCTGTAAAATGCTTTCAAGATCAATAGCTCCTAGATGATAGGGCCTAGGGCCTTCAAATCACTTCTAAATTGTTCACAAACCACGGGCACAAGACGCAGAGCCAATGTTTCGCGCGTCATGACCTCGTGCGATTTTACACGAATATTTTCAATGAGGTATTTCTGCCGATTATTGAGAAAAACGTACAGCTGCCAAATGCTTTGAAGCTCAATAGCTCCTAGATGATACGGCCTAGGGCCTTCAAAACACTTCTAAAATGTTCACAAAGCACGGCCGCAAGACGAAGAGCCTATGCTTCGCGCGTCATGACCTCGTGCGATTTTACACGAATATTTTCAATGAGGTATTTCTGCCGATTATTGAGAAAAACATACAGCTGGCAAATGCTTTCAAGATCAATAGCTCCTAGATGATAGGGCCTAGGGCCTTCAAATCACTTCTAAAATGTTCACAAACCACGGCCGCAAGACGAAGAGCCTATGCTTCGCGCGTCATGACCTCGTGCGATTTTACACGAATATTTTCAAAGAGGTATTTCTGCGGATTATTGAGAAAAACATACAGCTGGCAAATGCTTTCAAGATCAATAGCTCCTAGATGATAGGGCCTAGGGCCTTCAAACCACTTCTGAAATGTTCACAAACCACGGCCGCAAGACGAAGAGCCTATGTTTCGCGCGTCATGACCTCGTGCGATTTTACACGAATATTGTCAAAGAGGTATTTCTTCGCATTATTGAGAAAAACGTACAACTGGCAAATGCTTTCAAGAACAATAGCTCCTAGATGTTAGGGCCTAGGGCCTTCAAACCACTTCTAAAATGTTCACAAACCACGGCCGCAAGACGAAGAGCCTATGTTTCGCGCGTCATGACCTCGTGCGATTTTACACGAATATTTTAAATGAGGTATTTCTGCCGATTATTGAGAAAAACGTACAGCTGCCAAATGCTTTCAAGTTCAACAGCTCCTAGATGATACGGCCTAGGGCCTTCAAAACACTTCTAAATTGTTCACAAACCACGGGCGCAAGACGCAGAGCCTATGTTTCGCGCGTCATGACCTCGTGCAATTTTACATGAATATTTTCAATGAGGTATTTCTGCCGATTATTGAGAAAAACATACAGCTGGCAAATGCTTTCAAGATCAATAGCTCCTAGATGATAGAGCCTAGGGCCTTCAAACCACTTCTAAATTGTTGACAAAACACGGGCGCAAGACGCAGAGCCTATGTTTCGCGCGTCATGACCTCGTGCGATTTTACATGAATATTATCAATGAGGTATTTCTGCCGATTATTGAGAAAAACATACAGCTGGCGAATGCTTTCAAGTTCAATTGCTCTTAGATGTTAGGGCCTAGGGCCTTCAAACCACTTCTAAATATTTCACAAACCACGGGCGCAAGACGCAGAGCCCATGTTTCGCGCGTCATGACCTCGTGCGATTTTACACGAATATTTTCAATGAGGAATTTCTGCGGATTTTTGAGAAAAACATACAGCTGGCAAATGCTTTCAAGATCAATAGCTCCTAGATGATAGGGCCTAGGGTCTTCAAACCACTTCTAAAATGTTCAAAAACCACGGCCGCAAGACGAAGAGCCTATGCTTCGCGCGTCATGACCTCGTGCGATTCTACACGAATATTTTCAAAGAGGTATTTCTGCGGATTATTGAGAAAAACGTACAGCTGGCAAATGCTTTCAAGTTCAATTGCTCCTAGATGTTAGGGCCTAGGGCCTTCAAACGACTTCTAAATATTTCACAAACCACGGGCGCAAGACGCAGAGCTTATGCTTCGCGCGTCATGACCTCGTGCGATTTTACACGAATATTTTCAATGAGGTATTTCTGCGGATTATTGAGAAAAACATACAGCTGTAAAATGCTTTCAAGATCAATAGCTCCTAGATGATAGGGCCTAGGGCCTTCAAATGACTTCTAAATTGTTCACAAACCACGGGCACAAGAAGCAGAGCCAATGTTTCGCGCGTCATGACCTCGTGCGATTTTACACGAATATTTTCAATGAGGTATTTCTGCCGATTATTGAGAAAAACGTACAGCTGCCAAATGCTTTGAAGCTCAATAGCTCCTAGATGATACGGCCTAGGGCCTTCAAAACACTTCTAAAATGTTCACAAAGCACGGCCGCAAGACGAAGAGCCTATGCTTCGCGCGTCATGACCTCGTGCGATTTTACACGAATATTTTCAATGAGGTATTTCTGCCGATTATTGAGAAAAACATACAGCTGGCAAATGCTTCCAAAATCAATAGCTCCTAGATGATAGGGCCTAGGGCCTTCAAATCACTTCTAAAATGTTCACAAACCACGGCCGCAAGACGAAGAGCCTATGCTTCGCGCGTCATGACCTCGTGCGATTTTACACGAATATTTTCAAAGAGGTATTTCTGCGGATTATTGAGAAAAACATACAGCTGGCAAATGCTTTCAAGATCAATAGCTCCTAGATGATAGGGCCTAGGGCCTTCAAACCACTTCTGAAATGTTCACAAACCACGGCCGCAAGACGTAGAGCCTATGTTTCGCGCGTCATGACCTCGTGCGATTTTACACGAATATTGTCAAAGAGGTATTTCTGCGCATTATTGAGAAAAACGTACAACTGGCAAATGCTTTCAAGATCAATAGCTCCTAGATGTTAGGGCCTAGGGCCTTCAAACCACTTCTAAAATGTTCACAAACCACGGCCGCAAGACGAAGAGCCTATGTTTCGCGCGTCATGACCTCGTGCGATTTTACACGAATATTTTAAATGAGGTATTTTTGCTGATTATTGAGAAAAACGTACAGCTGGCAAATGCTATCAAGTTCAACAGCTCCTAGATGATACGGCCTAGGGACTTCAAACCACTTCTAAATATTTCACAAACCACGGGCGCAAGACGCAGAGCCTATGCTTCGCGCGTCATGACCTCGTGCGATTTTACATGAATATTTTCAATGAGGAATTTCTGCGGATTATTGAGAAAAACATACAGCTGGCAAATGCTTTCAAGATCAATAGCTCCTAGATGATAGGGCCTAGGGCCTTCAAACCAGTTCTAAAATGTTCACAAACCACGGCCGCAAGACAAAGAGCCTATGCTTCCCGCGTCATGACCTCGTGCGATTTTACACGAATTTTTTCAATGAGGTATTTCTGCCGATTATTGAGAAAAACGTACAGCTGGCAAATGCTTTCAAGTTCAATTGCTCCTAGATGTTAGGGCCTAGGGCCTTCAAACGACTTCTAAATATTTCACAAACCACGGGCGCAAGACGCAGAGCCTATGCTTCGCGCGTCATGACCTCGTGCGATTTTACACGAATATTTTCAATGAGGTATTTCTGCGGATTATTGAGAAAAACATACAGCTGTAAAATGCTTTGAAGATCAATAGCTCCTAGATGATAGGGCTTAGGGCCTTCAAATCACTTCTAAATTGTTCACAAACCACGGGCACAAGACGCAGAGCCAATGTTTCGCGCGTTATGACCTCGTGCGATTTTACACGAATATTTTCAATGAGGTATTTCTGCTGAATATTGAGAAAAACGTACAGCTGCCAAATGCTTTCAAGCTCAATAGCTCCTAGATGATACGGCCTAGGGCCTTCAAAACACTTCTAAAATGTTCACAAACCACGGCCGCAAGACGAAGAGCCTATGCTTCGCGCGTCATGACCTCGTGCGATTTTACACGAATATTTTCAAAGAGGTATATCTGCCGATTATTGAGAAAAACATACAGCTGGCAAATGCTTTCAAGATCAATAGCTCCTAGATGATAGGGCCTAGGGCCTTCAAACCACTTCTAAAATGTTCACAAACCACGGCCGCAAGACGAAGAGCCTATGCTTCGCGCGTCATGACCTCGTGCGATTTTACATGAATATTTTCAATGAGGTATTTCTGCCGATTATTGAGAATAACGTACAGCTGCCAAATGCTTTCAAGTTCAATTGCTCCTAGATTTTAGGGCCTAGGGCCTTCAAAACACTTCTAAATATTTCACAAACCACGGGCACAAGACGCAGAGCCAATGTTTCGCGCGTCATGACCTCGTGCGATTTTACACGAATATTTTCAATGAGGAATTTCTGCAGATTATTGAGAAAAACATACAGCTGGCAAATGCTTTCAAGTTCAATTGCTCTTAGATGTTAGGGCCTAGGGCCTTCAAACCACTTCTAAATATTTCACAAACCACGGGCGCAAGACGAAGAGCCTATGTTTCGAGCGTCATGACCTCGTGCGATTTTACACGAATATTTTCAATGAGGAATTTCTGCGGATTTTTGAGAAAAACATACAGCTGGCAAATGCTTTCAAGATCAATAGCTCCTAGATGATAGGGCCTAGGGCCTTCAAACCACTTCTAAAATGTTCACAAACCACGGCCGCAAGACGCAGAGCCTATGTTTCGAGCGTCATGACCTCGTGCGATATTACACGAATATTTTCAATGAGGAATTTCTGCGGATTTTTGAGAAAAACATACAGCTGGCAAATGCTTTCAAGATCAATAGCTCCTAGATGATAGGGCCTAGGGCCTTCAAACCACTTCTAAAATGTTCACAAACCACGGCCGCAAGACGAAGAGCCTATGCTTCGCGCGTCATGACCTTGTGCGATTTTACACGAATATTTTCAATGAGGGATTTCTGCCGATTATTGAGAAAAACGTACAGCTGGCAAATGCTTTCAAGTTCAATTGCTCCTAGATTTTAGGGCCTAGGGCCTTCAAAACACTTCTAAATATTTCACAAACCACGGGCACAAGACGCAGAGCCAATGTTTCGCGCGTCATGACCTCGTGCGATTTTACACGAATATTTTCAATGAGGAATTTCTGCAGATTATTGAGAAAAACATACAGCTGGCAAATGCTTTCAAGTTCAATTGCTCTTAGATGTTAGGGCCTAGGGCCTTCAAACCACTTCTAAATATTTCACAAACCACGGGCGCAAGACGCAGAGCCTATGTTTCGAGCGTCATGACCTCGTGCGATTTTACACGAATATTTTCAATGAGGAATTTCTGCGGATTTTTGAGAAAAACATACAGCTGGCAAATGCTTTCAAGATCAATAGCTCCTAGATGATACGGCCTAGGGCCTTCAAAACACTTCTAAAATGTTCACAAACCACGGCCGCAAGACGAAGAGCCTATGCTTCGCGCGTCATGACCTCGTGCGATTTTACACGAATATATTCAATGAGGTATTTCTGCGGATTATTGAGAAAAACATACAGCTGGCAAATGCTTTCAAGATCAATAGCTCCTAGATGATAGGGCCTAGGGCCTTCAAATCACTTCTAAAATGTTTACAAACCACGGCCGCAAGACGAAGAGCCTATGCTTCGCGCGTCATGACCTCGTGCGATTTTACACGAATATTTTCAAAGAGGTATATCTGCCGATTATTGAGAAAAACATACAGCTGGCAAATGCTTTCAAGATCAATAGCTCCTAGATGATAGGGCCTAGGGTCTTCAAACCACTTCTAAAATGTTCACAAACCACGGGCGCAAGACGAAGAGCCTATGCTTCGCGCGTCATGACCTCGTGCGATTTTACATGAATATTTTCAATGAGGGATTTCTGCCGATTATTGAGAAAAACGTACAGCTGCCAAATGCTTTCAAGTTCAATTGCTCCTAGATTTTAGGGCCTAGGGCCTTCAAAACACTTCTAAATTTTTCACAAACCACGGGCACAAGACGCGGAGCCAATGTTTCGCGCGTCATGACCTCGTGCGATTTTACACGAATATTTTCAATGAGGAATTTCTGCAGATTATTGAGAAAAACATACAGCTGGCAAATGCTTTCAAGTTCAATTGCTCTTTGATGTTAGGGCCTAGGGCCTTCAAACCACTTCTAAATATTTCACAAACCACGGGCGCAAGACGCAGAGCCTATGTTTCGAGTGTCATGACCTCGTGCGATTTTACACGAATATTTTCAATGAGGAATTTCTGCGGATTTTTGAGAAAAACATACAGCTGGCAAATGCTTTCAAGATCAATAGCTCCTAGATGATAGGGCCTAGGGCCTTCAAACCACTTCTAAAATGTTCACAAACCACGGCCGCAAGACGAAGAGCATATGCTTCGCGCGTCATGACCTTGTGCGATTTTACACGAATATTTTCAATGAGGGATTTCTGCCGATTATTGAGAAAAACGTACAGATGGCAAATGCTTTCAAGTTCAAAAGCTCCTAGATGATACAGCCTAGGGCCTTCAAAACACTTCTAAATTGTTCACAAACCACGGGCGCAAGACGCAGAGCCTATGTTTCGCGCGTCATGACCTCGTGCGATTTTACACGAATTTTTTCAATGAGGTATTTCAGCCGATTATTGAAAAAAACGTACAGCTGGCAAATGCTTTCAAGTTCAATTGCTCCTAGATGTTAGGGACTAGGGCCTTCAAACGACTTCTAAATATTTCACAAACCACGGGCGCAAGACGCAGAGCCTATGCTTCGCGCGTCATGACCTCGTGCGATTTTACACGAATATTTTCAATGAGGTATTTCTGCGGATTATTGAGAAAAACATACAGCTGTAAAATGCTTTGAAGATCAATAGCTCCTAGATGATAGGGCCTAGGGCCTTCAAATCACTTCTAAATTGTTCACAAACCACGGGCACAAGACGCAGAGCCAATGTTTCACGCGTTATGACCTCATGCGATTTTACACGAATATTTTCAATGAGGTATTTCTGCCGAATATTGAGAAAAACGTACAGCTGCCAAATGCTTTCAAGCTCAATAGCTCCTAGATGATACGGCCTAGGGCCTTCAAAACACTTCTAAAATGTTCACAAACCACGGCCGCAAGACGAAGAGCCTATGCTTCGCGCGTCATGACCTCGTGCGATTTTACACGAATATATTCAATGAGGTATTTCTGCGGATTATTGAGAAAAACATACAGCTGGCAAATGCTTTCAAGATCAATAGCTCCTAGATGATAGGGCCTAGGGCCTTCAAATCAATTCTAAAATGTTTACAAACCACGGCCAAAAGACGAAGAGCCTATGCTTCGCGCGTCATGACCTCGTGCGATTTTACACAAATATTTTCAAAGAGGTATATCTGCCGATTATTGAGAAAAACATACAGCTGGCAAATGCTTTCAAGATCAATAGCTCCTAGATGATAGGGCCTAGGGCCTTCAAACCACTTCTAAAATGTTCACAAACCACGGCCGCAAGACGAAGAGCCTATGCTTCGCGCGTCATGACCTCGTGCGATTTTACATGAATATTTTCAATGAGGTATTTCTGCCGATGATTGAGAAAAACGTACAGCTGCCAAATGCTTTCAAGTTCAATTGCTCCTAGATTTTAGGGCCTAGGGCCTTCAAAACACTTCTAAATATTTCACAAACCACGGGCACAAGACGCAGAGCCAATGTTTCGCGCGTCATGACCTCGTGCGATTTTACACGAATATTTTCAATGAGGAATTTCTGCAGATTATTGAGAAAAACATACAGCTGGCAAATGCTTTCAACTTCAATTGCTCTTAGATGTTAGGGCCTAGGGCCTTCAAACCACTTCTAAATATTTCACAAACCACGGGCGCAAGACGCAGAGCCTATGTTTCGAGCGTCATGACCTCGTGCGATTTTACACGAATATTTTCAATGAGGAAATTCTGCGGATTTTTGAGAAAAACATACAGCTGGCAAATGCTTTCAAGATCAATAGCTCCTAGATGATAGGGCCTAGGGCCTTCAAAACACTTCTAAAATGTTCACAAACCACGGGCACAAGACGCAGAGCCAATGTTTCGCGCGTCATGACCTCGTGCGATTTTACACGAATATTTTCAATGAGGTATTTCTGCCGATTATTGAGAAAAACATACAGCTGGCAAATGCTTTCAAGATCAATAGCTCCTAGATGATAGGGCCTAGCGCCTTCAAATCACTTCTAAAATGTTCACAAACCACGGGCGCAAGACGCAGAGCCTATGCTTCGCGCGTGATGACCTCGTGCGATTTTACACGAATATTTTGAATGAGGTATTTCTGCCGATTATTGAGAAAAACGTACAGCTGGCAAATGCTTTCAAGATCAATAGCTCCTAGATGATAGGGCCTAGGGCCTTCAAACCACTTCTAAAATGTTCACAAACCACGGCCGCAAGACGAAGAGCCTATGCTTCGCGCGTCATGACCTCGTGCGATTTTACACGAATATTTTCAAAGAGGTATTTCTGCGGATTATTGAGAAAAATGTACAGCTGGCAAATGCTTTCAAGATCAATAGCTCCTAGATGATAGGGCCTAGGGCCTTCAAACCACTTCTAAAATGTTCACAAACCACGGCCGCAAGACGAAGAGCCAATGCTTCGCGCGTCATGACCTCGTGCGATTTTACACAAATATTTTCAATGAGGGATTTCTGCCGATAATTGAGAAAAACGTACAGCTGCCAAATGCTTTCAAGTTCAACAGCTCCTAGATGATACGGCCTAGGGCCTTCAAAACACTTCTAAATTGTTCACAAACCACGGGCGCAAGACGCAGAGCCTATGTTTCGCGCGTCATGACCTCGTGCGATTTTACATGAATATAATCAATGAGGTATTTCTGCCGATTATTGAGAAAAACGTACAGCTGCCAAATGCTTTCAAGTTCAATAGCTCCTAGATGATAGGGCCTAGGGCCTTCAAACGTCTTCCAAATTGTTCACAAACCACGGGCACAAGACGCAGAGCCAATGTTTCGCGCGTCATGACCTCGTGCGATTTTACACAAATATTTTCAATGAGGTATTTCTGCGGATTATTGAGAAAAACATACAGCTGGCAAATGCTTTCAAGATCAATAGCACCTAGATGATAGGGCCTAGGGCCTTCAAATCACATCTAAATTGTTCACAAACCACGGGCGCAAGACGCAGAGCCTATGCTTCGCGCGTCATGACCTCGTGCGATTTTACACGAATATTTTCAAAGAGGTATTTCTGCGGTTTATTGAGAAAAATGTACAGCTGGCAAATGCTTTCAAGATCAATAGCTCCTAGATGATACGGCCAAGGGCCATCAAAACACTTCTAAATTGTTCACAAACCACGGGCGCAAGACGCAGAGCCTATGCTTCGCGCGTCATGACCTCGTGCGATTTTACACGAATATTTTCAATGAGGTATTTCTGCGGATTATTGAGAAAAACATACAGCTGGAAAATGCTTTCAAGATCAATAGCTCCTAGATGATAGGGCCTAGGGCCTTCAAACCACTTCTAAAATGTTCACAAACCACGGCCGCAAGACAAAGAGCCTATGCTTCGCGCGTCATGACCTCGTGCGATTTTACACGAATATTTTCAATGAGGTATTTCTGCCGATTATTGAGAAAAACATACAGCTGGCAAATGCTTTCAAGATCAATAGCTCCTAGATGATAGGGCCTAGGGCCTTCAAATCACTTCTAAATTGTTCACAAACCACGGGCACAAGACGGAGAGCCAATGTTTCGCGCGTCATGACCTCGTGCGATTTTACACGAATATTTTCAAAGAGGTATTTCTGCCGATTATTGAGAAAAACATACAGCTGGCAAATGCTTTCATGATCAATAGCTCCTAGATGATACGGCCTAGAACCTTCAAAACACTTCTAAAATGTTCACAAACCACGGCTGCAAGACGAAGAGCCTATGTTTCGCGCGTCATGACCTCGTGCGATTTTACACGAATATTTTCAATGAGCTATTTCTGCCGATTATTGAGAAAAACATACAGCTGGCAAATGCTTTCAAGATCAATAGCTCCTAGATGATAGGGCCTAGGGCCGTCAAACCACTTCTAAATTGTTCACAAACCACGGCCGCAAGACGAAGAGCCAATGCTTCGCGCGTCATGACCTCGTGCGATTTTACACGAATATTTTCAATGAGGTATTTCTGCGGATTATTGAGAAAAACATACAGCTGGCAAATGCTTTCATGATCAATAGCTCCTAGATGATACGGCCTAGAACCTTCAAAACACTTCTAAAATGTTCACAAACCACGGCTGCAAGACGAAGAGCCTATGTTTCGCGCGTCATGACCTCGTGCGATTTTACACGAATATTTTCAATGAGCTATTTCTGCCGATTATTGAGAAAAACATACAGCTGGCAAATGCTTTCAAGATCAATAGCTCCTAGATGATAGGGCCTAGGGCCTTAAAATCACTTCTAAAATGTTCACAAACCACGGACGCAAGACGAAAAGCCAATGCTTCGCGCGTCATGACCTCGTGCGATTTTACACGAATATTTTCAATGAGGTATTTCTGCGGATTATTGAGAAAAACATACAGCTGGCAAATGCTTTCATGATCAATAGCTCCTAGATGATACGGCCTAGAACCTTCAAAACACTTCTAAAATGTTCACAAACCACGGCTGCAAGACGAAGAGCCTATGCTTCGCGCGTCATGACCTCGTGCGATTTTACACGAATATTTTCAAAGAGGTATTTCTGCGGATTATTGAGAAAAACATAAAGCTGGCAAATGCTTTCAAGATCAATAGCTCCTAGATGATAGGGCCTAGGGCCTTCAAACCAATTCTAAAATGTTCACAAACCACGGCCGCAAGACGAAGAGCCTATGCTTTGCGCGTCATGACCACGTGCGATTTTACACGAATATTTTCAAAGAGGTATTTCTGCGGATTATTGAGAAAAACATACAGCTGGCAAATGCTTTCATGATCAATAGCTCCTAGATGATACGGCCTAGGGCCTTCAAAACACTTCTAAAATGTTCACAAACCAAGGCCGCAAGATGAAGAGCCTATGTTTCGCGCGTCATGACCTCGTGCGATTTTACACGAATATTTTCAATGAGCTATTTCAGCCGATTATTGAGAAAAACATACAGCTGGCAAATGCTTTCAAGATCAATAGCTCCTAGATGATAGGGCCTAGGGCCTTAAAATCACTTCTAAAATGTTCACAAACCACGGACGCAAGACGAAGAGCCTATGCTTTGCGCGTCATGACCTCGTGCGATTTTACACAAATATTTTCAAAGAGGTATTTCTGCGGATTATTGAGAAAAATGTATAGCTGCCATATGCTTTCAAGTTCAATAGCTCCTAGATGATACGGCCTAGGGCCTTCAAAACACTTCTAATTGTTCACAAACCACGGCCGCAAGACGAAGAGCCTATGCTTCGCGCGTCATGACCTCGTGTGATTTTACACGAATATTTTCAATGAGGGATTTCTGCCGATTATTGAGAAAAACGTACAACTGCCAAATGCTTTCAAGTTCAAAAGCTCCTAGATGATACGGCCTAGGGCCTTCAAAACACTTCTAAATTGTTCACAAACCACGGGCGCAAGACGCAGAGCCAATGTTTCGCGCATCATGACCTCGTGCGATTTTACATGAATATTTTCAATGAGGGATTTCTGCCGATTATTGAGAAAAACATACAGCTGGCAAATGCTTTCAAGATCAATAGCTCCTAGATGATACGGCCTAGGGCCTTCAAAACACTTCTAAATTGTTCACAAACCACGAGCGCAAGACGCAGAGCCTATGTTTCGCGCGTCATGACCTCGTGCGATTTTACATGAATATTTTCATTGAGGTATTTCTGGCGATTATTGAGAAAAACGTACAGCTGGCAAATGCTTTCAAGATCAATAGCTCCTAGATGATACGGCCTAGGGCATTCAAAACACTTCTAAATTGTTCACAAACCACGGGCGCAGGACGCAGAGCCTATGTTTCGCGCGTCATGACCTCATGCGATTTTACACGAATATTTTCAATGAGGTATTTCTGCCGATTATTGAGAAAAACATACAGCTGGCAAATGCTTTCAAGATCAATAGCTCCTAGATGATAGGGCCTAGGGCCTTCAAATCACTTCTAAAATGTTCACAAACCACGGCCGCAAGACGAAGAGCCTATGCTTCGCGCGTAATGACCTCGTGCGATTTTACACAAATATTTTCAAAGACGTATTTCTGCAGATTATTGAGAAAAACGTACAGCTGGCAAATGCTTTCAAGATCAATAGCTCCTAGATGATAGGGCCTAGGGCCTTCAAACCACTTCTAAAATGTTCACAAACAACGGCGGCAAGACGCAGAGCCTATGTTACGCGCGTCATGACCTCGTGCGATTTTACACGAATATTTTCAATGAGCTATATCTGCCGATTATTGAAAAAAACATACAGCTGGCAAATGCTTTCAGGATCAATAGCTCCTAGATGATAGGGCCTAGGGCCTTAAAATCACTTCTAAAATGTTCACAAAGCACGGCCGCAAGACGAAGAGCCTATGCTTCGCGCGTGATGACCTCGTGCGATTTTACACGAATATTTTCAATGAGGTATTTCTGCCGATTATTGAGAAAAACATACAGCTGGCAAATGCTTTCAAGTTCAATTGCTCCTAGATGTTAGGGCCTAGGGCCTTCAAACGACTTCTAAATATTTCACAAACCACGGGCGCAAGACGCAGAGCCTATGCTTCGCGCGTCATGACCTTGTGCGATTTTACACGAATATTTTCAATGAGGTATTTCTGCGGATTATTGAGAAAAACATACAGCTGGAAAATGCTTTCAAGATCAATAGCTCCTAGATGATAGGGCCTAGGGCCTTCAAACCACTTCTAAAATGTTCACAAACCACGGCCGCAAGACAAAGAGCCTATGCTTCGCGCGTCATGACCTCGTGCGATTTTACACGAATATTTTCAATGAGGTATTTCTGCCGATTATTGAGAAAAACATACAGCTGGCAAATGCTTTCAAGTTCAATTGCTCCTAGATGTTAGGGCCTAGGGCCTTCAAACGACTTCTAAATATTTCACAAACCACGGGCGCAAGACGCAGAGCCTATGCTTCGCGCGTCATGACCTTGTGCGATTTTACACGAATATTTTCAATGAGGTATTTCTGCGGATTATTGAGAAAAACATACAGCTGGAAAATGCTTTCAAGATCAATAGCTCCTAGATGATAGGGCCTAGGGCCTTCAAACCACTTCTAAAATGTTCACAAACCACGGCCGCAAGACAAAGAGCCTATGCTTCGCGCGTCATGACCTCGTGCGATTTTACACGAATATTTTCAATGAGGTATTTCTGCCGATTATTGAGAAAAACATACAGCTGGCAAATGCTTTCAAGATCAATAGCTCCTAGATGATAGGGCCTAGGGCCTTCAAATCACTTCTAAAATGTTCACAAACCACGGCCGCAAGACGAAGAGCCTATGCTTCGCGCGTAATGACCTCGTGCGATTTTACACGAATATTTTCAAAGACGTATTTCTGCGGAATATTGAGAAAAACGTACAGCTGGCAAATGCTTTCAAGATCAATAGCTCCTAGATGATAGGGCCTAGGGCCTTCAAACCACTTCTAAAATGTTCACAAACAACGGCGGCAAGACGCAGAGCCTATGTTACGCGCGTCATGACCTCGTGCGATTTTACACGAATATTTTCAATGAGCTATATCTGCCGATTATTGAGAAAAACATACAGCTGGCAAATGCTTTCAGGATCAATAGCTCCTAGATGATAGGGCCTAGGGCCTTCAAAACACTTCTAAAATGTGCACAAACCACGGCCGCAAGACGAAGAGCCAATGCTTTGCGCGTCATGACCTCGTGCGATTTTACACGAATATTTTCAATGAGGTATTTCTGCCGATTATTGAGAAAAACATACAGCTGGCAAATGCTTTCAAGTTCAATTGCTCCTAGATGTTAGGGCCTAGGGCCTTCAACCGACTTCTAAATATTTCACAAACCACGGGCGCAAGACGCAGAGCCTATGCTTCGCCCGTCATGACCTCGTGCGATTTTACACGAATATTTTCAAAGAGGTATTTCTGCGGATAATTGAGAAAAACATACAGCTGGCAAATGCTTTCAAGATCAATAGCTCCTAGATGATAGGGCATAGGGCCTTCAAATCACTTCTAAATTGTTCACAAACCACGGGCACAAGACGCAGAGCCTATGCTTCGCGCGTCATGACCTCGTGCGATTTTACACGAATATTTTCAAAGAGGTATTTCTGCGGATTATTGAGAAAAACATACAGCTGGCAAATGCTTTCAAGATCAATAGCTCCTAGATGATAGGGCCTAGGGCTGTCAAACCACTTCTAAAATGTTCACAAACCACGGCCGCAAGACTAAGAGTCAATGTTTCGCGCGTCATGACCTCGTGCGATTTTACACGAATATTTTCAATGAGGGATTTCTGCCGATTATTGAGAAAAACGTACAGCTGCCAAATGCTTTCAAGTTCAAAAGCTCCTAGATGATACGGCCTAGGGCCTTCAAAACACTTCTAAAATGTTCACAAACCACGGCCGCAAGACGAAGAGCCAATGCTTCGCGCGTCATGACCTCGTGCGATTTTACACGAATATTTTCAATGAGGTATTTCTGCGGATTATTGAGAAAAACATACAGCTGGCAAATGCTTTCATGATCAATAGCTCCTAGATGATACGGCCTAGGGCCTTCAAAACACTTCTAAAATGTTCACAAACCACGGCCGCAAGACGAAGAGCCAATGTTTCGCGCGTCATGACCTCGTGCGATTTTACACAAATATGTTCAATGAGGGATTTCTGCCGATTATTGAGAAAAACGTACAGCTGCCAAATGCTTTCAAGATCAATAGCTCCTAGATGATAGGGCCTAGGGCCTTAAAATGACTTCTAAATTGTTCACAAACCACGGGAGCAAGACGCAGAGCCTATGCTTCGCGTGTCATGACCTCGTGCGATTTTACACGAATATTTTCAAAGAGGTATTTCTGCGGATTATTGAGAAAAACATACAGCTGGCAAATGCTTTCAAGATCAATAGCTCCTAGATGATAGGGCCTAGGGCCTTCAAACCACTTCTAAAATGTTCACAAACCACGGCCGCAAGACGAAGAGCTTATGCTTCGCGCGTCATGACCTCGTGCGATTATACACGAATATTTTCAATGAGGTATTTCTGCCGATTATTGAGAAAAACATACAGCTGGCAAATGCTTTCAAGATCAATAGCTCTTAGATGATAGGGCCTAGGGCCGTCAAACCACTTCTAAATTGTTCACAAACCACGGCCGCAAGACGAAGAGCCAATACTTCGCGCGTCATGACCTCGTGCGATTTTACACGAATATTTTCAATGAGGTATTTCTGCGAATTATTGAGAAAAACATACAGCTGGCAAATGCTTTCATGATCAATAGCTCCTAGATGATACGGCCTAGGGCCTTCAAAACACTTCTAAAATGTTCACAAACCACGGCTGCAAGACGAAGAGCCTATGTTTCGCGCGTCATGACCTCGTGCGATTTTACACAAATATTATCAATGAGCTATTTCTGCCGATTATAGAGAAAAACATACAGCTGGCAAATGCTTTCAAGATCAACAGCTCCTAGATGATAGGGCCTAGGGCCTTCAAATCACTTCTAAAATGTTCACAAACCACGGACGCAAGACGAAGAGCCTATGCTTCGCGCGTCATGACCTCGTGCGATTTTACACGAATATTTTCAAAGAGGTATTTCTGCGGATTATTGAGAAAAATGTACAGCTGGCAAATGCTTTCAAGATCAATAGCTCCTAGATGATAGGGCCTAGGGCCATCAAACCACTTCTAAAATGTTCACAAAACACGGCCGCAAGACTAAGAGCCAATGTTTCGCGCGTCATGACCTCGTGCGATTTCACACGAATATTTTCAATGAGGGATTTCTGCCGATTATTGAGAAAAACGTACAGCTGCCAAATACTTTCAAGTTCAAAAGCTCCTAGATGATACAACCTAGGGCCTTCAAAACACTTCTAAATTGTTCACAAACCACGGGCGCAAGACGCAGAGTCTATGCTTCGGGCGTCATGACCTCGTGCGATTTTACAAGAATATTTTCAAAGAGGTATTTCTGCGGATTATTGAGAAAAACATACAGCTGGCAAATGCTTTCAAGATCAATAGCTCCTAGATGATAGGGCCTAGGGCCTTCAAACCACTTCTAAAATGTTCATAAACCACGGCCGCAAGACGAAGAGCTAATGCTTCGCGCGTCATGACCTTGTGCGATTTTACACGAATATTTTCAATGAGGTATTTCTGTCGATTATTGAGAAAAACATACAGCTGGCAAATGCTTTCAAGATCAATAGCTCCTAGATGATAGGGCCTAGGGCCGTCAAACCACTTCTAAATTGATCACAAACCACGAAGGCAAGACGAAGAGCCAATGCTTCGCGCGTCATGACCTCGTGCGATTTTACACAAATATTTTCAATGAGGTATTTCTGCGGATTATTGAGAAAAACATACAACTGGCAAATGCTTTCAAGATCAATAGCTCCTAGATGATAGGGCCTAGGGCCGTCAAACCACTCCTAAATTGATCACAAACCACGGAGGCAAGACGAAGAGCCAATGCTTCGCGGGTCATGACCTCGTGCGATTTTACACAAATATTTTGAATGAGGTATTTCTGCGGATTATTGAGAAAAACATACAGCTGGCAAATGCTTTCATGATCAATAGCTCCTAGATGATACGGCCTAGGGCCTTCAAAACACTTCTAAATTGTTCACAAACCACGGGCGCAAGACGCAGAGCCTATGTTTCGCGCGTCATGACCTCGTGCGATTTTACACAAATATTTTCAATGAGCTATTTCTGCCGATTATTGAGAAAAACATACAGCTGGCAAATGCTTTCAAGATCAATAGCTCCTAGATGATAGGGCCTAGGGCCTTAAAATCACTTCTAAAATGTTCACAAACCACGGACGCAAGACGAAGAGCCTATGCTTCGCGCGTCATGACCTCGTGCGATTTTACACAAATATTTTCAAAGAGGTATTTCTGCGGATTATTGAGAAAAATGTATAGCTGGCAAATGCTTTCAAGATCAATAGCTCCTAGATGATAGGGCCTAGGGCCTTCAAACCACTTCTAAAATGTTCACAAACCACGGCCGCAAGACTAAGAGCCAATGTTTCGCGCGTCATGACCTCGTGCGATTTTACACGAATATTTTCAATGAGGGATATCTGCCGAATATTGAGAAAAACGTACAGCTGCCAAATGCTTTCAAGTTCAATAGCTCCTAGATGATACGGCCTAGGGCCTTCAAAACACTTCTAAAATGTTCACATACCACGGCCGCAAGACGAAGAGCCTATGCTTCGCGCGTCATGACCTCGTGCGATTTTACACGAATATTTTCAATGAGGAATTTCTGCCGATTATTGAGAAAAACATACAGCTGGCAAATGCTTTCACGTTCAATTGCTCCTAGATGTTAGGGCCTAGGGCCTTCAAATCACTTCTAAAATGTTCACAAACCACGGCCACAAGACGAAGAGCCTATGCTTCGCGCGTAATGACCTCGTGCGATTTTACACGAATATTTTCAAAGACGTATTTCTGCAGAATATTGAGAAAGACGTACAGCTGGCAAATGCTTTCAAGCTCAATAGCTCCTAGATGATACGGCCTAGGGCCTTCAAAACACTTCTAAAATGTTCACAAACCACGGCCGCAAGACAAAGAGCCTATGATTCGCGCGTCATGACCTCGTGCGATTTTACACGAATATTTTCAATGAGGTATTTCTGCCGATTATTGCGAAAAACATACAGCTGTCAAATGCTTTCAAGATCAATAGCTCCTAGATGAAAGGACCTAGGGCCTTCAAATCACTTCTAAAATGTTCACAAACCACGGCCGCAAGATGCAGAGCCTATGCTGCGCGCGTCATGACCTCGTGCGATTTTACACGAATACTTTCAAAGAGGTATTTCCGCGGATTATTGAGAAAAACATACAGCTGGCAAATGCTTTCAAGATCAATAGCTCCTAGATGATAGGGCCTAGGGCCTTCAAACCACTTCTAAAATGTTCACATACCACGGCCGCAAGACGAAGAGCCTATGCTTCGCGCGTCATGACCTCGTGCGATTTTACACGAATATTTTCAATGAGGTATTTCTGCCGATTATTGAGAAAAACATAGAGCTGGCAAATGCTTTCAAGATCAATAGCTCCTAGATGATAGAGCCTAGGGCCTTCAAATCACTTCTAAAATGTTCACAAACCACGGCCGCAAGACGAAGAGCCTATGCATTGCGCGTAATGACCTCGTGCGATTTTACACGAATATTTTCAAAGAGGAATTTCTGCCGATTATTGAGAAAAACGTACAGCTGGCAAATGCTTTCAAGATCAATGGCTCCTAGATGATAGGGCCTAGGACCTTCAAACCACTTCTAAATTGTTCACAAACCACGGCCGCAAGACGAAGAGCCTATGCTTCGCGCGTCATGATCTCGTGCGATATTACACTAATATTTTCAAAGAGGTATTTCTTCCCATTATTGAGAAAATCGTACAGCTGGCAAATGCTTTCAAGATCAATAGCTCCTAGATGATAGGGCCTAGGGCCTTCAAACCACTTCTAAAATGTTCACAAACCACGGCCGCAAGACGGAGAGCCTATGCTTTGCGCGTCATGACCTCGTGTGATTTTACACGAATATTTTCAATGCGGTATTTCTGCCGATAATTGAGAAAAACGTACAGCTGGCAAATGCTTTCAAGATCAAAAGCTCCTAGATGATAGAGCCTAGGGCCTTCAAATCACTTCTAAAATGTTCACAAACCACGGCCGCAAGACGAAGAGCCTAGGCATTGCGGGTAATGACCTCGTGCAATTTTACACGAATATTTTCAAAGAGGAATTTCTGCCGATTATTGAGAAAAACGTACAGCTGGCAAATGCTTTCAAGATCAATAGCTCCTAGATGATAGGGCCTAGGGCCTTCAAACCACTTCTAAATTTTTCACAAACCACGGCCGCAAGACGAAGAGCCTATGCTTCGCGCGTCATGACCTCGTGCGATTTTACACAAATATTTTCAAAGAGGTATTTCTGCCGATTATTGAGAAAATCGTACAGCTGGCAAATGCTTTCAAGATCAATAGCTCCTAGATGATAGGGCCTAGGGCCTTCAAACCACTTCTAAAATGTTCACAAACCACGGCCGCAAGACGAAGAGCCTATGCTTTGCGCGTCATGACCTCGCGCGATTTTACACGAATATTATCAATGAGGAATTTCTGCCGATTATTGAGAAAAACATACAGCTGGCAAATACTTTCAAGATCAATAGCTCCTAGATGATAGGGCCTAGGGTCTTCAAACCACTTCTAAATTATTGACAAACCACGGGCACAAGACGCGGGGCCAATGTTTCGCGCGTCATGACCTCGTGCGATTTTACACGAATATTTTCAATGAGGTATTTCTGCCGATTATTGAGAAAAACGTACAGCTGCCAAATGCTTTCAAGTTCAATAGCTCCTAGATGATACGGCCTAGGGCCTTCAAAACACTTCTAAATTGTTCACAAACCACGGCCGCAAGACGAAGAGCCAATGCTTCGCGTGTCATGACCTCGTGCGATTTTACACGAATATTTTCAATGAGGTATTTCTGCGGATTATTGAGAAAAACATACAGCTGGCAAATGCTTTCATGATCAATAGCTCCTAGATGATACGGCCTAGGGCCTTCAAAACACTTCTAAAATGTTCACAAACCACGGCCGCAAGACGAAGAGCCTATGTTTCGCGCGACATGACCTCGTGCGATTTTACACGAATATTTTTAATGAGCTATATCTGCCGATTATTGAGAAAAACATACAGCTGGCAAATGCTTTCAAGATCAATAGCTCCTAGATGATAGGGCCTAGGGCCTTAAAATCACTTCTAAAATGTTCACAAACCACGGACGCAAGACGAAGAGCCTATGCTTCGCGCGTCATGACCTCGTGCGATTTTACACAAATATTTTCAAAGAGGTATTTCTGCGGATTATTGAGAAACATGTATAGCTGGCAAATGCTTTCAAGATCAATAGCTCCTAGATGATAGGGCCTTGGGCCTTCAAACCACTTCTAAAATGTTCACAAACCACGGCCGCAAGACTAAGAGCCAATGTTTCGCGCGTCATGACCTCGTGCGATTTTACACGAATATTTTCAAAGAGGTATTTCTGCAGATTATTGAGAAAAATGTACAGCTGGCAAATGCTTTCAAGATCAATAGCTCCTAGATGATAGGGCCTAGGGCCTTCAAACCACTTCTAAATTGTTCACAAACCACGGGCGCAAGACGCAGAGCCTATGCTTCGCGCGTCATGACCTTGTGCGATTTTACACTAATATTTTCAAAGAGGTATTTCTGCGGATTATTGAGAAAAACATACAGCTGGCAAATGCTTTCAAGATCAATAGCTCCTAGATGATACGGCCTAGGGCCTTCAAAACAGTTCTAAATTGTTCACAAACCACGGGCGCAAGACGCAGAGCCTATGTTTCGCGCGTCATGACCTTGTGCGATTTTACATGAATATTTTCAATGAGGTATTTCTGCCGATTATTGAGAAAAACATACAGCTGGCAAATGCTTTCAAGATCAATAGCTCCTAGATGATAGGGCCTAGGGCCTTCAAACCACTTCTAAATTGTTGACAAACCACGGGCACAAGACGCGGGGCCAATGTTTCGCGCGTCATGACCTCGGGCGATTTTACACGAATATTTTCAATGAGGTATTTCTGCCGATAATTGAGAAAAACGTACAGCTGCCAAATGCTTTCAAGTTCAATAGCTCCTAGATGATACGGCCTAGGGCATTCAAAACACTTCTAAATTGTTCACAAACCACGGGCGCAAGACGCAGAGCCTATGTTTCGCGCGTCATGACCTCGTGCGATTTTACACAAATATTTTCAATGAGGTATTTCTGCCGATTATTGAGAAAAACATAGAGCTGGCAAATGCTTTCAAGATCAATAGCTCCTAGATGATAGGGCCTAGGGTCTTCAAACCACTTCTAAATTATTGACAAACCACGGGCACAAGACGCGGGGCCAATGTTTCGCGCGTCATGACCACGTGCGATTTTACACAAATATTTTCAATGAGGTATTTCTGCCGATTATTGAGAAAAACGTACAGCTGCCAAATGCTTTCAAGTTCAATAGCTCCTAGATGATACGGCCTAGGGCCTTCAAAACACTTGTAAATTGTTCACAAACCATGGCCGCAAGACGAAGAGCCAATGCTTCGCGCGTCATGACCTCGTGCGATTTTACACGAATATTTTCAATGAGGTATTTCTGCGGATTATTGAGAAAAACATACAGCTGGCAAATGCTTTCATGATCAATAGCTCCTAGATGATACGGCCTAGGGCCTTCAAAACACTTCTAAAATGTTCACAAACCACGGCCGCAAGACGAAGAGCCGATGTTTCGCGCGTCATGACCTCGTGCGATTTTACACGAATATTTTTAATGAGCTATATCTGCCGATTATTGAGAAAAACATACAGCTGGCAAATGCTTTCAAGATCAATAGCTCCTAGATGATAGGGCCTAGGGCCTTAAAATCACTTCTAAAATGTTCACAAACCACGGACGCAAGACGAAGAGCCTATGTTTCGCGCGTCATGACCTCGTGCGATTTTACACAAATATTTTCAATGAGGTATTTCTGCCGATTATTGAGAAAAACATACAGCTGGCAAATGCTTTCAAGATCAATAGCTCCTAGATGATAAGGCATAGTGCCTTCAAATCACTTCTAAAATGTTCACAAACCACGGCCGCAAGACGAAGAGCCTATGCTTCGCGCGTAATGACCTCGTGCGATTTTACACGAATATTTTCAAAGACGTATTTCTGCGGAATATTGAGAAAAACGTACAGCTGGCAAATGCTTTCAAGATCAATAGCTCCTAGATGATAGGGCCTAGGGCCTTCAAACCACTTCTAAAATGTTCACAAACCACGGCCGCAAGACTAAAAGCCAATGTTTCGCGCGTCATGACCTCGTGCGATTTTACACGAATATTTTCAATGAGGGATATCTGCCGAATATTGAGAAAAACGTACAGCTGCCAAATGCTTTCAAGTTCAATAGCTCCTAGATGATACGGCCTAGGGCCTTCAAAATACTTCTAAATTGTTCACAAACCACGGGCGCAAGACGCAGAGCCTATGCTTCGCGCGTCATGACCTTGTGCGATTTTACACTAATATTTTCAAAGAGGTATTTCTGCGGATTATTGAGAAAAACATACAGCTGGCAAACGCTTTCAAGATCAATAGCTCCTAGATGATACGGCCTAGGGCCTTCAAAACACTTCTAAATTGTTCACAAACCACGGGCGCAAGACGAAGAGCCTATGTTTCGCGCGTCATGACCTTGTGCGATTTTACATGAATATTTTCAATGAGGTATTTCTGCCGATTATTGAGAAAAACATACAGCTGGCAAATGCTTTCAAGATCAATAGCTCCTAGATGATAGGGCCTAGGGCCTTCAAACCACTTCTAAATTGTTGACAAACCACGGGCACAAGACGCGGGACCAATGTTTCGCGCGTCATGACTTTGTGCGATTTTACACGAATATTTTCAATGAGGTATTTCTGCCGATAATTGAGAAAAACGTACAGCTGCCAAATGCTTTCAAGTTCAATAGCTCCTAGATGATACGGCCTAGGGCATTCAAAACACTTCTAAATTGTTCACAAACCACGGGCGCAAGACGCAGAGCCTATGTTTCGCGCGTAATGACCTCGTGCGATTTTACACAAATATTTTCAATGAGGTATTTCTGCCGATTATTGAGAAAAACATACAGCTGGCAAATGCTTTCAAGATCAATAGCTCCTAGATGATAAGGCATAGTGCCTTCAAATCACTTCTAAAATGTTCACAAACCACGGCCGCAAGACGAAGAGCCTATGCTTCGCGCGTAATGACCTCGTGCGATTTTACACGAATATATTCAATGAGGTATTTCTGTCGATTATTGAGAAAAACATACAGCTGGCAAATGCTTTCAAGATCAATAGCTCCTAGATGATAGGGCCTAGGGCCTTCAAACCACTTCTAAATTGTTTACAAACCAGGGGCACAAGACGCGGGGCCAATGTTTCGCGCGTCATGACCTCGTGCGATTTTACACGAATATTTTCAATGAGGTATTTCTGCCGATTATTGAGAAAAACGTACAGCTGCCAAATGCTTTCAAGTTCAATAGCTCCTAGATGATACGGCCTAGGGCATTCAAAACACTTCTAAATTGTTCACAAACCACGGGCGCAAGACGCAGAGCCTATGTTTCGTGCGTAATGACCTCGTGCGATTTTACACGAATATTTTCAAAGACGTATTTCTGCGGAATATTGAGAAAAACGTACAGCTGGCAAATGCTTTCAAGATCAATAGCTCCTAGATGATAGGGCCTAGGGCCTTCAAACCACTTCTAAAATGTTCACAAACCACGGCGGCAAGACGCAGAGCCTATGTTTCGCGCGTCATGACCTCGTGCGATTTTACACGAATATATTCAATGAGGTATTTCTGTCGATTATTGAGAAAAACATACAGCTGGCAAATGCTTTCAAGATCAATAGCTCCTAGATGATAGGGCCTAGGGCCTTCAAACCACTTCTAAAATGTTCACAAACCACGGCGGCAAGACGAAGAGCCAATGCTTCGTGCGTCATGACCTCGTGCGATTTTCCTCGAATATTGTGAATGAGGTATTTCTGCCGATTATTGAGAAAAACGTACAGCTGCCAAATGCTTTCAAGTTCAATAGCTCCTTGATGATACGGCCTAGGGCCTTCAAAACACTTCTAAATTGTTCACAAACCACGGGTGCAAGACGCAGAGCCTATGTTTCGCGCGTCATGATCTCGTGCGATTTTACACGAATATTTTCAATGAGGTATTTCTGCCGATTATTGAGAAAAACATTCAGCTGGCAAATGCTTTCAAGATCAATAGCTCCTAGATGATAGAGCCTAGGGCCTTAAAATCACTTCTAAAATGTTCACAAACCACGGCCGCAAGACGAAGAGCCTATGCATTGCGTGTAATGACCTCGTGCGATTTTACACGAATATTTTCAAAGAGGAATTTCTGCCGATTATTGAGAAAAACGTACAGCTGGCAAATGCTTTCGAGATCAATAGCTCCTAGATGATAGGGCCTAGGGCCTTCAAACCACTTCTAAATTGTTCACAAACCACGGCCGCAAGACGAAGAGCCTATGCTTCGCGCGTCATGACCTCGTGCGATTTTACACGAATATTTTCAAAGAGGTATTTCTGCCGATTATTGAGAAAATCGTACAGCTGGCAAATGCTTTCAAGATCAATAGCTCCTAGATGATAGGGCCTAGGGCCTTCAAACCACTTCTAAAATGTTCACAAACCACGGCCGCAAGACGAAGAGCCTATGCTTTGCGCGTCATGACCTCGTGCGATTTTACACGAATATTTTCAATGAGGTATTTCTGTCGATTATTGAGAAAAACATACAGCTGGCAAATGCTTTCAAGATCAATAGCTCCTAGATGATAGGGCCTAGGGCCTTCAAACCACTTCTAAAATGTTCACAAACCACGGCGGCAAGACGAAGAGCCAATGCTTCGTGCGTCATGACCTCGTGCGATTTTCCTCGAATATTGTGAATGAGGTATTTCTGCCGATTATTGAGAAAAACGTACAGCTGCCAAATGCTTTCAAGTTCAATAGCTCCTTGATGATACGGCCTAGGGCCTTCAAAACACTTCTAAATTGTTCACAAACCACGGGTGCAAGACGCAGAGCCTATGTTTCGCGCGTCATGATCTCGTGCGATTTTACACGAATATTTTCAATGAGGTATTTCTGCCGATTATTGAGAAAAACATTCAGCTGGCAAATGCTTTCAAGATCAATAGCTCCTAGATGATAGAGCCTAGGGCCTTAAAATCACTTCTAAAATGTTCACAAACCACGGCCGCAAGACGAAGAGCCTATGCATTGCGTGTAATGACCTCGTGCGATTTTACACGAATATTTTCAAAGAGGAATTTCTGCCGATTATTGAGAAAAACGTACAGCTGGCAAATGCTTTCGAGATCAATAGCTCCTAGATGATAGGGCCTAGGGCCTTCAAACCACTTCTAAATTGTTCACAAACCACGGCCGCAAGACGAAGAGCCTATGCTTCGCGCGTCATGACCTCGTGCGATTTTACACGAATATTTTCAAAGAGGTATTTCTGCCGATTATTGAGAAAATCGTACAGCTGGCAAATGCTTTCAAGATCAATAGCTCCTAGATGATAGGGCCTAGGGCCTTCAAACCACTTCTAAAATGTTCACAAACCACGGCCGCAAGACGAAGAGCCTATGCTTTGCGCGTCATGACCTCGTGCGATTTTACACGAATATTTTCAATGAGGTATTTCTGCCGATTATTGAGAAAAAAGTACAGCTGGCAAATGCTTTCAAGTTCAATAGCTCCTAGATGATACGGCCTAGGGCCTTCAAAACACTTCTAAATTGTTCACAAACCACGGGCGCAAGACGCAGAGCCAATGTTTCGGGCGTCATGACCTCGTGCGATTTTACACAAATATATTCAAAGAGGTATTTCTGCGGATTATTGAGAAAAACGTACAGCTGGCAAATGGTTTCAAGATCAATAGCTCCTAGATGATAGGGCCTAGGGCCTTCAAACCACTTCTAAAATGTTCACAAACCACGGCGGCAAGACGAAGAGCCTATGCTTCGTGCGTCATGACCTCGTGCGATTTTACACGAATATTTTCAATGAGGAATTTCTGCCGATTATTGAGAAAAACATACAGCTGGCAAATGCTATCAAGATCAATAGCTCCTAGATGATAGGGCCTAGGGCCTTCAAACCACTTCTAAATTGTTGACAAACCACGGGCACAAGACGCGGGGCCAAGGTTTCGCGCGTCATGACCTCGTGCGATTTTACACTAATATTTTCAATGAGGTATTTCTGCCGATTATTGAGAAAAACGTACAGCTGCCAAATGCTTTCAAGTTCAATAGCTCCTAGATGATACGGCCTAGGGCCTTCAAAACACTTCTAAATTGTTCACAAACCACGGGCGCAAGACGCAGAGCCTATGCATCGTGCGTCAGGACCTCGTGCGATTTTACACGAATATTTTCAATGAGGTATTTCTGCCGATTATTGAGAAAAACGTACAGCTGGCAAATGCTTTCAAGTACAATTGCTCCTAGATGATAGGGCCTAGGGCCATCAAACGACTTCTAAATATTTCACAAACCACGGGCGCAAGACGCAGAGCCTATGCTTTGCGCGTCATGACCTCGTGCGATTTTACACAAATATTATCAATGAGGTATTTCTGCGGATTATTGAGAAAAACATACAGCTGGCAAATGCTTTCAAGTTCAATTGCTCTTAGATGTTAGGGCCTAGGGCCTTCAAACCACTTCTAAATATTTCACAAACCACGGGCGCAAGACGCAGAGCCTATGCTTCGCGCGTCATGACCTCGTGCGATTTTACACGAATATTTTCAAAGAGGTATTTCTGCGGAATATTGAGAAAAATGTACAGCTGGCAAATGCTTTCAAGATCAATAGCTCCTAGATGATAGGGCGTAGGGCCTTCAAACCACTTCTAAAATGTTCACAAACCACGGCCGCAAGACTAAGATCCAATGTTTCGCGCGTCATGACCTCGTGCGATTTTACACGAATATTTTCAATGAGGGATTTCTGCCGATTATTGAGAAAAACGAACAACTGCCAAATGCTTTCAAGTTCAAAAGCTCCTAGATGATACGGCCTAGGGCCTTCAAAACACTTCTAAATTGTTCACAAACCACGGGCGCAAGACGCAGAGCCTATGCTTCGCGCGTCATGACCTCGTGCGATTTTACACGAATATTTTCAATGAGGTATTTCTGCCGATTATTGAGAAAAACATACAGCTGGCAAATGCTTTCAAGTTCAATTGCTTTTAGATGTTAGGGCCTAGGGCCTTCAAACCACTTCTAAATATTTCACAAACCACGGGCGCAAGACGCAGAGCCTATGCTTCGCGCGTCATGACCTCGTGCGATTTTACACGAATATTTTCAAAGAGGTATTTCTGCGGATTATTGAGAAAAATGTACAGCTGGCAAATGCTTTCAAGATCAATAGCTCCTAGATGATACGGCCTAGGGCCATCAAAACTCTTCTAAATTGTTCACAAACCACGGGCGCAAGACGCAGAGCCTATGCTTCGCGCGTCATGACCTCGTGCGATTTTACACGAATATTTTCAATGAGGTATTTCTGCGGATTATTGAGAAAAACATACAGCTGGAAAATGCTTTCAAGATCAATAGCTCCTAGATGATAGGGCCTAGGGCCTTCAAACCACTTCTAAATTGTTCACAAACCACGGGCACAAGACGGAGAGCCAATGTTTCGCGCGTCATGACCTCGTGCGATTTTACACGAATATTTTCAAAGAGGTATTTCTGCCGATTATTGAGAAAAACATACAGCTGGCAAATGCTTTCAAGATCAATAGCTCCTAGATGATAGGGCCTAGGGCCTTCAAACCACTTCTAAAATGTTCACAAACCACGGCCGCAAGACGCAGAGCCTATGCTTCGCGCGTCATGACCTCGTGCGATTTTACACGAATATTTTCAATGAGGTATTTCTGCCGAATATTGAGAAAAACATACAGCTGGCAAATGCTTTCAAGTTCAATTGCTCCTAGATGTTAGGGCCTAGGGCCTTCAAACCACTTCTAAATATTTCACAAACCACGGGCGCAAGACGCAGAGCCTATGCTTCGCGCGTCATGACCTCGTGCGATTTTACACGAATATTTTCAAAGAGGTATTTCTGCGGATTATTGAGAAAAACATACAGCTGGCAAATGCTTTCAAGATCAATAGCTCCTAGATGATAGGGCCTAGGGCCTTCAAATCACTTCTAAATTGTTCACAAACCACGGGCACAAGACGCAGAGCCAATGTTTCGCACGTCATGACCTCGTGCGATTTTACACGAATATTTTCAATGAGGTATTTCTGCCGATTATTGAGAAAAACGTACAGCTGCCATATGCTTTCAAGCTCAATAGCTCCTAGATGATACAACCTAGGGCCTTCAAATCACTTCTAAAATGTTCACAAACCACGGCCGCAAGACGCAGAGCCTATGCTTCGCGCGTCATGACCTCGTGCGATTTTACACGAATATTTTCAAAGAGGTATTTCTGCGGATTATTGAGAAAAACATACAGCTGGCAAATGCTTTCAAGATCAATAGCTCCTAGATGATAGGGCCTAGGGTTGTCAAACCACTTCTAAAATGTTCACAAACCACGGCCGCAAGACGAAGAGCCAATGTTTCGCGCGTCATGACCTCGTGCGATTTTACACGAATATTTTCAATGAGGTATTTCTGCCGATTATTGAGAAAAACATACAGCTGGCAAATGCTTTCATGATCAATAGCTCCTAGATGATACGGCCTAGGGCCTTCAAAACACTTCTAAAATGTTCACAAACCACGGCCGCAAGACGAAGAGCCAATGTTTCGCGCGTCATGACCTCGTGCGATTTTACACGAATATTTTCAATGAGGGATTTCTGCCGATTATTGAGAAAAACGTACAGCTGCCAAATGCTTTCAAGATCAATAGCTCCTAGATGATACGGCCTAGGGCCTTCAAAACACTTCTAAAATGTTCACAAACCACGGCCGCAAGACGAAGAGCCTATGCTTCGCGCGTCATGACCTCGTGCGATTTTACACGAATATTTTCAATGAGGTATTTCTGCCGATTATTGAGAAAAACATACAGCTGGCAAATGCTTTCAAGATCAATAGCTCCTAGATGATAGGGCCTAGCGCCTTCAAATCACTTCTAAAATGTTCACAAACCACGGTCGCAAGACGAAGAGCCTATGCTTCGCGCGTCATGACCTCGTGCGATTTTACACGAATATTTTCAAAGACGTATTTCTGCCGATTATTGAGAAAAACATACAGCTGGCAAATGCTTTCAAGATCAATAGCTCCTAGATGATAGGGCCTAGGGCCTTCAAACCACTTCTGAAATGTTCACAAACCACGGCCGCAAGACGAAGAGCCTATGTTTCGCGCCTCATGACCTCGTGCGATTTTACACGAATATTGTCAAAGAGGTATTTCTGCGGATTATTGAGAAAAACGTACAACTGGCAAATGCTTTCAAGATCAATAGCTCCTAGATGATAGGGCCTAGGGCCTTCAACCTACTTCTAAAATGTTCACAAACCACGGCCGCAAGACGAAGAGCCAATGTTTCGCGCGTCATGACCTCGTGCGATTTTACACGAATATTTTCAATGAGCTATTTCTGCCGATTATTGAGAAAAACGTACAGCTGGCAAATGCTTTCAAGTTCAATTGCTCCTAGATGTTAGGGCCTAGGGCCTTCAAACCACTTCTAAATATTTCACAAACCACGGGCGCAAGACGCAGAGCCTATGCTTCGCGCGTCATGACCTCGTGCGATTTTACACGAATATTTTCAAAGAGGTATTTCTGCGGATTATTGAGAAAAACATACAGCTGGCAAATGCTTTCAAGATCAATAGCTCCTAGATGATACGGCCTAGGGCCTTCAAAACACTTCTAAAATGTTCACAAATCACGGCCGCAAGACGAAGAGCCTATGTTTCGCGCGTCATGACCTCGTGCGATTTTACACGAATATTTTCAATGAGGTATTTCTGCCGATTATTGAGAAAAACATACAGCTGGCAAATGCTTTCAAGATCAATAGCACCTAGATGATAGGGCCTAGGGCCTTCAAATCACTTCTAAAATGTTCACAAACCACGGCCGCAAGATGAAGAGCCTATGCTTCGCGCGACATGACCTCGTGCGATTTTACACGAATATTTTCAAAGAGGTATTTCTGCCGATTATTATTGAGAAAAACATACAGCTGGCAAATGCTTTCAAGATCAATAGCTCCTAGATGATAGGGCCTAGGGCCTTCAAACCACTTCTAAAATGTTCACAAACCACGGCCGCAAGACGAAGAGCCTATGCTTCGCGCGTCATGACCTCGTGCGATTTTACACGAATATTTTCAATGAGGTATTTCTGCCGATTATTGAGAAAAACGTACAGCTGGCAAATGCTTTCAAGTTCAATTGCTCTTAGATGTTAGGGCCTAGGGCCTTCAAACCACTTCTAAATATTTCACAAACCACGGGCGCAAGACGCAGAGCCTATGCTTCGCGCGTCATGACCTCGTGCGATTTTACACGAATATTTTCAATGAGGTATTTCTGCCGATTATTGAGAAAAACGTACAGCTGGCAAATGCTTTCAAGTACAATTGCTCCCAGATGATAGGGCCTAGGGCCTTCAAACCACTTCTAAATATTTCACAAACCACGGGCGCAAGACGCAGAGCCTATGCTTCGCGCGTCATGACCTCGTGCGATTTTACACGAATATTTTCAAAGAGGTATTTCTGCCGATTATTGAGAAAAACATACAGCTGGCAAATGCTTTCAAGATCAATAGCTCCTAGATGATAGGGCCTAGGGCCTTCAAACCACTTCTGAAATGTTCACAAACCACGGCCGCAAGACAAAGAGCCTATGTTTCGCGCGTCATGACCTCGTGCGATTTTACACGAATATTGTCAAAGAGGTATTTCTGCCGATTATTATTGAGAAAAACATACAGCTGGCAAATGCTTTCAAGATCAATAGCTCCTAGATGATAGGGCCTAGGGCCTTCAAACCACTTCTAAAATGTTCACAAACCACGGCCGCAAGACGAAGAGCCTATGCTTCGCGCGTCATGACCTCGTGCGATTTTACACGAATATTTTCAATGAGGTATTTCTGCCGATTATTGAGAAAAACGTACAGCTGGCAAATGCTTTCAAGTTCAATTGCTCTTATATGTTAGGGCCTAGGGCCTTCAAACCACTTCTAAATATTTCACAAACCACGGGCGCAAGACGCAGAGCCTATGCTTCGCGCGTCAGGACCTCGTGCGATTTTACACGAATATTTTCAATGAGGTATTTCTGCCGATTATTGAGAAAAACGTACAGCTGGCAAATGCATTCAAGTACAATTGCTCCTAGATGATAGGGCCTAGGGCCTTCAAACGACTTCTAAAATGTTCACAAACCACGGTTGCAAGACGAAGAGCCTATGCTTCGCGCGTAATGACCTCGTGCGATTTTACACAAATATTTTCAAAGAGGTATTTCTGCCGATTATTGAGAAAAACATACAGCTGGCAAATGCTTTCAAGATCAATAGCTCCTAGATGATAGGGCCTAGGGCCTTCAAACCACTTCTGAAATGTTCACAAACCACGGCCGCAAGACAAAGAGCCTATGTTTCGCGCGTCATGACCTCGTGCGATTTTACACGAATATTGTCAAAGAGGTATTTCTGCGGATTATTGAGAAAAACGTACAACTGGCAAATGCTTTCAAAATCAATAGCTCCTAGATGATAGGGCCTAGGGCCTTCAAACCACTTCTAAAATGTTCACAAACCACGGCCGCAAGACGAAGAGCCTATGTTTCGCGCGTCATGACCTCGTGCGATTTTACATGAATATTTTCAATGAGGTATTTCTGCCGATTATTGAGAAAAACATACAGCTGGCAAATGCTTTCAAGATCAATAGCTCCTAGATGATAGGGCCTAGGGCCTTCAAACCACTTCTAAATTGTTGACAAAACACGGGCGCAAGACGCAGAGCCTATGTTTCGCGCGTCATGACCTCGTGCGATTTTACATGAATATTATCAATGAGGTATTTCTGCCGATTATTGAGAAAAACATACAGCTGGCAAATGCTTTCAAGTTCAATTGCTCCTAGATGTTAGGGCCTAGGGCATTCAAACCACTTCTAAATATTTCACAAACCACGGGCGCAAGACGCAGAGCCTATGTTTCGCGCGTCATGACCTTGTGCGATTTTACACGAATATTTTCAATGAGGAATTTCTGCGGATTTTTGAGAAAAACATACAGCTGGCAAATGCTTTCAAGATCAAAAGCTCCTAGATGATAGGGCCTAGGGCCTTCAAACCACTTCTAAAATGTTCACAAACCAAGGGCGCAAGATGAAGAGCCTATGCTTCGCGCGTCATGACCTCGTGCGATTTTACACGAATATTTTCAATGAGGTATTTCTGCCGATTATTGAGAAAAACGTACAGCTGGCAAATGCTTTCAAGTTCAATTGCTCCTAGATGTTAGGGCCTAGGGCCTTCAAACGACTTCTAAATATTTCACAAACCACGGGCGCAAGACGCAGAGCCTATGCTTCGCGCGTCATGACCTCGTGCGATTTTACACAAATATTTTCAATGAGGTATTTCTGCGGATTATTGAGAAAAACATACAGCTGGCAAATGCTTTCAAGATCAATAGCTCCTAGATGATACGGCCTAGGGCCTTCAAAACACTTCTAAAATGTTCACAAATCACGGCCGCAAGACGAAGAGCCTATGTTTCGCGCGTCATGACCTCGTGCGATTTTACACGAATATTTTCAATGAGGTATTTCTGCCGATTATTGAGAAAAACATACAGCTGGCAAATGCTTTCAAGATCAATAGCTCCTAGATGATAGGGCCTAGGGCCTTCAAATCACTTCTAAAATGTTCACAAACCACGGCCGCAAGATGAAGAGCCTATGCTTCGCGCGACATGACCTCGTGCGATTTTACACGAATATTATCAAAGAGGTATTTCTGCCGATTATTGAGAAAAACATACAGCTGGCAAATGCTTTCAAGATCAATAGCTCCTAGATGATAGGGCCTAGGGCCTTCAAACCACTTCTAAAATGTTCACAAACCACGGCCGCAAGACGAAGAGCCTATGCTTCACGCGTCATGACCTCGTGCGATTTTACACGAATATTTTCAATGAGGTATTTCTGCCGATTATTGAGAAAAACATACAGCTGGCAAATGCTTTCAAGTTCAATTGCTCCTAGATGTTAGGGCCTAGGGCCTTCAAACGACTTCTAAATATTTCACAAACCACGGGCGCAAGACGCAGAGCCCATGCTTCGCGCGTCATGACCTCGTGCGATTTTACACTAATATTTTCAAAGAGGTATTTCTGCGGATTATTGAGAAAAACATACAGCTGGCAAATGCTTTCAAGATCAATAGCTCCTAGATGATAGGGCCTAGGGCCATCAAATCACTTCTAAATTGTTCACAAACCACGGGCACAAGACGCAGAGCCTATGTTTCGCGCGTCATGACCTCGTGCGATTTTACACGAATATTTTCAATGAGGTATTTCTGCCGAATATTGAGAAAAACATACAGCTGGCAAATGCTTTCAAGTTCAATTGCTCCTAGATGTTAGGGCCTAGGGCCATCAAACGACTTCTAAATATTTCACAAACCACGGGCGCAAGACGCAGAGCCTATGCTTCGCGTGTCATGACCTCGTGCGATTTTACACGAATATTTTCAAAGAGGTATTTCTGCGGATTATTGAGAAAAACATACAGCTGGCAAATGCTTTTTAAGATCAATAGCTCCTAGATAATAGGGCCTAGGGCCTTCAAATCACTTCTAAATTGTTCACAAACCACGGGCACAAGACGCAGAGCCTATGCTTCGCGCGTCATGACCTCGTGCGATTTTACACGAATATTTTCAAAGAGGTATTTCTGCGGATTATTGAGAAAAACATACAGCTGGCAAATGCTTTCAAGATCAATAGCTCCTAGATGATAGGGCCTAGGGCCGTCAAACCACTTCAAAAATGTTCACAAACCACGGCCGCAAGACAAAGAGCCTATGTTTCGCGCGTCATGACCTCGTGCGATTTTACACGAATATTGTCAAAGAGGTATTTCTGCGGATTATTGAGAAAAACGTACAACTGGCAAATGCTTTCAAAATCAATAGCTCCTAGATGATAGGGCCTAGGGCCTTCAAACCACTTCTAAAATGTTCACAAAACACGGCCGCAAGACGAAGAGCCTATGCTTCGCGCGTCATGACCTCGTGCGATTTTACATGAATATTTTCAATGAGGTATTTCTGCCGATTATTGAGAAAAACATACAGCTGGCAAATGCTTTCAAGATCAATAGCTCCTAGATGATAGGGCCTAGGGCCTTCAAACCACTTCTAAATTGTTGACAAAACACGGGCGCAAGACGCAGAGCCTATGTTTCGCGAGTCATGACCTCGTGCGATTTTACATGAATATTATCAATGAGGTATTTCTGCCGATTATTGAGAAAAACATACAGCTGGCAAATGCTTTCAAGTTCAATTGCTCCTAGATGTTAGGGCCTAGGGCATTCAAACCACTTCTAAATATTTCACAAACCACGGGCGCAAGACGCAGAGCCTATGTTTCGCGCGTCATGACCTCGTGCGATTTTACACGAATATTTTCAATGAGGAATTTCTGCGGATTTTTGAGAAAAACATACAGCTGGCAAATGATTTCAAGATCAATAGCTCCTAGATGATAGGGCCTAGGGCCTTCAAACCACTTCTAAAATGTTCACAAACCACGGCCGCAAGACGAAGAGCCTATGCTTCGCGCGTCATGACCTCGTGCGATTTTACACGAATATTTTCAATGAGGTATTTCTGCCGATTATTGAGAAAAACGTACAGCTGGCAAATGCTTTCAAGTTCAATTGCTCCTAGATGTTAGGGCCTAGGGCCTTCAAACGACTTCGAAATATTTCACAAACCACGGGCGCAAGACGCAGAGCTTATGCTTCGCGCGTCATGACCTCGTGCGATTTTACACGAATATTTTCAATGAGGTATTTCTGCGGATTATTGAGAAAAACATACAGCTGGCAAATGCTTTCAAGTTCAATTGCTCTTAGATGTTAGGGCCTAGGGCCTTCAAACCACTTCTAAATATTTCACAAACCACGGGCGCAAGACGCAGAGCCTATGTTTCGCGCGTCATGACCTCGTGCGATTTTACACGAATATTTTCAATGAGGAATTTCAGCGGATTTTTGAGAAAAACATACAGCTGGCAAATGCTTTCAAGATCAAAAGCTCCTAGATGATAGGGCCTAGGGCCTTCAAACCACTTCTAAAATGTTCACAAACCAAGGGCGCAAGATGAAGAGCCTATGCTTCGCGCGTCATGACCTCGTGCGATTTTACACGAATATTTTCAATGAGGTATTTCTGCCGATTATTGAGAAAAACGTACAGCTGGCAAATGCTTTCAAGTTCAATTGCTCCTAGATGTTAGGGCCTAGGGCCTTCAAACGACTTCTAAATATTTCACAAACCACGGGCGCAAGACGCAGAGCCTATGCTTCGCGCGTCATGACCTCGTGCGATTTTACACGAATATTTTCAATGAGGTATTTCTGCCGATTATTGAGAAAAACATACAGCTGGCAAATGCTTTCAAGATCAATAGCTCCTAGATGATAGGGCCTAGGGCCTTCAAATCACTTCTAAAATGTTCACAAACCACGGCCGCAAGATGAAGAGCCTATGCTTCGCGCGACATGACCTCGTGCGATTTTACACGAATATTTTCAAAGAGGTATTTCTGCCGATTATTGAGAAAAACATACAGCTGGCAAATGCTTTCAAGATCAATAGCTCCTAGATGATAGGGCCTAGGGCCTTCAAACCACTTCTAAAATGTTCACAAACCACGGCCGCAAGACGAAGAGCCTATGCTTCGCGCGTCATGACCTCGTGCGATTTTACACGAATATTTTCAATGAGGTATTTCTGCCGATTATTGAGAAAAACATACAGCTGGCAAATGCTTTCAAGTTCAATTGCTCCTAGATGTTAGGGCCTAGGGCCTTCAAACGACTTCTAAATATTTCACAAACCACGGGCGCAAGACGCAGAGCCTATGCTTCGCGCGTCATGACCTCGTGCGATTTTACACTAATATTTTCAAAGAGGTATTTCTGCGGATTATTGAGAAAAACATACAGCTGGCAAATGCTTTCAAGATCAATAGCTCCTAGATGATAGGGCCTAGGGCCTTCAAATCACTTCTAAATTGTTCACAAACCACGGGCACAAGACGCAGAGCCTATGTTTCGCGCGTCATGACCTCGTGCGATTTTACACGAATATTTTCAATGAGGTATTTCTGCCGAATATTGAGAAAAACATACAGCTGGCAAATGCTTTCAAGTTCAATTGCTCCTAGATGTTAGGGCCTAGGGCCTTCAAACGACTTCTAAATATTTCACAAACCACGGGCGCAAGACGCAGAGCCTATGCTTCGCGCGTCATGACCTCGTGCGATTTTACACGAATATTTTCAAAGAGGTATTTCTGCGGATTATTGAGAAAAACATACAGCTGGCAAATGCTTTCAAGATCAATAGCTCCTAGATGATAGGGCCTAGGGCCTTCAAATCACTTCTAAATTGTTCACAAACCACAGGCACAAGACGCAGAGCCTATGCTTCGCGCGTCATGACCTCGTGCGATTTTACACGAATATTTTCAAAGAGGTATTTCTGCGGATTATTGAGAAAAACATACAGCTGGCAAATGCTTTCAAGATCAATAGCTCCTAGATGATAGGGTCTAGGGCCGTCAAACCACTTCTAAAATGTTCACAAACCACGGCCGCAAGACTAAGAGCCAATGTTTCGCGCGTCATGACCTCGTGCGATTTTACACGAATATTTTCAATGAGGGATTTCTGCCGATTATTGAGAAAAACGTACAGCTGCCAAATGCTTTCAAGTTCAAAAGCTCCTAGATGATACGGCCTAGGGCCTTCAAAACACTTCTAAAATGTTCACAAACCACGGCCGCAAGACGAAGAGCCTATGCTTCGCGCGTCATGACCTCGTGCGATTTTACACGAATATTTTCAATGAGGTATTTCTGCCGATTATTGAGAAAAACATACAGCTGACAAATGCTTTCAAGATCAATAGCTCCTAGATGATAGGGCCTAGGGCCGTCAAACCACTTCTAAATTGTTCACAAACCACGGCCGCAAGACGAAGAGCCAATGCTTCGCGCGTCATGACCTCGTGCGATTTTACACGAATATTTTCAATGAGGTATTTCTGCGGATTATTGAGAAAAACATACAGCTGGCAAATGCTTTCATGATCAATAGCTCCTAGATGATACGGCCTAGGGCCTTCAAAACACTTCTAAAATGTTCACAAACCACGGCCGCAAGACGAAGAGCCAATGTTTCGCGCGTCATGACCTCGTGCGATTTTACACAAATATTTTCAATGAGGGATTTCTGCCGATTATTGAGAAAAACGTACAGCTGCCAAATGCTTTAAAGATCAATAGCTCCTAGATGATAGGGCCTAGGGCCTTAAAATGACTTCTAAATTGTTCACAAACCACGGGCGCAAGACGCAGAGCCTATGCTTCGCGTGTCATGTCCTCGTGCGATTTTACACGAATATTTTCAAAGAGGTATTTCTGCGGATTATTCAGAAAAACATACAGCTGGCAAATGCTTTCAAGATCAATAGCTCCTAGATGATAGGGCCTAGGGCCTTCAAACCACTTCTAAAATGTTCACAAACCACGGCCGCAAGACGAAGAGCCTATGCTTCGCGCGTCATGACCTCGTGCGATTATACACGAATATTTTCAATGAGGTATTTCTGCCGATTATTGAGAAAAACATACAGCTGGCAAATGCGTTCAAGATCAATAGCTCCTAGATGATAGGGCCTAGGGCCGTCAAACCACTTCTAAATTGTTCACAAACCACGGCCGCAAGACGAAGAGCCAATGCTTCGCGCGTCATGACCTTGTGCGATTTTACACGAATATTTTCAATGAGGTATTTCTGCGAATTATTGAGAAAAACATACAGCTGGCAAATGCTTTCATGATCAATAGCTCCTAGATGATACGGCCTAGGGCCTTCAAAACACTTCTAAAATGTTCACAAACCACGGCTGCAAGACGAAGAGCCTATGTTTCGCGCGTCATGACCTCGTGCGATTTTACACGAATATTATCAATGAGCTATTTCTGCCGATTATTGAGAAAAACATACAGCTGGCAAATGCTTTCAAGATCAACAGCTCCTAGATGATAGGGCCTAGGGCCTTCAAATCACTTCTAAAATGTTCACAAACCACGGACGCAAGACGAAGAGCCTATGCTTCGCACGTCATGACCTCGTGCGATTTTACACGAATATTTTCAATGAGGTATTTCTGCCGATTATTGAGAAAAACGTACAGCTGGCAAATGCTTTCAAGTTCAATTGCTCCTAGATGTTAGGGCCTAGGGCCTTCAAACGACTTCTAAATATTTCACAAACCACGGGCGCAAGACGCAGAGCCTATGCTTCGCGCGTCATGACCTCGTGCGATTTTACACGAATATTTTCAATGAGGTATTTCTGCGGATTATTGAGAAAAACATATAGCTGGCAAATGCTTTCAAGATCATTAGCTCCTAGATGATACGGCCTAGGGCCTTCAAAACACTTCTAAAATGTTCACAAATCACGGCCGCAAGACGAAGAGCCTATGTTTCGCGCGTCAGGACCTCGTGCGATTTTACACGAATATTTTCAATGAGGTATTTCTGCCGATTATTGAGAAAAACATACAGCTGGCAAATGCTTTCAAGATCAACAGCTCCTAGATGATAGGGCCTAGGGCCTTCAAATCACTTCTAAAATGTTCACAAACCACGGCCGCAAGATGAAGAGCCTATGCTTCGCGCGACATGACCTCGTGCGATTTTACATGAATATTTTCAAAGAGGTATTTCTGCGGATTATTGAGAAAAACATACAGCTGGCAAATGCTTTCAAGATCAATAGCTCCTAGATGATAGGGCCTAGGGCCTTCAAATCACTTCTAAATTGTTCACAAACCACGGGCACAAGACGCAGAGCCAATGATTCGCGCGTCATGACCTCGTGCGATTTTACACGAATATTTTCAATGAGGTATTTCTGCCGATTATTGAGAAAAACATACAGCTGGCAAATGCTTTCAAGATCAATAGCTCCTAGATGATAGGGCCTAGGGCCTTCAAATCACTTCTAAAATGTTCACAAACCACGGCCGCAAGATGAAGAGCCTATGCTTCGCGCCTCATGACCTCGTGCGATTTTACACGAATATTTTCAATGAGGTATTTCTGCCGATTATTGAGAAAAACATACAGCTGACAAATGCTTTCAAGATCAATAGCTCGAAGATGATAGGGCCAAGGGCCGTCAAACCACTTCTAAATTGTTCACAAACCACGGCCGCAAGACGAAGAGCCAATGCTTCGCGCGTCATGACCTCGTGCGATTTTACACGAATATTTTCAATGAGGTATTTCTGCGGATTATTGCGAAAAACATACAGCTGGCAAATGCTTTCATGATCAATAGCTCCTAGATGATACGGCCTAGGGCCTTCAAAACACTTCTAAAATGTTCACAAACCACGGCCGCAAGACGAAGAGCCAATGTTTCGCGCGTCATGACCTCGTGCGATTTTACACAAATATTTTCAATGAGGGATTTCTGCCGATTATTGAGAAAAACGTACAGCTGCCAAATGCTTTAAAGATCAATAGCTCCTAGATGATAGGGCCTAGGGCCTTAAAATGACTTCTAAATTGTTCACAAACCACGGGCGCAAGACGCAGAGCCTATGCTTCGCGTGTCATGACCTCGTGCGATTTTACACAAATATTTTCAAAGAGGTATTTCTGCGGATTATTGAGAAAAACATACAGCTGGCAAATGCTTTCAAGATCAATAGCTCCTAGATGATAGGGCCTAGGGCCTTCAAACCACTTCTAAAATGTTCACAAACCACGGCCGCAAGACGAAGAGCCTATGCTTCGCGCGTCATGACCTCGTGCGATTATACACGAATATTTTCAATGAGGTATTTCTGCCGATTATTGAGAAAAACATACAGCTGGCAAATGCTTTCAAGATCAATAGCTCCTAGATGATAGGGCCTAGGGCCGTCAAACCACTTCTAAATTGTTCACAAACCACGGCCGCAAGAGGAAGAGCCAATGCTTCGCGCGTCATGACCTTGTGCGATTTTACACGAATATTTTCAATGAGGTATTTCTGCGAATTATTGAGAAAAACATACAGCTGGCAAATGCTTTCATGATCAATAGCTCCTAGATGATACGGCCTAGGGCATTCAAAACACTTCTAAAATGTTCACAAACCACGGCTGCAAGAGGAAGAGCCAATGCTTCGCGCGTCATGACCTTGTGCGATTTTACACGAATATTTTCAATGAGGTATTTCTGCCGATTATTGAGAAAAACGTACAGCTGGCAAATGCTTTCAAGTTCAATTGCTCTTATATGTTAGGGCCTAGGGCCTTCAAACCACTTCTAAATATTTCACAAACCACGGGCGCAAGACGCAGAGCCTATGCTTCGCGCGTCAGGACCTCGTGCGATTTTACACGAATATTTTCAATGAGGTATTTCTGCCGATTATTGAGAAAAACGTACAGCTGGCAAATGCATTCAAGTACAATTGCTCCTAGATGATAGGGCCTAGGGCCTTCAAACGACTTCTAAAATGTTCACAAACCACGGTTGCAAGACGAAGAGCCTATGCTTCGCGCGTAATGACCTCGTGCGATTTTACACAAATATTTTCAAAGAGGTATTTCTGCCGATTATTGAGAAAAACATACAGCTGGCAAATGCTTTCAAGATCAATAGCTCCTAGATGATAGGGCCTAGGGCCTTCAAACCACTTCTGAAATGATCACAAACCACGGCCGCAAGACAAAGAGCCTATGTTTCGCGCGTCATGACCTCGTGCGATTTTACACGAATATTGTCAAAGAGGTATTTCTGCGGATTATTGAGAAAAACGTACAACTGGCAAATGCTTTCAAAATCAATAGCTCCTAGATGATAGGGCCTAGGGCCTTCAAACCACTTCTAAAATGTTCACAAACCACGGCCGCAAGACGAAGAGCCTATGTTTCGCGCGTCATGACCTCGTGCGATTTTACATGAATATTTTCAATGAGGTATTTCTGCCGATTATTGAGAAAAACATACAGCTGGCAAATGCTTTCAAGATCAATAGCTCCTAGATGATAGGGCCTAGGGCCTTCAAACCACTTCTAAATTGTTGACAAAACACGGGCGCAAGACGCAGAGCCTATGTTTCGCGCGTCATGACCTCGTGCGATATTACATGAATATTATCAATGAGGTATTTCTGCCGATTATTGAGAAAAACATACAGCTGGCAAATGCTTTCAAGTTCAATTGCTCCTAGATGTTAGGGCCTAGGGCATTCAAACCACTTCTAAATATTTCACAAACCACGGGCGCAAGACGCAGAGCCTATGTTTCGCGCGTCATGACCTCGTGCGATTTTACACGAATATTTTCAATGAGGAATTTCTGCGGATTATTGAGAAAAACATACAGCTGGCAAATGCTTTCAAGATCAAAAGCTCCTAGATGATAGGGCCTAGGGCCTTCAAACCACTTCTAAAATGTTCACAAACCACGGCCGCAAGACGAAGAGCCTATGCTTCGCGCGTCATGACCTCGTGCGATTTTACACGAATATTTTCAATGAGGTATTTCTGCCGATTATTGAGAAAAACGTACAGCTGGCAAATGCTTTCAAGTTCAATTGCTCCTAGATGTTAGGGCCTAGGGCCTTCAAACGACTTCGAAATATTTCACAAACCACGGGCGCAAGACGCAGAGCTTATGCTTCGCGCGTCATGACCTCGTGCGATTTTACACGAATATTTTCAATGAGGTATTTCTGCGGATTATTGAGAAAAACGTACAGCTGCCAAATGCTTTCAAGTTCAAAAGCTCCTAGATGATACGGCCTAGGGCCTTCAAAACACTTCTAAAATGTTCACAAACCACGGCCGCAAGACGAAGAGCCTATGCTTCGCGCGTCATGACCTCGTGCGATTTTACACGAATATTTTCAATGAGGTATTTCTGCCGATTATTGAGAAAAACATACAGCTGACAAATGCTTTCAAGATCAATAGCTCCTAGATGATAGGGCCTAGGGCCGTCAAACCACTTCTAAATTGTTCACAAACCACGGCCGCAAGACGAAGAGCCAATGCTTCGCGCGTCATGACCTCGTGCGATTTTACACGAATATTTTCAATGAGGTATTTCTGCGGATTATTGAGAAAAACATACAGCTGGCAAATGCTTTCATGATCAATAGCTCCTAGATGATACGGCCTAGGGCCTTCAAAACACTTCTAAAATGTTCACAAACCACGGCCGCAAGACGAAGAGCCAATGTTTCGCGCGTCATGACCTCGTGCGATTTTACACAAATATTTTCAATGAGGGATTTCTGCCGATTATTGAGAAAAACGTACAGCTGCCAAATGCTTTAAAGATCAATAGCTCCTAGATGATAGGGCCTAGGGCCTTAAAATGACTTCTAAATTGTTCACAAACCACGGGCGCAAGACGCAGAGCCTATGTTTCGCGCGTCATGACCTCGTGCGATTTTACACGAATATTTTCAATGAGGAATTTCTGCGGATTTTTGAGAAAAACATACAGCTGGAAAATGCTTTCAAGATCAAAAGCTCCTAGATGATAGGGCCTAGGGCCTTCAAACCACTTCTAAAATGTTCACAAACCAAGGGCGCAAGATGAAGAGCCTATGCTTCGCGCGTCATGACCTCGTGCGATTTTACACGAATATTTTCAATGAGGTATTTCTGCCGATTATTGAGAAAAACGTACAGCTGGCAAATGCTTTCAAGTTCAATTGCTCCTAGATGTTAGGGCCTAGGGCCTTCAAACGACTTCTAAATATTTCACAAACCACGGGCGCAAGACGCAGAGCCTATGCTTCGCGCGTCATGACCTCGTGCGATTTTACACGAATATTTTCAATGAGGTATTTCTGCCGATTATTGAGAAAAACATACAGCTGGCAAATGCTTTCAAGATCAATAGCTCCTAGATGATAGGGCCTAGGGCCTTCAAATCACTTCTAAAATGTTCACAAACCACGGCCGCAAGATGAAGAGCCTATGCTTCGCGCGACATGACCTCGTGCGATTTTACACGAATATTTTCAAAGAGGTATTTCTGCCGATTATTGAGAAAAACATACAGCTGGCAAATGCTTTCAAGATCAATAGCTCCTAGATGATAGGGCCTAGGGCCTTCAAACCACTTCTAAAATGTTCACAAACCACGGCCGCAAGACGAAGAGCCTATGCTTCGCGCGTCATGACCTCGTGCGATTTTACACGAATATTTTCAATGAGGTATTTCTGCCGATTATTGAGAAAAACATACAGCTGGCAAATGCTTTCAAGTTCAATTGCTCCTAGATGTTAGGGCCTAGGGCCTTCAAACGACTTCTAAATATTTCACAAACCACGGGCGCAAGACGCAGAGCCTATGCTTCGCGCGTCATGACCTCGTGCGATTTTACACTAATATTTTCAAAGAGGTATTTCTGCGGATTATTGAGAAAAACATACAGCTGGCAAATGCTTTCAAGATCAATAGCTCCTAGATGATAGGGCCTAGGGCCTTCAAATCACTTCTAAATTGTTCACAAACCACGGGCACAAGACGCAGAGCCTATGTTTCGCGCGTCATGACCTCGTGCGATTTTACACTAATATTTTCAATGAGGTATTTCTGCCGAATATTGAGAAAAACATACAGCTGGCAAATGCTAGCAAGTTCAATTGCTCCTAGATGTTAGGGCCTAGGGCCTTCAAACGACTTCTAAATATTTCACAAACCACGGGCGCAAGACGCAGAGCCTATGCTTCGCGCGTCATGACCTCGTGCGATTTTACACGAATATTTTCAAAGAGGTATTTCTGCGGATTATTGAGAAAAACATACAGCTGGCAAATGCATTCAAGATCAATAGCTCCTAGATGATAGGGCCTAGGGCCTTCAAATCACTTCTAAATTGTTCACAAACCACGGGCACAAGACGCAGAGCCTATGCTTCGCGCGTCATGACCTCGTGCGATTTTACACGAATATTTTCAAAGAGGTATTTCTGCGGATTATTGAGAAAAACATACAGCTGGCAAATGCTTTCAAGATCAAAAGCTCCTAGATGATAGGGCCTAGGGCCGTCAAACCACTTCTAAAATGTTCACAAACCACGGCCGCAAGACTAAGAGCCAATGTTTCGCGCGTCATGACCTCGTGCGATTTTACACGAATATTTTCAATGAGGGATTTCTGCCGATTATTGAGAAAAACGTACAGCTGCCAAATGCTTTCAAGTTCAAAAGCTCCTAGATGATACGGCCTAGGGCCTTCAAAACACTTCTAAAATGTTCACAAACCACGGCCGCAAGACGAAGAGCCTATGCTTCGCGCGTCATGACCTCGTGCGATTTTACACGAATATTTTCAATGAGGTATTTCTGCCGATTATTGAGAAAAACATACAGCTGACAAATGCTTTCAAGATCAATAGCTCCTAGATGATAGGGCCTAGGGCCGTCAAACCACTTCTAAATTGTTCACAAACCACGGCCGCAAGACGAAGAGCCAATGCTTCGCGCGTCATGACCTCGTGCGATTTTACACGAATATTTTCAATGAGGTATTTCTGCGGATTATTGAGAAAAACATACAGCTGGCAAATGCTTTCATGATCAATAGCTCCTAGATGATACGGCCTAGGGCCTTCAAAACACTTCTAAAATGTTCACAAACCACGGCCGCAAGACGAAGAGCCAATGTTTCGCGCGTCATGACCTCGTGCGATTTTACACAAATATTTTCAATGAGGGATTTCTGCCGATTATTGAGAAAAACGTACAGCTGCCAAATGCTTTAAAGATCAATAGCTCCTAGATGATAGGGCCTAGGGCCTTAAAATGACTTCTAAATTGTTCACAAACCACGGGCGCAAGACGCAGAGCCTATGCTTCGCGTGTCATGTCCTCGTGCGATTTTACACGAATATTTTCAAAGAGGTATTTCTGCGGATTATTCAGAAAAACATACAGCTGGCAAATGCTTTCAAGATCAATAGCTCCTAGATGATAGGGCCTAGGGCCTTCAAACCACTTCTAAAATGTTCACAAACCACGGCCGCAAGACGAAGAGCCTATGCTTCGCGCGTCATGACCTCGTGCGATTATACACGAATATTTTCAATGAGGTATTTCTGCCGATTATTGAGAAAAACATACAGCTGGCAAATGCTTTCAAGATCAATAGCTCCTAGATGATAGGGCCTAGGGTCGTCAAACCACTTCTAAATTGTTCACAAACCACGGCCGCAAGACGAAGAGCCAATGCTTCGCGCGTCATGACCTTGTGCGATTTTACACGAATATTTTCAATGAGGTATATCTGCGAATTATTGAGAAAAACATACAGCTGGCAAATGCTTTCATGATCAATAGCTCCTAGATGATACGGCCTAGGGCCTTCAAAACACTTCTAAAATGTTCACAAACCACGGCTGCAAGACGAAGAGCCTATGTTTCGCGCGTCATGACCTCGTGCGATTTTACACGAATATTATCAATGAGCTATTTCTGCCGATTATTGAGAAAAACATACAGCTGGCAAATGCTTTCAAGATCAACAGCTCCTAGATGATAGGGCCTAGGGCCTTCAAATCACTTCTAAAATGTTCACAAACCACGGACGCAAGACGAAGAGCCTATGCTTCGCACGTCATGACCTCGTGCGATTTTACACGAATATTTTCAATGAGGTATTTCTGCCGATTATTGAGAAAAACGTACAGCTGGCAAATGCTTTCAAGTTCAATTGCTCCTAGATGTTAGGGCCTAGGGCCTTCAAACGACTTCTAAATATTTCACAAACCACGGGCGCAAGACGCAGAGCCTATGCTTCGCGCGTCATAACCTCGTGCGATTTTACACGAATATTTTCAATGAGGTATTTCTGCGGATTATTGAGAAAAACATATAGCTGGCAAATGCTTTCAAGATCATTAGCTCCTAGATGATACGGCCTAGGGCCTTCAAAACACTTCTAAAATGTTCACAAATCACGGCCGCAAGACGAAGAGCCTATGTTTCGCGCGTCAGGACCTCGTGCGATTTTACACGAATATTTTCAATGAGGTATTTCTGCCGATTATTGAGAAAAACATACAGCTGGCAAATGCTTTCAAGATCAACAGCTCCTAGATGATAGGGCCTAGGGCCTTCAAATCACTTCTAAAATGTTCACAAACCACGGCCGCAAGATGAAGAGCCTATGCTTCGCGCGACATGACCTCGTGCGATTTTACATGAATATTTTCAAAGAGGTATTTCTGCGGATTATTGAGAAAAACATACAGCTGGCAAATGCTTTCAAGATCAATAGCTCCTAGATGATAGGGCCTAGGGCCTTCAAATCACTTCTAAATTGTTCACAAACCACGGGCACAAGACGCAGAGCCAATGATTCGCGCGTCATGACCTCGTGCGATTTTACACGAATATTTTCAATGAGGTATTTCTGCCGATTAATGAGAAAAACATACAGCTGGCAAATGCTTTCAAGATCAATAGCTCCTAGATGATAGGGCCTAGGGCCTTCAAATCACTTCTAAAATGTTCACAAACCACGGCCGCAAGATGAAGAGCCTATGCTTCGCGCCTCATGACCTCGTGCGATTTTACACGAATATTTTCAATGAGGTATTTCTGCCGATTATTGAGAAAAACATACAGCTGACAAATGCTTTCAAGATCAATAGCTCGAAGATGATAGGGCCAAGGGCCGTCAAACCACTTCTAAATTATTCACAAACCACGGCCGCAAGACGAAGAGCCAATGCTTCGCGCGTCATGACCTCGTGCGATTTTACACGAATATTTTCAATGAGGTATTTCTGCGGATTATTGCGAAAAACATACAGCTGGCAAATGCTTTCATGATCAATAGCTCCTAGATGATACGGCCTAGGGCCTTCAAAACACTTCTAAAATGTTCACAAACCACGGCCGCAAGACGAAGAGCCAATGTTTCGCGCGTCATGACCTCGTGCGATTTTACACAAATATTTTCAATGAGGGATTTCTGCCGATTATTGAGAAAAACGTACAGCTGCCAAATGCTTTAAAGATCAATAGCTCCTAGATGATAGGGCCTAGGGCCTTAAAATGACTTCTAAATTGTTCACAAACCACGGGCGCAAGACGCAGAGCCTATGCTTCGCGTGTCATGACCTCGTGCGATTTTACACAAATATTTTCAAAGAGGTATTTCTGCGGATTATTGAGAAAAACATACAGCTGGCAAATGCTTTCAAGATCAATAGCTCCTAGATGATAGGGCCTAGGGCCTTCAAACCACTTCTAAAATGTTCACAAACCACGGCCGCAAGACGAAGAGCCTATGCTTCGCGCGTCATGACCTCGTGCGATTATACACAAATATTTTCAATGAGGTATTTCTGCCGATTATTGAGAAAAACATACAGCTGGCAAATGCTTTCAAGATCAATAGCTCCTAGATGATAGGGCCTAGGGCCGTCAAACCACTTCTAAATTGTTCACAAACCACGGCCGCAAGAGGAAGAGCCAATGCTTCGCGCGTCATGACCTTGTGCGATTTTACACGAATATTTTCAATGAGGTATTTCTGCGAATTATTGAGAAAAACATACAGCTGGCAAATGCTTTCATGATCAATAGCTCCTAGATGATACGGCCTAGGGCATTCAAAACACTTCTAAAATGTTCACAAACCACGGGCGCAAGACGCAGAGCCTATGCTTCGCGCGTCATGACCTCGTGCGATTTTACACTAATATTTTCAAAGAGGTATTTCTGCGGATTATTGAGAAAAACATACAGCTGGCAAATGCTTTCAAGATCAATAGCTCCTAGATGATAGGGCCTAGGGCCTTCAAATCACTTCTAAATTGTTCACAAACCACGGGCACAAGACGCAGAGCCAATGTTTCGCGCGTCATGACCTCGTGCGATTTTACATGAATATTTTCAATGAGGTATTTCTGCCGATTATTGAGAAAAACATACAGCTGGCAAATGCTTTCAAGTTCAATTGCTTCTAGATGTTAGGGCCTAGGGCCTTCAAACGACTTCTAAATATTTCACAAACCACGGGCGCAAGATGCAGAGCCTATGCTTCGCGCGTCATGACCTTGTGCGATTTTACACGAATATTTTCAAAGAGGTATTTCTGCGGATTATTGAGAAAAACATACAGCTGGCAAATGCTTTCAAGATCAATAGCTCCTAGATGATAGGGCCTAGGGCATTCAAAACACTTCTAAAATGTTCACAAACCACGGCTGCAAGACGAAGAGCCTATGTTTCGCGCGTCATGACCTCGTGCGATTTTACACGAATATTATCAATGAGCTATTTCAGCAGATTATTGAGAAAAACATACAGCTGGCAAATGCTTTCAAGATCAACAGCTCCTAGATGATAGGGCCTAGGGCCTTCAAATCACTTCTAAAATGTTCACAAACCACGGACGCAAGACGAAGAGCCTATGCTTCGCACGTCATGACCTCCTGCGATTTTACACGAATATTTTCAATGAGGTATTTCTGCCGATTATTGAGAAAAACGTACAGCTGGCAAATGCTTTCAAGTTCAATTGCTCCTAGATGTTAGGGCCTAGGGCCTTCAAACGACTTCTAAATATTTCACAAACCACGGGCGCAAGACGCAGAGCCTATGCTTCGCGCGTCATGACCTCGTGCGATTTTACACGAATATTTTCAATGAGGTATTTCTGCGGATTATTGAGAAAAACATATAGCTGGCAAATGCTTTCAAGATCAATAGCTCCTAGATGATACGGCCTAGGGCCTTCAAAACACTTCTAAAATGTTCACAAATCACGGCCGCAAGACGAAGAGCCTATGTTTCGCGCGTCATGACCTCGTGCGATTTTACACGAATATTTTCAATGAGGTATTTCTGCCGATTATTGAGAAAAACATACAGCTGGCAAATGCTTTCAAGATCAATAGCTCCTAGATGATAGGGTTTAGGGCCTTCAAATCACTTCTAAAATGTTCACAAACCACGGCCGCAAGATGAAGAGCCTATGCTTCGCGCGACATGACCTCGTGCGATTTTACACGAATATTTTCAAAGAGGTATTTCTGCCGATTATTGAGAAAAACATACAGCTGGCAAATGCTTTCAAGATCAATAGCTCCTAGATGATAGGGCCTAGGGCCTTCAAACCACTTCTAAAATGTTCACAAACCACGGCCGCAAGACGAAGAGCCTATGCTTCGCGCGTCATGACCTCGTGCGATTTTACACGAATATTTTCAATGAGGTATTTCTGCCGATTATTGAGAAAAACATACAGCTGGCAAATGCTTTCAAGTTCAATTGCTCCTAGATGTTAGGGCCTAGGGCCTTCAAACGACTTCTAAATATTTCACAAACCACGGGCGCAAGACGCAGAGCCTATGCTTCGCGCGTCATGACCTCGTGCGATTTTACACTAATATTTTCAAAGAGGTATTTCTGCGGATTATTGAGAAAAACATACAGCTGGCAAATGCTTTCAAGATCAATAGCTCCTAGATGATAGGGCCTAGGGCCTTCAAATCACTTCTAAATTGTTCACAAACCACGGGCACAAGACGCAGAGCCAATGTTTCGCGCGTCATGACCTCGTGCGATTTTACATGAATATTTTCAATGAGGTATTTCTGCCGATTATTGAGAAAAACATACAGCTGGCAAATGCTTTCAAGTTCAATTGCTTCTAGATGTTAGGGCCTAGGGCCTTCAAACGACTTCTAAATATTTCACAAACCACGGGCGCAAGATGCAGAGCCTATGCTTCGCGCGTCATGACCTTGTGCGATTTTACACGAATATTTTCAAAGAGGTATTTCTGCGGATTATTGAGAAAAACATACAGCTGGCAAATGCTTTCAAGATCAATAGCTCCTAGATGATAGGGCCTAGGGCCTTCAAATCACTTCTAAATTGTTCACAAACCACGGGCACAAGACGCAGAGCCTATGCTTCGCGCGTCATGACCTCGTGCGATTTTACACAAATATTTTCAAAGAGGTATTTCTGCGGATTATTGAGAAAAACATACAGCTGGCAAATGCTTTCAAGATCAATAGCTCCTAGATGATAGGGCCTAGGGCCGTCAAACCACTTCTAAAATGTTCACAAACCACAGCCGCAAGACTAAGAGCCAATGTTTCGCGCGTCATGACCTCGTGCGATTTTACACGAATATTTTCAATGAGGTATTTCTGCCGATTATTGAGAAAAACATACAGCTGACAAATGCTTTCAAGATCAATAGCTCCTAGATGATAGGGCCTAGGGCCGTCAAACCACTTCTAAATTGTTCACAAACCACGGCCGCAAGACGAAGAGCCAATGCTTCGCGCGTCATGACCTCGTGCGATTTTACACGAATATTTTCAATGAGGTATTTCTGCGGATTATTGAGAAAAACATACAGCTGGCAAATGCTTTCATGATCAATAGCTCCTAGATGATACGGCCTAGGGCCTTCAAAACACTTCTAAAATGTTCACAAACCACGGCCGCAAGACGAAGAGCCAATGTTTCGCGCGTCATGACCTCGTGCGATTTTACACAAATATTTTCAATGAGGGATTTCTGCCGATTATTGAGAAAAACGTACAGCTGCCAAATGCTTTAAAGATCAATAGCTCCTAGATGATAGGGCCTAGGGCCTTAAAATGACTTCTAAATTGTTCACAAACCACGGGCGCAAGACGCAGAGCCTATGCTTCGCGTGTCATGACCTCGTGCGATTTTACACGAATATTTTCAAAGAGGTATTTCTGCGGATTATTGAGAAAAATATACAGCTGGCAAATGATTTCAAGATCAATAGCTCCTAGATGATAGGGCCTAGGGCCTTCAAACCACTTCTAAAATGTTCACAAACCACGGCCGCAAGACGAAGAGCCTATGCTTCGCGCGTCATGACCTCGTGCGATTTTACACGAATATTTTCAATGAGGTATTTCTGCGAATTATTGAGAAAAACATACAGCTGGCAAATGCTTTCAAGATCAATAGCTCCTAGATGATACGGCCTAGGGCCTTCAAAACACTTCTAAAATGTTCACAAACCACGGCTGCAAGACGAAGAGCCTATGTTTCGCGCGTCATGACCTCGTGCGATTTTACACAAATATTATCAATGAGCTATTTCTGCCGATTATTGAGAAAAACATACAGCTGGCAAATGCTTTCAAGATCAACAGCTCCTAGATGATAGGCCCTAGGGCCTTCAAATCACTTCTAAAATGTTCACAAACCACGGACGCAAGACGAAGAGCCTATGCTTCGCGCGTCATGACCTCGTGCGATTTTACACGAATATTTTCAATGAGGTATTTCTGCCGATTATTGAGAAAAACGTACAGCTGGCAAATGCTTTCAAGTTCAATTGCTCCTAGGTGTTAGGGCCTAGGGCCTTCAAACGACTTCTAAATATTTCACAAACCACGGGCGCAAGACGCAGAGCCTATGCTTCGCGCGTCATGACCTCGTGCGATTTTACACGAATATTTTCAATGAGGTATTTCTGCGGATTATTGAGAAAAACATACAGCTGGCAAATGCTTTCAAGATCAATAGCTCCTAGATGATACGGCCTAGGGCCTTCAAAACACTTCTAAAATGTTCACAAATCACGGCCGCAAGACGCAGAGCCTATGTTTCGCGCGTCATGACCTCGTGCGATTTTACACGAATATTTTCAATGAGCTATTTCTGCCGATTATTGAGAAAAACATACAGCTGGCAAATGCTTTCAAGATCAATAGCTCCTAGATGATAGGGTGTAGGGCCTTAAAATCACTTCTAAAATGTTCACAAACCACGGACGCAAGACGAAGAGCCTATGCTTCGCGCGTCATGACCTCGTGCGATTTTACACGAATATTTTCAAAGAGGTATTTCTGCGGATTATTGAGAAAAATGTACAGCTGGCAAATGCTTTCAAGATCAATAGCTCCTAGATGATAGGGCCTAGGGCCTTCAAACCACTTCTAAAATGTTCACAAAACACGGCCGCAAGACTAAGAGCCAATGTTTCGCGCGTCATGACCTCGTGCGATTTTACACGAATATTTTCAATGAGGGATTTCTGCCGATTATTGAGAAAAACTTACAGCTGCCAAATGCTTTCAAGTTCAAAAGCTCCTAGATGATACAACCTAGGGCCTTCAAAACACTTCTAAATTGTTCACAAACCACGGGCGCAAGACGCAGAGCCTATGCTTCGCGCGTCATGACCTCGTGCGATTTTACACGAATATTTTCAATGAGGTATTTCTGCCGATTATTGAGAAAAACATACAGCTGGCAAATGCTTTCAAGATCAATAGATCCTAGATGATAGGGCCTAGGGCCGTCAAACCACTTCTAAATTGTTCACAAACCACGGCCGCAAGACGAAGAGCCAATGTTTCGCGCGTCATGACCTTGTGCGATTTTACACGAATATTTTCAAAGAGGTATTTCTGCGGATTATTGAGAAAAACATACAGCTGGCAAATGCTTTCAAGATCAATAGCTCCTAGATGATAGGGCCTAGGGCCGTCAAACCACTTCTAAAATGTTCAAGAACCACGGCCGCAAGACTAAGAGCCAATGTTTCGCGCGTCATGACCTCGTGCGATTTTACACGAATATTTTCAATGAGGGATTTCTGCCGATTATTGAGAAAAACGTACAGCTGGCAAATGCTTTCAAGTTCAAAAGCTCCTAGATGATACGGCCTAGGGCCTTCAAAACACTTCTAAAATGTTCACAAACCACGGCCGCAAGACGAAGAGCCTATGCTTCGCGCGTCATGACCTCGTGCGATTTTACACGAATATTTTCAATGAGGTATTTCTGCGGATTATTGAGAAAAACATACAGCTGGCAAATGCTTTCATGATCAATAGCTCCTAGATGATACGGCCTAGGGCCTTCAAAACACTTCTAAAATGTTCACAAACCACGGGCGCAAGACGCAGAGCCTATGCTTCGCGTGTCATGACCTCGTGCGATTTTACACGAATATTTTCAATGAGGTATTTCTGCGGATTATTGAGAAAAACATACAGCTGGCAAATGCTTTCAAGATCAATAGCTCCTAGATGATAGGGCCTAGGGCCTTCAAACCACTTCTAAAATGTTCACAAACCACGGCCGCAAGACGAAGAGCCTATGCTTCGCGCGTCATGACCTCGTGCGATTATACACAAATATTTTCAATGAGGTATTTCTGCCGATTATTGAGAAAAACATACAGCTGGCAAATGCTTTCAAGATCAATAGCTCCTAGATGATAGGGCCTAGGGCCGTCAAACCCCTTCTAAAATGTTCACAAACCACGGCCGCAAGACGAAGAGCCAATGCTTCGCGCGTCATGACCTCGTGCGATTTTACACGAATATTTTCAATGAGGGATTTCTGCCGATTATTGAGAAAAACATACAGCTGGCAAATGCTTTCAAGATCAATAGCTCCTAGATGATAGGGCCTAGGGCCGTCAAACCCCTTCTAAATTGTTCACAAACCACGGGCGCAAGACGCAGAGCCTATGTTTCGCGCGTCATGACCTCGTGCGATTTTACATGAATATTTTCAATGAGGTATTTCTGCCGATTATTGAGAAAAACATACAGCTGGCAAATGCTTTCAAGATCAATAGCTCCTAGATGATAGGGCCTAGGGCCTTCAAACCACTTCTAAATTGTTGACAAACCACGGGCACAAGACGCGGGGCCAATGTTTCGCGCGTCATGACCTCGTGCGATTTTACACGAATATTTTCAATGAGGTATTTCTGCCGATTATTGAGAAAAACGTACAGCTGGCAAATGCTTTCAAGATCAATAGCTCCTAGATGATAGGGCCTAGGGCCTTCAAATCACTTCTAAATTGTTGACAAACCAGGGGCACAAGACGCGGGGCCAATGTTTCGCGCGTCATGACCTCGTGCGATTTTACACAAATATTTTAATGAGGTATTTCTGCCGATTATTGAGAAAAACGTACAGCTGGCAAATGCTTTCAAGCTCAATAGCTCCTAGATGATACGGCCTAGGGCCTTCAAAACACTTCTAAAATGTTCACAAACCATGGCCGCAAGACGAAGAGCCTATGTTTCGCGGGTCATGACCTCGTGCGATTTTACACGAAAATTTTCAATGAGGTATTTCTGCCGATTATTGAGAAAAACATACAGCTGGCAAATGCTTTCAAGATCAATAGCTCCTAGATGATAGGGCCTAGGGCCTTCAAATCACTTCTAAAATGTTCACAAACCACGGCCGCAAGACGAAGAGCCTATGCTTCGCGCGTCATGACCTCGTGCGATTTTACACGAATATTTTCAAAGAGGTATTTCTGCCGATTATTGAGAAAAACGTACAGCTGGCAAATGCTTTCAAGATCAATAGCTCCTAGATGATAGGGCCTAGGGCCTTCAAACCACTTCTAAAATGTTCACAAACCACGGCGGCAAGACGAAGAGCCTATGTTTCGCGCGTCATGACCTCGTGCGATTTTACACAAATATTTTCAATGAGGTATTTCTGCCGATTATTGAGAAAAACGTACAGCTGCCAAATGCTTTCAAGTTCAATAGCTCCTAGATGATACGGCCTAGGGCCTTCAAAACACTTCTAAATTGTTCACAAACCACGGGCGCAAGACGCAGAGCCTATGTTTCGCGCGTCATGACCTCGTGCGATTTTACACGAATATATTCAATAAGGTATTTCTGCCGATTATTGAGAAAAACATACAGCTGGCAAATGCTTTCAAGATCAATAGCTCCTAGATGATAGGGCCTAGGGCCTTCAAATCACTTCTAAAATGTTCACAAACCACGGCCGCAAGACGAAGAGCCTATGCATTGCGCGAAATGACCTCGTGCGATTTTACACGAATATTTTCAAAGAGGAATTTCTGCCGATTATTGAGAAACACGTACAGCTGGCAAATGCTTTCAAGATCAATAGCTCCTAGATGATAGGGCCTAGGGCCTTCAAACCACTTCTAAAATGTTCACAAACCACGGCCGCAAGACGAAGAGCCTATGCTTCGCGCGTCATGACCTCGTGCGATTTTACACGAATATTTTCAAAGAGGTATTTCTGCGGATTATTGAGAAAAACATACAGCTGCCAAATGCTTTCAAGTTCAATTGCTCTAAGATGATAGGGCCTAGGGCCTTCAAACCACTTCTAAATATTTCACAAACCACGGGCGCAAGACGGAGAGCCTATGCTTTGCACGTCATGACCTCGTGCGATTTTACACGAATATTTTCAATGAGGTATTTCTGCCGATTATTGAGAAAAACGTACAGCTGGCAAATGCTTTCAAGTTCAATTGCTCCTAGATGTTAGGGCCTAGGGCCTTCAAAACACTTCTAAATATTTCACAAACCACGGGCGCAAGACGCAGAGCCTATGCTTCGCGCGTCATGACGTCGTGCGATTTTACACGAATATTTTCAATGAGTTATTTCTGCGGATTTTTGAGAAAAACATACAGCTGGCAAATGCTTTCAAGATCAATAGCTCCTCGATGATAGGGCCTAGGGCCTTCAAATCACTTCTAAATTGTTCACAAACCAGGGGCACAAGACGCAGAGCCAATGTTTCGCGCGTCATGACCTCGTGCGATTTTACACAAATATTTTCAATGAGGTATTTCTGCTGATTATTGAGAAAAACATACAGCTGCCAAATGCTTTCAAGCTCAATAGCTCCTAGATGATACGGCCTAGGGCCTTCAAAACACTTCTAAAATGTTCACAAACCAGGGCCGCAAGACGAAGAGCCTATGTTTCGCGCAACATGACCTCGTGCGATTTTACATGAATATTTTCAATGAGGTATTTCTGCCGATTATTGAGAAAAACATACAGCTGGCAAATGCTTTCAAGATCAATAGCTCCTAGATGATAGGGCCGAGGGCCTTCAAACCACTTCTAAAATGTTCACAAACCACGGCCGCAAGACAAAGAGCCTATGATTCGCGCGTCATGACCTCGTGCGATTTTACACGAATATTTTCAATGAGGTATTTCTGCCGATTATTGAGAAAAACGTACAGCTGGCAAATGCATTCAAGTTCAATTGCTCCTAGATGTTAGGGCCTAGGGCTTTCAAAACACTTCTAAATTGTTCACAAACCACGGGCGCAAGACGCAGAGCCAATGTTTCGCACGTGATGACCTCGTGCGATTTTACACGAATATTTTCAATGAGGTATTTCTGCCGATTATTGAGAAAAACATACAGCTGGCAAATGCTTTCAAGATCAATAGCTCCTAGATGATAGGGCCTAGGGCTTTCAAACCACTTCTAAATTGTTGACAAACCACGGGCACAAGACGCGGAGCCAATGTTTCGCGCGTCATGACCTCGTGCGATTTTACACGAATATTTTCAATTAGATATTTCTGCCGATTATTGAGAAAAACGTACAGCTGGCAAATGCTTTCAAGTTCAATTGCTCTTAGATGTTAGGGCCTAGGGACTTTAAACCACTTCTAAATATTTCACAAACCACGGGCACAAGACGCAGAGCCTATGCTTCGCGCGTCATGACCTCGTGCGATTTTACACGAATATTTTCAATGAGGAATTTCTGCGGATTATTGAGAAAAACATATAGCTGGCAAATATTTTCAAGTTCAATAGCTCCTAGATGATACGGCCTAGGGCCTTCAAAACACTTCTAAATTGTTCACAAACCACGGGCGCAAGACGCAGAGCCTATGTTTCGCGCGTCATGACCTCGTGCGATTTTACATGAATATTTTCAATGAGGTATTTCTGCCGATTATTGAGAAAAACATACAGCTGGCAAATGCTTTCAAGATCAATAGCTCCTAGATGATAGGGCCTAGGGCCTTCAAATCACTTCTAAAATGTTCACAAACCACGGCCGCAAGACGAAGAGCCTATGCTTCGCGCGTCATGACCTCGTGCGATTTTACACAAATATTTTCAAAGTGGTATTTCTCCCGATTATTGAGAAAAACATACAGCTGGCAAATGCTTTCAAGATCAATAGCTCCTAGATGATAGGGCCAAGGGCCTTCAAACCACTTCTAAAACGTTCACAAACCACGGCCGCAAGCCGAAGAGCCTATGCTTCGTGCGTCATGACCTCGTGCGATTTTACACGAATATTGTCAAAGAGGTATTTCTGCGGATTATTGAGAAAAACGTACAGCTGGCAAATGCTTTCAAGATCAATAGCTCTTAGATGATAGGGCCTAGGGCCTTCAAACCACTTCTAAAATGTTCACAAACCACGGCCGCAAGACGAAGAGCCTATGCTTCGCGCGTCATGACCTCGTGCGATTTTACACGAATATTTTCAATGAGGGATTTCTGCCGATTATTGAGAAAAACGTACAGCTGCCAAATGCTTTGAAGTTCAAAAGCTCCTAGATGATACGGCCTAGGGCCTTCAAAACATTTCAAAATTGTTCACAAACCACGGGCGCAAGACGCAGAGCCTATGTTTCGCGCAACATGACCTCGTGCGATTTTACATGAATATTTTCAATGAGGTATTTCTGCCGATTATTGACAAAAACATACAGCTGGCAAATGCTTTCAAGATCAATAGCTCCTAGATGATAGGGCCTAGGGCCTTCAAACCACTTCTAAAATGTTCACAAATCACGGCCGCAAGACAAAGAGCCTATGATTCGCGCGTCATGACCTCGTGCGATTTTACACAAATATTTTCAATGAGGTATTTCTGCCGATTATTGAGAAAAACGTACAGCTGGCAAATGCTTTCAAGTTCAATTGCTCCAAGATGTTAGGGCCGAGGGCCTTCAAAACACTTCTAAATATTTCACAAACCACGGGCGCAAGACGCAGAGCCTATGCTTCGCGCGTCATGACCTCGTGCGATTTTACACGAATATTTTCAATGAGGTATTTCTGCGGATTATTGAGAAAAACATACAGCTGGCAAATGCTTTCAAGATCAATAGCTCCTAGATGATAGGGCCTAGGGCCTTCAAATCACTTCTAAATTGTTCACAAACCACGGGCACAAGACGCAGAGCCAATGTTTCGCACGTCACGACCTCGTGCGATTTTACACGAATATTTTCAATGAGGTATTTCTGCCGATTATTGAGAAAAACGTACAGCTGCCAAATGCTTTCAAGATCAATAGCTCCTAGATGATAGGGCCTAGGGCCTTCAAATCACTTCTAAAATGTTCACAAACCACGGCCGCAAGACGAAGAGCCTATGCTTCGCGCGTCATGACCTCGTGCGATTTTACACGAATATTTTCAAAGAGGAATTTCTGCCGATAATTGAGAAAAACATACAGCTGGCAAATGCGTTCAAGATCAATAGCTCCTAGATGATAGGGCCTAGGGCCTTCAAACCACTTCTAAAATGTTCACAAACCACGGCCGCAAGACGAAGAGCCTATGCTTCGCGCGTCATGACCTCGTGCAATTTTACACGAATATTGTCAAAGAGGTATTTCGGCGGATTATTGAGAAAAACGTACAGCTGGCAAATGCTTTCAAGATCAATAGCTCCTAGATGATAGGGCCTAGGGCCTTCAAACCACTTCTAAAATGTTCACAAACCACGGCCGCAAGACTAAGAGCCTATGCTTCGAGCGTCATGACCTCGTGCGATTTTACACGAATATTTTCAATGAGGGATTTCTGCCGATTATTGAGAAAAACGTACAGCTGCCAAATGCTTTCAAGATCAAAAGCTCCTAGATGATACGGCCTAGGGCCTTCAAAACACTTCTAAATTGTTCACAAACCACGGGCGCAAGACGCAGAGCCTATGTTTCGCGCAACATGACCACGTGCGATTTTACATGAATATTTTCAATGAGGTATTTCTGCCGATTATTGAGAAAAACATACAGCTGGCAAATGCTTTCAAGATCAATAGCTCCTAGATGATAGGGCCTAGGGCTTTCAAACCACTTCTAAATTGTTGACAAACCACGGGCACAAGACGTGGAGCCAATGTTTCGCGCGTCATGACCTCGTGCGATTTTACACGAATATTTTCAATGAGGTATTTCTGCCGATTATTGAGAAAAACGTACAGCTGGCAAATGCTTTCAAGTTCAATTGCTCTTAGATGTTAGGGCCTAGGGACTTCAAACCACTTCTAAATATTTCACAAACCACGGGCGCAAGACGCAGAGCCTATGCTTCGCGCGTCATGACCTCGTGCGATTTTACACGAATATTTTCAATGAGGAATTTCTGCCGATTATTGAGAAAAACATATAGCTGGCAAATATTTTCAAGTTCAATAGCTCTTAGATGATACGGCCTAGGGCCTTCAAAACACTTCTAAATTGTTCACAAACCACGGGCGCAAGACGCAGAGCCTATGTTTCGCGCGTCATGACCTCGTGCGATTTTACATGAATATTTTCAATGAGGTATTTCTGCCGATTATTGAGAAAAACGTACAGCTGCCAAATGCTTTCAAGCTCAATAGCTACTAGATGATACGGCCTAGGGCCTTCAAAACACTTCTAAATTTTTCACAAACCACGGGCACAAGACGCAGAGCCTATGTTTCGCGCGTCATGACCTCGTGCGATTTTACACGAATATTTTCAATGAGGTATTTCTGCCGATTATTGAGAAAAACATACAGCTGGCAAATGCTTTCAAGATCAATATCTCCTAGATGATAGGGCCTAGGGCCTTCAAATCACTTCTAAATTGTTCACAAACCACGGGCACAAGACGCAGAGCCAATGTTTCGCGCGTCATGACCTCGTGCGATTTTACACGAATATTTTCAATGAGGTATTTCTGCCGATTATTGACAAAAACATACAGCTGGCAAATGCTTTCAAGTTCAATTGCTCCTAGATGATAGGGCCTAGGGCCTTAAAATCACTTCTAAATTGTTCACACACCACGGGCACAAGACGCAGAGCCAATGTTTCGCGCGTCATAACCTCGTGCGATTTTACACGAATATTTTCATTGAGGTATTTCTGCCGATTATTGAGAAAAACATACAGCTGGGAAATGCTTTCAAGATCAATAGCTCCTAGATGATAGGGCCTAGGGCCTTCAAACCACTTCTAAAATGTTCACAAACCACGGCCGCAAGACAAAGAGCCTATGTTTCGAACGTCATGACCTCGTGCGATTTTACATGAATATTTTCAATGAGGTATTTCTGCCGATTATTGAGAAAAACATACAGCTGGGAAATGCTTTCAAGATCAATAGCTCCTAGATGATAGGGCCTAGGGCCTTCAAAACACTTCTAAATTGTTGACAAACCACGGGCACAAGACGCAGAGCCAATGTTTCGCGCGTCATGACCTTGTGCGATTTTACACAAATATTTTCAAAGAGGTATTTCTGCGGATTATTGAGAAAAACGTACAGCTGGGAAATGCTTTCAAGATCAATAGCTCCTAGATGATAGGGCCTAGGGCCTTCAAACCACTTCTAAAATGTTCACAAACCACGGCCGCAAGACGCAGAGCCTATGCTTCGTGCGTCATGACCTCGTGCGATTTAACACGAATATTTTCAATGAGGTATTTCTGCGGATTATTGAGAAAAACATACAGCTGGCAAATGCTTTCAAGTTCAATAGCTCCTAGATGAAACGGCCTGGGGCCTTCAAAACACTTCTAAACTGTTCACAAACCACGGGCGCAAGACGCAGAGCCTATGTTTCGCACGTCATGACCTCGTGCGATTTTACATGAATATTTTCAATGAGGTATTTCTGCCGATTGAGAAAAACATACAGCTGGCAAATGCTTTCAAGATCAATAGCTCCTAGATGATAGGGCCTAGGGCCTTCAAAACACTTCTAAATTGTTGACAAACCACGGGCACAAGACGCAGAGCCAATGTTTCGCGCGTCATGACCTTGTGCGATTTTACACAAATATTTTCAAAGAGGTATTTCTGCGGATTATTGAGAAAAACGTACAGCTGGGAAATGCTTTCAAGATCAATAGCTCCTAGATGATAGGGCCTAGGGCCTTCAAACCACTTCTAAAATGTTCACAAACCACGGCCGCAAGACGCAGAGCCTATGCTTCGTGCGTCATGACCTCGTGCGATTTAACACGAATATTTTCAATGAGGTATTTCTGCGGATTATTGAGAAAAACATACAGCTGGCAAATGCTTTCAAGTTCAATAGCTCCTAGATGAAACGGCCTGGGGCCTTCAAAACACTTCTAAACTGTTCACAAACCACGGGCGCAAGACGCAGAGCCTATGTTTCGCACGTCATGACCTCGTGCGATTTTACATGAATATTTTCAATGAGGTATTTCTGCCGATTGAGAAAAACATACAGCTGGCAAATGCTTTCAAGATCAATAGCTCCTAGATGATAGGGCCTAGGGCCTTCAAAACACTTCTAAATTGTTGACAAACCACGGGCACAAGACGCAGAGCCAATGTTTCGCGCGTCATGACCTTGTGCGATTTTACACAAATATTTTCAATGAGGTATTTCTGCCGATTATTGAGAAAAACGTACAGCTGGCAAATGCTTTCAAGATCAATAGCTCCTAGATGATAGGGCCTAGGGCCTTCAAACCACTTCTAAAATGTTCACAAACCACGGCCGCAAGACAAAGAGCCTATGCTTCGTGCCTCATGACCTCGTGCGATTTTACACGAATATTTTCAAAGAGGTATTTCTGCGGATTATTGAGAAAAATGTACAGCTGGCAAATGCTTTCAAGATCAATAGCTCCTAGATGATAGGGCCTAGGGCCTTCAAACCGCTTCTAAATTGTTCACAAACCACGGCCGCAAGACGAAGAGCCAATGCTTCGCGCGTCATGACCTCGTGCGATTTTACATGAATATTTTCAATGAGGGATTTCTGCCCATTATTGAGAAAAACATACAGCTGCCAAATGCTATCAAGTTCAATTGCTCCTAGATGTTAGGGCCTAGGGCCTTCAAAACACTTCTAAATATTTCACAAACCACGGGCACAAGACGCAGAGCCAATGTTTCTCTCGTCATGACCTCTTGCGATTTTAGACGAATATTTTCAATGAGCTATTTCTGCCGATTATTGAGAAAAACGTACAGCTGCCAAATGCTTTCAAGCTCAATAGCTCCTAGATGATACGGCCTAGGGCCTTCAAAACACTTCTAAAATGTTCACAAACCACGGCCGCAAGACGAAGAGCCTATGTTTCGCGCGTCATGACCTTGTGCGATTTTACACGAATATTATCAATGAGGTATTTCTGCCGATTATTGAGAAAAACATACAGCAGGCAAATGCTTTCAAGATCAATAGCTCCTAGATGATAGGGCCTAGGGCCTTCAAACCACTTCTAAAATGTTCACAAACCACGGCCGCAAGACAAAGAGCCTATGCTTCGCGCCTCATGACCTCGTGCGATTTTACACGAATATTTTCAAAGAGGTATTTCTGCGGATTATTGAGAAAAATGTACAGCTGGCAAATGCTTTCAAGATCAATAGGTCCTAGATGATAGGGCCTAGGGCCTTCAAACCACTTCTAAAATGTTCACAAACCACGGGCGCAAGACGCAGAGCCTATGCTTCGTGCGTCATGACCTCGTGCGATTTTACACGAATATTTTCAATGAGGTATTTCTGCGGATTATTGAGAAAAACGTACAGCTGGCAAATGCTTTCAAGTTCAATAGCTCTTAGATGATACGGCCTAGGGCCTTCAAAACACTTCTAAACTGTTCACAAACCACGGGCGCAAGACGCAGAGCCTATGTTTCGCACGTCATGACCTCGTGCGATTTTACATGAATATTTTCAATGAGGTAATTCTGCCGATTATTGAGAAAAACATACAGCTGGCAAATGCTTTCAAGATCAATAGCTCCTAGATGATAGGGCCTAGGGCCTTCAAAACACTTCTAAATTGTTGACAAACCACGGGCACAAGACGCAGAGCCAATGTTTCGCGCGTCATGACCTCGTGCGATTTTACACGAATATTTTCAATGAGCTATTTCTGCCGATTATTGAGAAAAACGTACAGCTGCCAAATGCTTTCAAGCTCAATAGCTCCTAGATGATACAGCCTAGGGCCTTCAAAACACTTCTAAAATGTTCACAAACCACGGCCGCAAGACGAAGAGCCTATGTTTCGCGCGTCATGACCTCGTGCGATTTTACACGAATATTATCAATGAGGTATTTCTGCCGATTATTGAGAAAACCATACAGCTGGCAAATGCTTTCAAGATCAATAGCTCCGAGATGATAGGGCCTAGGGCCTTCAAACCACTTCTAAAATGTTCACAAACCACGGCCGCAAGACAAAGAGCCTATGCTTCGCGCCTCATGACCTCGTGCGATTTTACACGAATATTTTCAAAGAGGTATTTCTGCGGATTATTGAGAAAAATGTACAGCTGGCAAATGCTTTCAAGATCAATAGCTCCTAGATGATAGGGCCTAGGGCCTTCAAACCACTTCTAAAATGTTCACAAACCACGGGCGCAAGACGCAGAGCCTATGTTTCGCACGTCATGACCTCGTGTGATTTTACATGAATATTTTCAATGAGGTATTTCTGCCGATTATTGAGAAAAACATACAGCTGGCAAATGCTTTCAAGATCAATAGCTCCTAGATGATAGGGCCTAGGGCCTTCAAAACACTTCTAAATTGTTGACAAACCACGGGCAGAAGACGCAGAACCAATGTTTCGCGCGTCATGACCTTATGCGATTTTACACAAATATTTTCAATGAGGTATTTCTGCCGATTATTGAGAAAAACGTACAGCTGGCAAATGCTTTCAAGATCAATAGCTCCTAGATGATACGGCCTAGGGCCTTCAAAACACTTCTAAAATGTTCACAAACCACGGGCACAAGACGCAGAGCCAATGTTTCGCGCGTCATGACCTCGTGCGATTATACACGAATATTTTCAATGAGCTATTTCTGCCGATTATTGAGAAAAACGTACAGCTGCCAAATGCTTTCAAGCTCAATAGCTCCTAGATGATACGGCCTAGGGCCTTCAAAACACTTCTAAAATGTTCACTAACCACAGCCGCAAGACGAAGAGCCTATGTTTCGCGCGTCATGACCTCGTGCGATTTTACACGAATATTATCAATGAGGTATTTCTGCCGATTATTGAGAAAAACATACAGCTGGCAAATGCTTTCAAGATCAATAGCTCCGAGATGATAGGGCCTAGGGCCTTCAAACCACTTCTAAAATGTTCACAAACCACGGCCGCAAGACAAAGAGCCTATGCTTCGCGCCTCATGACCTCGTGCGATTTTACACGAATATTTTCAAAGAGGTATTTCTGCGGATTATTGAGAAAAATGTACAGCTGGCAAATGCTTTCAAGATCAATAGCTCCTTGATGATAGGGCCTAGGGCCTTCAAACCACTTCTAAAATGTTCACAAACCACGGCGGCAAGACGAAGAGCCTATGCTTCGCGCGTCATGACCTCGTGCGATTTTACACGAATATTTTCAATGAGGTATTTCTGCTGATTATTGAGAAAAACGTACAGCTGCCAAATGCTTTCAAGTTCAATAGCTCCTAGATGATACGGCCTAGGGCCTTCAAAACACTTTTAAATTGTTGACCAACCACGGGCGCAAGACGCAGAGCCTATGTTTCGCGCGTCATGACCTCGTGTGATTTTACATGAATATTTTCAATGAGGTATTTCTGCCGATTATTGAGAAAAACATACAGCTGGCAAATGCTTTCAAGATCAATAGCTCCTAGATGATAGGGCCTAGGGCCTTCAAAACACTTCTAAATTGTTGACAAACCACGGGCACAAAACGCAGAGCCAATGTTTCGCGCGTCATGACCTTGTGCGATTTTACACAAATATTTTCAATGAGGTATTTCTGCCGATTATTGAGAAAAATGTACGGCTGGCAAATGCTTTCAAGATCAATAGCTCCTAGATGATACGGCCTAGGGCCTTCAAACCACTTCTAAAAGGTTCACAAACCACGGCCGCAAGACGAAGAGCCAATGCTTCGCGCCTCATGACCTCGTGCGATTTTACATGAATATTTTCAATGAGGGATAACTGCCGATTATTTAGAAAAACGTACAGCTGCCAAATGCCTTCAAGTTCAATTGCTCCTAGATGTTAGGGCCTAGGGTTTTCAAAACACTTCTAAATTGTTCACAAACCACGGGCGCAAGACGCAGAGCCTATGCTTCGCGCGTCATGACCTCGTGCAATTTTACACGAATATTTTCAATGAGGTATTTCTGCCGATTATTGAGAAAAACGTACAGCTGCCAAATGCTTTCAAGCTCAATAGCTACTAGATGATACAGCCTAGGGCCTTCAAAACCATCTAAATTGTTCACAAACCACGGGCGCAAGACGCAGAGCCTATGTTTCGCGCGTCATGACCTCGTGCGATTTTACACAAATATTTTCAATGAGGTATTTCTGCCGATTATTGAGAAAAACATACAGCTGGCAAATGCTTTCAAGTTCAATATCTCCTAGATGATAGGGCCAAGGGCCTTCAAATCACTTCTAAATTGTTCACAAACCACGGGCACAAGACGCAGAGCCAATCTTTCGCGCGTCATGACCTCGTGCGATTTTACACGAATATTTTCAATGAGGTATTTCTGCCGATTATTGAGAAAAACATACAGCTGGCAAATGCTTTCAAGTTCAATTGCTCCTAGATGATAGGGCCTAGGGCCTTCAAATCACTTCTAAATTGTTCACACACCACGGGCACAAGACGCAGAGCCGATGTTTCGCGCGTCATGACCTCGTGCGATTTTACACGAATATTTTCAATGAGGTATTTCTGCCGATTATTGAGAAAAACGTACAGCTGGCAAATGCTTTCAAGTTCAATTGCTCCTAGATGTTAGGGCCTAGGGCCTTCAAACGACTTCTAAATTTTTCACAAACCACGGGTGCAAGACGCAGAGCCTATGCTTCGCGCGTCATGACCTCGTGCGATTTTACACGAATATTTTCAATGAGGTATTTCTGCGGATTATTGAGAAAAAAATACAGCTGTAAAATGCTTTCAAGATCAATAGCTCCTAGATGATAGGGCCTAGGGCCTTCAAATCACTTCTAAATTGTTCACAAACCACGGGCACAAGACGCAGAGTCAATGTTTCGCGCGGGATGACCTCGTGCGATTTTACACTAATATTTTCAATGAGGTATTTCTGCCGAATATTGAGAAAAACGTACAGCTGCCAAATGCATTCAAGCTCAATAGCACCTAGATGATACGGCCTAGGGCCTTCAAAACACTTCTAAAATGTTCACAAACCACGGCCGCAAGACGAAGAGCCTATGCTTCGCGCGTCATGACCTCGTGCGATTTTACACGAATATTTTCAATGAAGTATTTCTGCGGATTATTGAGAAAAACATACAGCTGGCAAATGCTTTCAAGATCAATAGCTCCGAGATGATAGGGCCTAGGGTCTTCAAACCACTTCAAAAATGTTCATAAACCACGGCCGCAAGACGAAGAGCCTATGATTCGCGCGTCATGACCTCGTGCGATTTTACACGAATATTTTCAAAGAGGTATTTCTGCCGATTAATGAGAAAAACATACAGCTGGCAAATGCTTTCAAGTACAATAGCTCCTAGATGATAGGGCCTAGGGCCTTCAAAACACTTCTACAATGTTCACAAACCACGGGCGCAAGACGCAGAGCCTATGTTTCGCGCGTCATGACCTCGAGCGATTTTACACGAATATTTTCAATGAGGTATATCTGCCGATTATTGAGAAAAACATACAGCTGGCAAATGCTTTCAAGATCAATAGCTCCTAGATGATAGGGCCTAGGGCCTTCAAATCACTTCTAAATTGTTCACAAACCACGGCCGCAAGACGAAGAGCCTATGCTTCGCGCGTCATGACCTCGTGCGATTATACACAAATATTTTCAATGAGGTATTTCTGCCGATTATTGAGAAAAACATACAGCTGGCAAATGCTTTCAAGATCAATAGCTCCTAGATGATAGGGCCTAGGGCCTTCAAATCACTTCTAAATTGTTGACAAACCACGGGCACAAGACGCAGAGCCAATGTTTCGCGTGTCATGACCTCGTGCGATTTTACACGAATATTTTCAATGAGGTATTTCTGCCGATTATTGAGAAAAACGTACAGCTGGAAAATGCTTTCAAGTTCAATTGCTCGTAGATGTCAGGGCCTAGGGCCTTCAAACCACTTCTAAATATTTCACAAACCACGGGCGCAAGACGCAGAGCCTATGCTTCGCGCGTCATGACCTCGTGCGATTTTACACGAATATTTTCAATGAGGTATTTCTGCTGATTATTGAGAAAAACGTACAGTTGGCAAATGCTTTCAAGCTCAATAGCTCCGAGATGTTAGGGCCTAGGGCCTTCAAAGGACTTCTAAATATTTCACAAACCACGGGCCCAAGATGCAGAGACTATGCTTCGCGCGTCATGACCTCGTGCGATTTTACACGAATATTTTCAATGAGGTATTTCTGCGGATTATTGAGAAAAACATACAGCTGGCAAATGCTTTCAAGATCAATAGCTCCTAGATGATAGGGCCTAGGGCCTTCAAATCACTTCTAAATTGTTCACAAACCATGGGCGCAAGACGCAGATCCTATGCTTCGCGCGTCATGACCTCGTGCGATTTTACACGAATATTTTCAATGAGGTATTTCTGCCGATTATTGAGAAAAACGTACAGCTGGAAAATGCTTTCAAGTTCAATTGCTCGTAGATGTCAGGGCCTAGGGCCTTCAAATCACTTCTAAAAATTTCACAAACCACGGGCGCAAGACGCAGAGCCTATGCTTCGCGCGACATGAGCTCGTGCGATTTTACACGAATATTATCAATGAGGTATTTCTGCGGATTATTGAGAAAAACATATAGCTGGCAAATACTTTCAAGATCAATAGCTCCTAGATGATAGGGCCTAGGGCCTTCAAACCACTTCTAAAATGTTCACAAACCACAGCCGCAAGACGAAGAGCCTATGCTTCGGGCGTCATGACCTCGTGCGATTTTACACGAATATTTTCAATGAGGTATTTCTGCCAAATATTGAGAAAAACGTACAGCTGGCAAATGCTTTCAAGCTCAATAGCTCCTAGATGTTAGGGCCTAGGGCCTTCAAAGGACTTCTAAATATTTCACAAACCACGGGCCCAAGATGCAGAGACTATGCTTCGCGCGTCATGACCTCGTGCGATTTTACACGAATATTTTCAATGAGGTATTTCTGCCGATTATTGAGAAAAACATACAGCTGGCAAATGCTTTCAAGATCAATAGCTCCTAGATGATAGGGCCTAGGGCCTTCAAATCACTTCTAAATTGTTCACAAACCACGGGCACAAGACGCAGAGCCAATGTTTCGCGCATCATGACCTAGTGCGATTTTACACGAATATTTTCAATGAGCTATTTCTGCCGATTATTGAGAAAAACGTACAGCTGCCAAAAGCTTTCAAGCTCAATAGCTCCTAGATGATACGGCCTAGGGCCTTCAAAACACTTCTAAAATGTTCACAAACCACGGCCGCAAGACGAATAGCCTATGCTTCGCGCGTCATGACCTCGTGCGATTTTACACGAATAATTTCAAAGAGGTATTTCTGCCGATTATTGAGAAGAACGTACAGCTGGCAAATGCTTTCAAGATCAATAGCTCCTTGATGATAGGGCCTAGGGCCTTCAAACAACTTCTAAAATGTTCACAAACCACGGCGGCAAAACGAAGAGCCTATGCTTCGCGCGTCATGACCTCGTGCGATTTTACACGAATCTTTTCAATGAGGTATTTCTGCCGATTATTGAGAAAAACGTACAGCTGCCAAATGCTTTCAAGTTCAATAGCTCCTAGATGATACGGCCTAGGGCCTTCAAAACACTTCTAAATTGTTGACCAACCACGGGCGCAAGACGCAGAGCCTATGTTTCGCGTGTCATGACCTCGTGCGATTTTACAAGAATATTTTCAATGAGGTATTTCTGCCGATTATTGAGAAAAACATACAGCTGGCAAATGCTTTCTAGATCAATAGCTCCTAGATGATAGGGCCTAGGGCCTTCAAATCACTTCTAAATTGTTCACAAACCATGGGCACAAGACGATGGGCCAATGCTTCGCGCGTCATGACCTCGTGGGATTTTACACGAATATTTTCAAAGAGGTATTTCTGCCGATTATTGAGAAAAACGTACAGCTGCCAAATGCTTTTAAGTTCAATAGCTCCTAGATGATAGGGCCTAGGGCCTTCAAACCACATCTAAATTCTACACAAACTACGGGCGCATGACGCAGAGCATACGCTTCGCGCGTCATGCCCTCGTGCAATTTTACACAAATATTTTCAATGAGGTATTTCTGCCGATTATTGAGAGAAACGTACAGGTGGCAAATGCTTTCAAGTTCAATAGCTCCTAGATGATAGGGCCTAGGGCCTTCAAACCACTTCTAAAATGTTCAGAAACCACGGGCGCAAGACGCAGACCCTATGCTTCGCGCGTCATGACCTCGTGCGATTTTACACTAGTATTTTCAATGAGGGATTTCCGCCGATTATTGAGAAAAACGTAAAGGTGGCAAATGCTTTCAAGATCAATTACTCCTAGATGATAGGGCCTAGGGCCTTCAAACCACTTCTAAAATGTTCAGAAACCACGGCCGCAAGACGAAGAGCCTATGCTTCGCGCGTCATGACCTCGTGCGATTTTACACAAATATTTTCAATGAGGGAATTCCGCCGATTATTGAGAAAAACGTACAGCTGGCAAATGCTTTCAAGTTCAAAAGCTCCTAGATGATAGGACCTAGGGCCTTCAAACCACTTCTAAAATGTTCACAAACCACGGCGGCAAGACACAGAGCCTATGCTATGTGCGTCATGACATCGTGCGATTTTACACGAATATTTCCAATGAGGTATGTCTGCCGATTATTGAGAAAAACGTACATCTGGCAAATTCTTACAAGTTCAATAGCTCCTAGATGATAGGGCCTAGGGCCTACAAACCACTTCTAAAATGTTCACAAACCACGGGCGCAAGACGCAGACCCTATGCTTCGCGCGTCATGACCTCGTGCGATTTTATACGAATATTTTAAATTAGGTATTTCTGCCAAATATTGAGAAAAACGTACATCTGGCAAATTCTTACAAGTTCAATAGCTCCTAGATGATAGGGCCTAGGGCCTACAAACCACTTCTAAAATGTTCACAAACCACGGGCGCAAGACGCAGACCCTATGCTTCGTGCATCATGACCTCGTGCGATTTTACACGAATATTTTCAATGAGGTATTTCTGCCAAATATTGAGAAAAACGTACAGCTGGCAAATGCTTTCAAGCTCAATAGCTCCTAGATGATAGGGCCTAGGGCCTTCAAACCATTTCTACATTGTTCACAAACGACGGGCGCAAGACGCAGAGCCTATGCTTCGTGCATCATGACCTCGTGCGATATTACACGAATATTTTCAATGAGGTATTTCTGCCGATTATTGAGAAAAACATACAGCTGGCAAATGCTTTCAAGATCAATAGCTCCTAGATGATAGGGCCTAGGGCTTTCAAATCACTTCTAAATTGTTCACAAACCACGGGCACAAGACGCAGAGCCAATGTTTCGTGCGTCATGACCTCGTGCGATTTTACACGAATATTTCCAATGAGGTATATCTGCGGATGTTTGAGAAAAACATACAGCTGGCAAATGCTATCAAGATCAATTGCTCCTAGATGATAGGGCCTAGGGCCTTCTAACCACTTCTAAAATGTTCACAAACCACGGCCGCAAGACGAAGAGCCTATGCTTCGCGTGTCATGACCACGTGCGATTTTACACGAATATTTTCAATGAGGTATTTCTGCCGATTATTGAGAAAAACGTACAGCTGCCAAATACTTTCAAGTTCAATAGCTCCAAGATGATACGGCCTAGGGCATTCAAAACACTTCTAAATTGTTCACAAACCACGGGCGCAAGATGCAGAGCCTATGTTTCGCGCGTCATGACCTCGTGCGATTTTACACGAATATTTTCAATGAGGTATTTCTGCCGATTATTGAGAAAAACATAAAGCTGGCAAATGCTTTCAAGATCAATAGCTCCTAGATGATAGGGCCTGGGGCCTTCAAACCACTTCTAAATTGTTCACAAACCACGGGCGCAAGACGCAGAGCCAATGTTTCGCGCGTCATGACCTCGTGCGATTTTACACGAATATATTCAATGAGGTATTTCTGCCGATTATTGAGAAAAACATACAGCTGCCAAATGCTTTCAAGTTCAATAGCTCCTAGATGATACGGCCTAGGGCCTTCAAAATACTTCTAAATTGTTCACAAACCACGGGCGCAAGACGCAGAGCCTATGTTTCGTGCGTCATGACCTCGTGCGATTTTACACGAATATATTCAATGAGGTATTTCTGCCGATTATTCAGAAAAACATACAGCTAGCAAATGCTTTCAAGATCAATAGCTCCAAGATGATAGGGCCTAGGGCCTTCAAATCACTTCTAAATTGTTCACAAACCACGGGCGCAAGACGCAGAGCCTATGTTTCGCGCGTCATGAACTCGTGCGATTTTACACGAATATTTTCAATAAGGTATTTCTGCGGATTATTGAGAAAAACATACAGCTGGCAAATGCATTCAACATCAATAGCTCCTAGATGATAGGGCCTAGGGCCTTCAAACCACTTCTAAATATTTCACAAACCAGGGGCGCAAGACGCAGAGCCTATGCATCGTGCGTCATGACCTCGTGCGATTTTACACGAATATTTTCAATGAGGTATTTCTGCGGATTATTGAGAAAAACATACAGCTGGCAAATGCTTTCAAGATCAATAGGTCCTAGATGATAGGGCCTAGGGCCTTCAAATCACTTCTAAATTGTTCAAAAACCACGGGCACAAGACGCAGAGCCAATGTATCGCGCGTCATGACCTCGTGCGATTTTACTCGAATATTTTCAATGAGGTATTTCTGCCGATTATTGAGAAAAACGTACTGCTGGCAAATGCTTTCAAGTTCAATTGCTCCTAGATGTTAGGGCCTAGGGCCTTCAAACCACATCGAAATATTTCACAAACCACGGGCGCAAGACGCAGAGCCTATGCTTCGCGCGTCATGACCTCGTGCGATTTTACACGAATATTTTCAATGAGGTATTTCTGCCGATTATTGAGAAAAACATACAGCTGGCAAATGCTTTCAAGTTCAATAGCTCCTAGATGATACGGCCTACGGCCTTCAAAACACTTCTAAATTGTTCACAAACCACGGGCGCAAGACGCAGAGCCTATGCTTCACGCGTCATGACCTCGTGCGATTTTACACGAATATTTTCAATGAGGTATTTCTGCCGATTATTGAGAAAAACATACAGCTGGCAAATGCTTTAAGGTTCAATAGCTCCTAGATGATACGGCCTAGGGCCTTCAAAACACTTCTAAATTGTTCACAAACCACGGGCACAAGACGCAGAGCCAATGTGTCGCGCGTCATGACCTTGTGCGATTTTACACAAATATTTTCAAAGAGGTATATCTGTGGATTATTGAGACAAATGTACAGCTGGCAAATGCTTTCAAGATCAATAGCTCCTAGATGATAGGGCCTAGGGCCTTCAAACCACTTCTAAAATGTTCACAAACCACGGTCGCAAGACGAAGAGCCAATGCTTCGCGCGTCATGACCTCGTGCGATTTTACACAAATATTTTCAATGAGGGATTTCTGCCGATTATTGAGAAAAACGTACAGCTGCCAAATGCTTTCAAGTTCAAAAGCTCCTAGATGATACGGCCTAGGGCCTTCAAAACACTTCTAAATTGTTCACAAACCACGGGCGCAAGAAGCAGAGCCTATGTTTCGCGCAACATGACCTCGTGCGATTTTACATGAATATTTTCAATGAGGTATTTCTGCCGATAATTGAGAAAAACATACAGCTGGCAAATGCGTTCAAGATCAATAGCTCCTAGATGATAGGGCCTAGGGCCTTCAAACCACTTCTAAATTGTTGACAAACCACGGGCACAAGACGCGGAGCCAATGTTTCGCGCGTCATGACCTCGTGCGATTTTACACGAATATTTTCAATGAGGTATTTCTGCCGATTATTGAGAAAAACGTACAGCTGGCAAATGGTTTCAAGTTCAATTGGTCTTAGATGTTAGGGCCTAGGGACTTCAAACCACTTCTAAATATTTCACAAACCACGGGCGCAAGACGCAGAGCCTATGCTTCGCGCGTCATGACCTCGTGCGATTTTACACGAATATTTTCAATGAGGAATTTCTGCGGATTATTGAGAAAAACATACAGCTGGCAAATGCTTTCAAGATCAATAGCTCCTAGATGACAGGGCCTAGGGCCTTCAAATCACTTCTAAATATTTCACAAACCACGGGCGCAAGATGCAGAGCCTATGCTTCGCGCGACATGAGCTCGTGCGATTTTACACGAATATTTTCAATGAGGTATTTCTGCGGAATATTGAGAAAAACATATAGCTGGCAAATACATTCAAGATCAATAGCTACTAGATGATAGGGCCTAGGGCCTTCAAACCACTTCTAAAATGTTCACAAACCACGGCCGCAAGACGAAGAGCCTATGCTTCGGGCGTCATGACCTCGTGCGATTTTACACGAATATTGTCAAAGAGGTATTTCTGCGGATTATTGAGAAAAACGTACAGCTGGCAAATGCTTTCAAGATCAATAGCTCCTAGATGATAGGGCCTAGGGCCTTCAAACCACTTTTGAAATGTTCACAAACCACGGCCGCAAGAAGAAGAGCCTATGCTTCGCGCGTCATGACCTCGTGCGATTTTACACGAATATTTTCAATGACGTATTTCTGCGGATTATTGAGAAAAACATACAGCTGGCAAATGCTTTCAAGATCAATAGCTCCTAAATGATAGGGCCTAGGGCCTTCAAACCACTTTTGAAATGTTCACAAACCACGGCCGCAAGACGAAGAGCCTATGCTTCGCGCGTCATGACCTCGTGCGAATTTACACGAATATTTTCAATGAGGGATTTCTGCCGATTATTGAGAAAAACGTACAGCTGCCAAATGCTTTCAAGTTCAAAAGCTCCTAGATGATACGGCCTAGGGCCTTCAAAACACTTCTAAATTGTTCACAAACCACGGGCGCAAGATGCAGAGCCTACGTTTCACGCAACATGACCTTGTGCGATTTTACATGAATATTTTCAATGAGGTATTTCTGCCGATTATTGAGAAAAACATACAGCTGGCAAATGCTTTCAAGATCAATAGCTCCTAGATGATAGGGCCTAGGGCCTTCAAACCACTTCTAAATTGTTGACAAACCACGGGCACAAGACGCGGAGCCAATGTTTCGCGCGTCATGACCTCGTGCGATTTTACACGAATATTTTCAATGAGGTATTTCTGCCGATTATTGAGAAAAACGTACAGCTGGCAAATGCTTTCAAGTTCAATTGCTCTTAGATGTTAGGGCCTAGGGACTTCAAACCACTTCTAAATATTTCACAAACCACGGCGCAAGACGCAGAGCCTATGCTTCGCGCGTCATGACCTCGTGCGATTTTACACGAATATTTTCAATGAGGAATTTCTGCGGATTATTGAGAAAAACATACAGCTGGCAAATGCTTTCAAGATCAATAGCTCCTAGATGACAGGGCCTAGGGCCTTCAAATCACTTCTAAATTGTTCACAAACCACGGGCACAAGAGGCAGAGCCAATGTTTCGCGCGTCATGACCTCGTGCGATTTTACACGAATATTTTCAATGAGGTATTTCTGCCGATTATTGAGAAAAACGTACAGCTGCCAAATGCTTTCAAGTTCAATTGCTCCTAGATGTTAGGGCCTAGGGCCTTCAAACCACTTCTAAATATTTCACAAACCACGGGCGCAAGACGCAGAGCCTATGCTTCGCGCGTCATGAGCTCGTGCGATTTTACACGAATATTTTCAATGAGGTATTTCTGCGGATTATTGAGAAAAACATATAGCTGGCAAATACTTTCAAGATCAATAGCTCCTAGATGATAGGGCCTAGGGCCTTCAAACCACTTCTAAAATGTTCACAAACCACCGCCGCAAGACGAAGAGCCTATGCTTCGGGCGTCATGACCTCGTGCGATTTTACACAAATATTGTCAAAGAGGTATTTCTGCGGATTATTGAGAAAAACGTACAGCTGGCAAATGCTTTCAAGATCAATAGCTCCTAGATGATAGGGCCTAGGGCCTACAAACCACTTTTGAAATGTTCACAAACCACGGCCACAAGACGAAGAGCCTATGCTTCGCGCGTCATGACCTCGTGCGATTTTACACGAATATTTTCAATGAGGGATTTCTGCCGATTATTGAGAAAAACGTACAGCTGCCAAATGCTTTCAAGTTCAAAAGCTCATAGATGATATTGCCTAGGGCCTTCAAAACACTTCTAAATTGTTCACAAACCACGGGGGCAAGACGCAGAGCCTATGTTTCGCGCAACATGACCTCGTGCGATTTTACATGAATATTTTCAATGAGGTATTTCTGCCGATTATTGAGAAAAACATACAGCTGGCAAATGCTTTCAAGATCAATAGCTCCTAGATGATAGGGCCTAGGGCCTTCAAACCACTTCTAAATTGTTGACAAACCACGGGCACAAGACGCGGAGCCAATGTTTCGCGCGTCATGACCTCGTGCGATTTTACACGAATATTTTCAATGAGGTATTTCTGCCGATTATTGAGAAAAACGTACAGCTGGCAAATGCTTTCAAGTTCAATTACTCTTAGATGTTAGGGCCTAGGGACTTCAAACCACTTCTAAATATTTCACAAACCAAGGACGCAAGACGCAGAGCCTATGCTTCGCGCGTCATGACCTCGTGCGATTTTACACAAATATTTTCAATGAGGAATTTCTGCGGATTATTGAGAAAAACATACAGCTGGCAAATGCTTTCAAGATCAATAGCTCCTAGATGACAGGGCCTAGGGCCTTCAAATCACTTCTAAATTGTTCACAAACCACGGGCACAAAAGGCAGAGCCAATGTTTCGCGCGTCATGACCTCGTGCGATTTTACACTAATATTTTCAATGAGGTATTTCTGCCGATTATTGAGAAAAACGTACAGCTGCCAAATGCTTTCAAGTTCAATTGCTCCTAGATGTTAGGGCCTAGGGCCTTCAAACCACTTCTAAATATTTCACAAACCACGGGCGCAAGACGCAGAGCCTATGTTTCGCGCGTCATGAGCTCGTGCGATTTTACATGAATATTTTCAATGAGGTATTTCTGCCGATTATTGAGAAAAACGTACAGCTGGCAAATGCTTTCAAGTTCAATTGCACCTAGATGTTAGGGCCTAGGGCCTTCAAACCACTTCTAAATATTTCACAAACCACGGGCGCAAGACGCAGAGCCTATGCTTCGCGCGTCATGACCTCGTGCGATTTTACACGAATATTTTCAATGAGGTATTTCTGCGGATTATTGAGAAAAACATACAGCTGGCAAATGCTTTCAAGTTCAATAGCTCCTAGATGATACGGCCTAGGGCCTTCAAAACACTTCTAAACTGTTCACAAACCACGGGCGCAAGACGCAGAGCCTATGTTTCGCGTGTCATAACCTTGTGCGATTTTACATGAATATGTTCAATGAGATATTTCTGCCGATTATTGAGAAAAACATACAGCTGGCAAATGCTATCAAGATCAATAGCTCCTAGATGATAGGGCCTAGGGCCTTCAAAACACTTCTAAATTGTTGACAAACTACGGGCACAAGACGCAGAGCCAATGTTTCGCGCGTCATGACCTTGTGCGATTTTACACAAATATTTTCAATGAGGTATTTCTGCCGATTACTGAGAAAAACGTACAGCTGGCAAATGTTTTCAAGTTCAATAGCTCCTGGATGATAGGGCCTAGGGCCTTCAAACCACTTCTAAAATGTTCACAAACCACGGCCGCAAGACAAAGAGCCTATGCTTCGCAAGTCATGACCTCATGCGATTTTACACGAATATTTTCAAAGAGGTATTTCTGCGGATTATTGAGAAAAACATACAGCTGGCAAATGCTTTCAAGATCAATAGCTCATAGATGATAGGGCCTAGGGCCTTCAAACCACTTCTAAAATGTTCACAAACCACGGCCGCAAGACGAAGAGCCTATGCTTCGCGCGTCATGACCTCGTGCGATTTTACATGAATATTTTCAATCAGGGATTTCTGCCGATTATTGAGAAAAACGTACAGATGCCAAATGCTTTCAAGTTCAATTGCTCCTAGATGTTAGGGCCTAGGGCCTTCAAAACACTTCTAAATATTTCACAAACCACGGGCACAAGACGCAGAGCCAATGTTTCGCGCGTCATGACCTCGTGCGATTTTACACGAATATTTTCAATGAGGAATTTCTGCAGATTATTGAGAAAAACATACAGCTGGAAAATGCTTTCAAGTTCAATTGCTCTTAGATGTTAGGGCCTAGGGCCTTCAAACCACTTCTAAATATTTCACAAACCACGGGCGCAAGACGCAGAGCCTATGTTTCGAACGTCATGACCTCGTGCGATTTTACACAAATATTTTCAATGAGGAATTTCTGCGGATTTTTGAGAAAAACATACAGCAGGCAAATGCTTTCAAGATCAATAGCTCCAAGATGATAGGGCCTAGGGCCTTCAAACCACTTCTAAAATGTTCACAAACCACGGCCGCAAGACGAAGAGCCTATGCTTCGCGCGTCATGACCTTGTGCGATTTTACACGAATATTTTCAATGAGGGATATCTGCGGATTATTGAGAAAAACGTACAGCTGCCAAATGCTTTCAAGTTCAACAGCTCCTAGATGATACGGCCTAGGGCCTTCAAAACACTTCTAAATTGTTCACAAACCACGGGCGCAAGATGCAGAGCCTATGTTTCGCGCGTCATGACCTCGTGCGATTTTACATGAATATTTTCAATGAGGTATTTCTGCCGATTATTGAGAAAAACATACAGTTGGCAAATGCTTTCAAGATCAATAGCTCCTAGATGATAGGGCCTAGGGCCTTCAAACCACTTCTAAATTGTTGACAAACCACGGGCACAAGACGCGGAGCCAATGTTTCGCGCGTCATGACCTCGTGCAATTTTACACGAATATTTTCAATGAGGAATTTCTGCCGATTATTGAGAAAAACGTACAGCTGGCAAATGCTTTCAAGTTCAATTGCTCATAGATATTAGGGCCTAGGGACTTCAAACCACTTCTAAATATTTCACAAACCACGGGCGCAAGACACAGAGCCTATGCTTCGCGCGTCATGACCTCGTGCGATTTTACACGAATATTTTCAATGAGGTATTTCTGCGGATTATTGAGAAAAACATACAGCTGTAAAATGCTTTCAAGATCAATAGCTCCTAGATGATAGGGCCTAGGGCCTTCAAATCACTTCTAAATTGTTCACAAACCACGGGCACAAGACGCAGAGCCAATGTTTCGCGCGTCATGACCTCGTGCGATTTTACACGAATATTTTCAATGAGGTATTTCTGCCGAATATTGAGAAAAACGTACAGCTGCCAAATGCTTTCATGCTCAATAGCTCCTAGATGATACGGCCTAGGGCCTTCAAAACACTTCTAAAATGTTCACAAACCACGGCCGCAAGACGAAGAGCCTATGCTTCGCGCGTCATGACCTCGTGCGATTTTACACGAATATATTCAATGAGGTATTTCTGCGGATTATTGAGAAAAACATTCAGCTGGCAAATGCTTTCAAGATCAATAGCTCCTAGATGATAGGGCCTAGGGCCTTCAAATCACTACTAAAATGTTCACAAACCACGGCCGCAAGACGAAGAGCCTATGCTTCGCGCGTCATGACCTCGTGCGATTTTACACGAATATTTTCAAAGAGGTATTTCTGCCGATTATTGAGAAAAACATACAGCTGGCAAATGCTTTCAAGATCAATAGCTCCTAGATGATAGGGCCTAGGGCCTTCAAACCACATCTAAAATATTCACAAACCACGGCCGCAAGACGAAGAGCCTATGCTTCGCGCGTCATGACCTCGTGCGATTTTACATGAATATTTTCAATGAGGGATTTCTGCCGATTATTGAGAAAAACGTACAGCTGCCAAATGCTTTCAAGTTCAATTGCTCCTAGATGTTAGGGCCTAGGGCCTTCAAAACACTTCTAAATATTTCACAAACCACGGGCACAAGACGCAGAGCCAATGTTTCGTGCGTCATGACCTCGTGCGATTTTACACGAATATTTTCAATGAGGAATTTCTGCCAATTATTGAGAAAAACATACAGCTGGCAAATGCTTTCAAGTTCAATTGCTCCTAGATGTTAGGGCCTAGGGCCTTCAAACCACTTCTAAAATGTTCACAAACCACGGCCGCAATACGAAGAGCCTATGCTTCGCGCCTCATGACCTCGTGCGATTTTACACGAATATTTTCAATGAGGGATTTCTGCCGATTATTGAGAAAAACGTACAGCTGCCAAATGCTTTCAAGTTCAACAGCTCCTAGATGATACGGCCTAGGGCCTTCAAAACACTTCTAAATTGTTCACAAACCACGGGCGCAAGACGCAGACCCTATGTTTCGCGCGTCATGACCTCGTGCGATTTTACATGAATATTTTCAATAAGGTATTTCTGCCGATTGTTGAGAAAAACATACAGCTGGCAAATGCTTTCAAGATCAATAACTCCTATATGATAGGGCCTAGGGCCTTCAAATCACTACTAAAATGTTCACAAACCACGGCCGCAAGACGAAGAGCCTATGCTTCGCGCGTCATGACCTCGTGCGATTTTACACGAATATTATCAATGAGGAATTTCTGCGGATTATTGAGAAAAACATACAGCTGGCAAATGCTTTCAAGATCAATAGCTCCTAGATGATAGGGCCTAGGGCCTTCAAACCACTTATAAAATGTTCACAAACCACGGCCGCAAGACGAAGAGCCTATGCTTCGCGCGTCATGACCTCGTGCGATTTTACATGAATATTTTCAATGAGGGATTTCTGCCGATTATTGAGAAAAACGTACAGCTGCCAAATGCTTTCAAGTTCAATTGCTCCTAGATGTTAGGGCCTAGGGCCTTCAAAACACTTCTAAATATTTCACAAACCACGGGCACAAGACGCAGAGCCAATGTTTCGTGCGTCATGACCTCGTGCGATTTTACACGAATATTTTCAATGAGGAATTTCTGCCAATTATTGAGAAAAACATACAGCTGGCAAATGCTTTCAAGTTCAATTGCTCCTAGATGTTAGGGCCTAGGGCCTTCAAACCACTTCTAAAATGTTCACAAACCACGGCCGCAATACGAAGAGCCTATGCTTCGCGCCTCATGACCTCGTGCGATTTTACACGAATATTTTCAATGAGGGATTTCTGCCGATTATTGAGAAAAACGTACAGCTGCCAAATACTTTCAAGTTCAACAGCTCCTAGATGATACGGCCTAGGGCCTTCAAAACACTTCTAAATTGTTCACAAACCACGGGCGCAAGACGCAGAGCCTATGTTTCGCGCGTCATGACCTCGTGCGATTTTACATGAATATTTTCAATGAGGTATTTCTGCCGATTATTGAGAAAAACATACAGCTGGCAAATGCTTTCAAGATCAATAACTCCTATATGATAGGGCCTAGGGCCTTCAAACCACTTCTAAATTGTTGACAAAACATGGGCGCAAGACGCAGAGCCTATGTTTCGCGCGTCATTACCTCGTGCGATTTTACACGAATATTTTCAATGAGGAATTTCTGCGGATTATTGAGAAAAACATACAGCTGGCAAATGCTTTCAAGATCAATAGCTCCTAGATGATAGGGCCTAGGGCCTTCAAACCACTTCTAAAATGTTCACAAACCACGGCCGCAAGACGAAGAGCCTATGCTTCGCGCGTCATGACCTCGTGCGATTTTACACGAATTTTTTCAATGAGGGATTTCTGCCGATTATTGAGAAAAACGTACAGCTGGCAAATGCTTTCAAGTTCAATTGCTCCTAGATGTTAGGGCCTAGGGCCTTCAAACGACTTCTAAATATTTCACAAACCACGGGCGCAAGACGCAGAGCCTATGCTTCGTGCGTCATGACCTCGTGCGATTTTACACGAATATTTTCAATGAGGTATTTCTGCGGATTATTGAGAAAAACATAGAGCTGTAAAATGCTTCCAAGATCAATAGCTCCTAGATGATTGGGCCTAGGGCCTTCAAATCACTTCTAAATTGTTCACAAACCAAGGGCACAAGACGCAGAGCCAATGTTTCGCGCGTCATGACCTCGTGCGATTTTACACGAATATTTTCAATGAGGTATTTCTGCCGAATATTGAGAAAAACGTACAGCTGCCAAATGCTTTCAAGCTCATTAGCTCCTAGATGATACGGCCTAGGGCCTTCAAAACACATCTAAAATGTTCACAAACCACGGCCGCAAGACAAAGAGCCTATGCTTCGCGCGTCATGACCTCGGGCGATTTTACACGAATATTTTCAATGAGGTATTTCTGCGGATTATTGAGAAAAACATACAGCTGGCAAATGCTTTCAAGATCAATAGCTCCTAGATGATAGGGCCTAGCGCCTTCAAACCACTTCTAAATTGTTCACAAACCATGGGCACAAGACGCGGAGCCAATGTTTCGCGCGTCATGACCTCGTGCGATTTTACACGAATATTTTCAATGAGGTATTTCTGCCGATTATTGAGAAAAACGTACAGCTGGCAAATGCTTTCAAGTTCAATTGCTCTTAGATATTAGGGCCTAGGGACTTCAAACCACTTCTGAATATTTCACAAACCACGGGCGCAAGACGCAGAGCCTATGCTTCGCGCGTCATGACCTCGTGCGATTTTACACGAATATTTTCAAAGAGGAATTTCTGCAGATTATTGAGAAAAACATACAGCTGGCAAATGAATTCAAGATCAATAGCTCCTAGATGATAGGGCCTAGGGCCTTCAAACCAATTCTAAATATTTCACATACCACGGGCGCAAGACGCAGAGCCTATGCTTCGTGCGTCATGACCTCGTGCGATTTTACACGAATATTTTCAATGAGGTATTTCTGCGGATTATTGAGAAAAACATACAGCTGGCAAATGCTTTCAAGATCAATAGGTCCTAGATGATAGGGCCTAGGGCCTTCAAATCACTTCTAAATTGTTCACAAACCACGGCCGCAAGACGAAGAGCCTATGCTTCGCGCGTCATGACCTCGTGCGATTATACACGAATATTTTCAATGAGGTATTTCTGCCGATTATTGAGAAAAACATACAGCTGGCAAATGCTTTCAAGATCAATAGCTCCTAGATGATAAGGCCTAGGACCGTCAAACCACTTCTAAATTGTTCACAAACCACGGCCGCAAGATGAAGAGCCAATGCTTCGCGCGTCATGACCTCGTGCGATTTTACACGAATATTTTCAATGAGGTATTTCTGCGGATTATTGAGAAAAACATACAGCTGGCAAATGCTTTCATGATCAATTGCTCCTAGATGATACGGCCTAGAACCTTCAAAACACTTCTAAAATGTTCACAAACCAAGGCTGCAAAACGAAGAGCCTATGTTTCGCGCGTCATGACCTCGTGCGATTTTACACGAATATTTTCAATGAGCTATTCCTGCCGATTATTGAGAAAAACATACAGCTGGCAAATGCTTTCAAGATCAATAGCTCCTAGATGATAGGGCCAAGGGCCTTAAAATCACTTCTAAAATGTTCACAAACCACGGACGCAAGACGAAGAGCCTATGCTTCGCGCGTCATGACCTCGTGCGATTTTACACGAATATTTTCAAAGAGGTATTTCTGCGGATTATTGAGGAAAAACATACAGCTGGCAAATGCTTTCAAGATCAATAGCTCCTAGATGATAGGGCCTAGGGCCTTCAAACCACTTCTAAAATGTTCATAAACCACGGCCGCAAGACGAAGAGCCTATGCTTCGCGCGTCATGACCTCGTGCGATTTTACACGAATATTTTCAAAGAGGTATTTCTGCGGATTATTGAGAAAAATGTACAGCTGGCAAATGCTTTCAAGATCAATAGCTCCTAGATGATAGGGCCTAGGGCCTTCAAAACACTTCTAAATTGTTCACAAACCACGGGCGCAAGACGCAGAGCCTATGCTTCGCGCGTCATGACCTCGTGCGATTTTACACGAATATTTTCAAAGAGGTATTTCTGCGGATTATTGAGAAAAATGTACAGCTGGCAAATGCTTTCAAGATCAATAGCTCCTAGATGATAGGGCCTAGGGCCTTCAAACCATTTCAAAAATGTTCACAAACCACGGCCGCAAGACTAAGAGCCTATGTTTCGCGCGTCATGACCTCGTGCGATTTTACACGAATATTGTGAATGAGGTATTTCTGCCGATTATTGAGAAAAACGTACAGCTGCCAAATGCTTTCAAGTTCAATAGATCCTAGATGATACGGCCTAGGGCCTTCAAAACACTTCTAAATTGTTCACAAACCACGGGCGCAAGACGCAGAGCCTATGTTTCGCGCGTCATGATCTCGTGCGATTTTACACGAATATTTTCAATGAGGTATTTCTGCCGATTATTGAGAAAAACTTAGAGCTGGCAAATGCTTTCAAGATCAATAGCTCCTAGATGATAGAGCCTAGGGCCTTCAAATCACTTCTAAAATGTTCACAAACCACGGCCGCAAGACGAAGAGCCTATGCATTGCGCGTAATGACCTCGTGCGATTTTACACGAATATTTTCAAAGAGGAATTTCTGCCGATTATTGAGAAAAACGTACAGCTGGCAAATGCTTTCAAGATCAATAGCTCCTAGAGGATAGGGCCTAGGGCCTTCAAACCACTTCTAAATTGTTCACAAACCACGACCGCAAGACGAAGAGCCTATGCTTCGCGCGTCATGACCTCGTGCGATTTTACACGAATATTTTCAAAGAGGTATTTCTGCCGATTATTGAGAAAATCGTACAGCTGGCAAATGCTTTCAAGATCAATAGCTCCTAGATGATAGGGCCTAGGGCCTTCAAACCACTTCTAAAATGTTCACAAACCACGGCGGTAAGACGAAGAGCCTATGCTTCGTGCGTCATGACCTCGTGCGATTTTACACGAATATTTTCAATGAGGTATTTCTGCGGATTATTGAGAAAAACATACAGCTGGCAAATGCTTTCAAGATCAATAGCTCCTAGTTGATAGGGCCTAGGGCCTTCAAACCACTTTTAAATTGTTGACAAACCACGGGCACAAGACGCGGGGCCAATGTTTTGCGCGTCATGACCTCGTGCGATTTTACACGAATATTTTCAAAGAGGTATTTCTGCGGAATATTGAGAAAAATGTACAGCTGGCAAATGCTTTCAAGATCAATAGCTCCTAGATGATAGGGCCTAGGGCCTTCAAACCACTTCAAAAATGTTCACAAACCACGGCCGCAAGACTAAGAGCCTATGTTTCGCGCGTCATGACCTCGTGCGATTTTACACGAATATTGTGAATGAGGTATTTCTGCCGATTATTGAGAAAAACGTACAGCTGCCAAATGCTTTCAAGTTCAATAGATCCTAGATGATACGGCCTAGGGCCTTCAAAACACTTCTAAATTGTTCACAAACCACGGGCGCAAGACGCAGAGCCTATGTTTCGCGCGTCATGATCTCGTGCGATTTTACACGAATATTTTCAATGAGGTAATTCTGCCGATTATTGAGAAAAACGTACAGCTGGCAAATGCTTTCAAGATCAATAGCTCCTAGATGATAGAGCCTAGGGCCTTCAAATCACTTCTAAAATGTTCACAAACCACGGCCGCAAGACGAAGAGCCTATGCATTGCGCGTAATGACCTCGTGCGATTTTACACGAATATTTTCAAAGAGGAATTTCTGCCGATTATTGAGAAAAACGTACAGCTGGCAAATGCTTTCAAGATCAATAGCTCCTAGAGGATAGGGCCTAGGGCCTTCAAACCACTTCTAAATTGTTCACAAACCACGGCCGCAAGACGAAGAGCCTATGCTTCGCGCGTCATGACCTCGTGCGATTTTACACTAATATTTTCAAAGAGGTATTTCTGCCGATTATTGAGAAAATCGTACAGCTGGCAAATGCTTTCAAGATCAATAGCTCCTAGATGATAGGGCCTAGGGCCTTCAAACCACTTCTAAAATGTTCACAAACCACGGCGGTAAGACGAAGAGCCTATGCTTCGTGCGTCATGACCTCGTGCGATTTTACACGAATATTTTCAATGAGGTATTTCTGCGGATTATTGAGAAAAACATACAGCTGGCAAATGCTTTCAAGATCAATAGGTCCTAGATGATAGGGCCTAGGGCCTTCAAATCACTTCTAAATTGTTCACAAACCACGGCCGCAAGACGAAGAGCCTATGCTTCGCGCGTCATGACCTCGTGCGATTATACACGAATATTTTCAATGAGGTATTTCTGCCGATTATTGAGAAAAACATACAGCTGGCAAATGCTTTCAAGATCAATAGCTCCTAGATGATAAGGCCTAGGACCGTCAAACCACTTCTAAATTGTTCACAAACCACGGCCGCAAGACGAAGAGCCAATGCTTCGCGCGTCATGACCTCGTGCGATTTTACACGAATATTTTCAATGAGGTATTTCTGCGGATTATTGAGAAAAACATACAGCTGGCAAATGCTTTCATGATCAATTGCTCCTAGATGATACGGCCTAGAACCTTCAAAACACTTCTAAAATGTTCACAAACCAAGGCTGCAAAACGAAGAGCCTATGTTTCGCGCGTCATGACCTCGTGCGATTTTACACGAATATTTTCAATGAGCTATTCCTGCCGATTATTGAGAAAAACATACAGCTGGCAAATGCTTTCAAGATCAATAGCTCCTAGATGATAGGGCCAAGGGCCTTAAAATCACTTCTAAAATGTTCACAAACCACGGACGCAAGACGAAGAGCCTATGCTTCGCGCGTCATGACCTCGTGCGATTTTACACGAATATTTTCAAAGAAGTATTTCTGCGGATTATTGAGGAAAAACATACAGCTGGCAAATGCTTTCAAGATCAATAGCTCCTAGATGATAGGGCCTAGGGCCTTCAAACCACTTCTAAAATGTTCACAAACCACGGCCGCAAGACGAAGAGCCTATGCTTCGCGCGTCATGACCTCGTGCGATTTTACACGAATATTTTCAAAGAGGTATTTCTGCGGATTATTGAGAAAAATGTACAGCTGGCAAATGCTTTCAAGATCAATAGCTCCTAGATGATAGGGCCTAGGGCCTTCAAAACACTTCTAAATTGTTCACAAACCACGGGCGCAAGACGCAGAGCCTATGCTTCGCGCGTCATGACCTCGTGCGATTTTACACGAATATTTTCAAAGAGGTATTTCTGCGGATTATTGAGAAAAATGTACAGCTGGCAAATGCTTTCAAGATCAATAGCTCCTAGATGATAGGGCCTAGGGCCTTCAAACCACTTCAAAAATGTTCACAAACCACGGCCGCAAGACTAAGAGCCTATGTTTCGCGCGTCATGACCTCGTGCGATTTTACACGAATATTGTGAATGAGGTATTTCTGCCGATTATTGAGAAAAACGTACAGCTGCCAAATGCTTTCAAGTTCAATAGATCCTAGATGATACGGCCTAGGGCCTTCAAAACACTTCTAAATTGTTGACAAACCACGGGCACAAGACGCGGGGCCAATGTTTTGCGCGTCATGACCTCGTGCGATTTTACACGAATATTTTCAAAGAGGTATTTCTGCGGAATATTGAGAAAAATGTACAGCTGGCAAATGCTTTCAAGATCAATAGCTCCTAGATGATAGGGCCTAGGGCCTTCAAACCACTTCAAAAATGTTCACAAACCACGGCCGCAAGACTAAGAGCCTATGTTTCGCGCGTCATGACCTCGTGCGATTTTACACGAATATTGTGAATGAGGTATTTCTGCCGATTATTGAGAAAAACGTACAGCTGCCAAATGCTTTCAAGTTCAATAGATCCTAGATGATACGGCCTAGGGCCTTCAAAACACTTCTAAATTGTTCACAAACCACGGGCGCAAGACGCAGAGCCTATGTTTCGCGCGTCATGATCTCGTGCGATTTTACACGAATATTTTCAATGAGGTAATTCTGCCGATTATTGAGAAAAACGTACAGCTGGCAAATGCTTTCAAGATCAATAGCTCCTAGATGATAGAGCCTAGGGCCTTCAAATCACTTCTAAAATGTTCACAAACCACGGCCGCAAGACGAAGAGCCTATGCATTGCGCGTAATGACCTCGTGCGATTTTACACGAATATTTTCAAAGAGGAATTTCTGCCGATTATTGAGAAAAACGTACAGCTGGCAAATGCTTTCAAGATCAATAGCTCCTAGAGGATAGGGCCTAGGGCCTTCAAACCACTTCTAAATTGTTCACAAACCACGGCCGCAAGACGAAGAGCCTATGCTTCGCGCGTCATGACCTCGTGCGATTTTACACTAATATTTTCAAAGAGGTATTTCTGCCGATTATTGAGAAAATCGTACAGCTGGCAAATGCTTTCAAGATCAATAGCTCCTAGATGATAGGGCCTAGGGCCTTCAAACCACTTCTAAAATGTTCACAAACCACGGCGGTAAGACGAAGAGCCTATGCTTCGTGCGTCATGACCTCGTGCGATTTTACACGAATATTTTCAATGAGGTATTTCTGCGGATTATTGAGAAAAACATACAGCTGGCAAATGCTTTCAAGATCAATAGGTCCTAGATGATAGGGCCTAGGGCCTTCAAATCACTTCTAAATTGTTCACAAACCACGGCCGCAAGACGAAGAGCCTATGCTTCGCGCGTCATGACCTCGTGCGATTATACACGAATATTTTCAATGAGGTATTTCTGCCGATTATTGAGAAAAACATACAGCTGGCAAATGCTTTCAAGATCAATAGCTCCTAGATGATAAGGCCTAGGACCGTCAAACCACTTCTAAATTGTTCACAAACCACGGCCGCAAGACGAAGAGCCAATGCTTCGCGCGTCATGACCTCGTGCGATTTTACACGAATATTTTCAATGAGGTATTTCTGCGGATTATTGAGAAAAACATACAGCTGGCAAATGCTTTCATGATCAATTGCTCCTAGATGATACGGCCTAGAACCTTCAAAACACTTCTAAAATGTTCACAAACCAAGGCTGCAAAACGAAGAGCCTATGTTTCGCGCGTCATGACCTCGTGCGATTTTACACGAATATTTTCAATGAGCTATTCCTGCCGATTATTGAGAAAAACATACAGCTGGCAAATGCTTTCAAGATCAATAGCTCCTAGATGATAGGGCCAAGGGCCTTAAAATCACTTCTAAAATGTTCACAAACCACGGACGCAAGACGAAGAGCCTATGCTTCGCGCGTCATGACCTCGTGCGATTTTACACGAATATTTTCAAAGAAGTATTTCTGCGGATTATTGAGGAAAAACATACAGCTGGCAAATGCTTTCAAGATCAATAGCTCCTAGATGATAGGGCCTAGGGCCTTCAAACCACTTCTAAAATGTTCACAAACCACGGCCGCAAGACGAAGAGCCTATGCTTCGCGCGTCATGACCTCGTGCGATTTTACACGAATATTTTCAAAGAGGTATTTCTGCGGATTATTGAGAAAAATGTACAGCTGGCAAATGCTTTCAAGATCAATAGCTCCTAGATGATAGGGCCTAGGGCCTTCAAAACACTTCTAAATTGTTCACAAACCACGGGCGCAAGACGCAGAGCCTATGCTTCGCGCGTCATGACCTCGTGCGATTTTACACGAATATTTTCAAAGAGGTATTTCTGCGGATTATTGAGAAAAATGTACAGCTGGCAAATGCTTTCAAGATCAATAGCTCCTAGATGATAGGGCCTAGGGCCTTCAAACCACTTCAAAAATGTTCACAAACCACGGCCGCAAGACTAAGAGCCTATGTTTCGCGCGTCATGACCTCGTGCGATTTTACACGAATATTGTGAATGAGGTATTTCTGCCGATTATTGAGAAAAACGTACAGCTGCCAAATGCTTTCAAGTTCAATAGATCCTAGATGATACGGCCTAGGGCCTTCAAAACACTTCTAAATTGTTCACAAACCACGGGCGCAAGACGCAGAGCCTATGTTTCGCGCGTCATGATCTCGTGCGATTTTACACGAATATTTTCAATGAGGTATTTCTGCCGATTATTGAGAAAAACTTAGAGCTGGCAAATGCTTTCAAGATCAATAGCTCCTAGATGATAGAGCCTAGGGCCTTCAAATCACTTCTAAAATGTTCACAAACCACGGCCGCAAGACGAAGAGCCTATGCATTGCGCGTAATGACCTCGTGCGATTTTACACGAATATTTTCAAAGAGGAATTTCTGCCGATTATTGAGAAAAACGTACAGCTGGCAAATGCTTTCAAGATCAATAGCTCCTAGAGGATAGGGCCTAGGGCCTTCAAACCACTTCTAAATTGTTCACAAACCACGGCCGCAAGACGAAGAGCCTATGCTTCGCGCGTCATGACCTCGTGCGATTTTACACGAATATTTTCAAAGAGGTATTTCTGCCGATTATTGAGAAAATCGTACAGCTGGCAAATGCTTTCAAGATCAATAGCTCCTAGATGATAGGGCCTAGGGCCTTCAAACCACTTCTAAAATGTTCACAAACCACGGCGGTAAGACGAAGAGCCTATGCTTCGTGCGTCATGACCTCGTGCGATTTTACACAAATATTTTCAATGAGGTATTTCTGCGGATTATTGAGAAAAACATACAGCTGGCAAATGCTTTCAAGATCAATAGCTCCTAGTTGATAGGGCCTAGGGCCTTCAAACCACTTCTAAATTGTTGACAAACCACGGGCACAAGACGCGGGGCCAATGTTTTGCGCGTCATGACCTCGTGCGATTTTACACGAATATTTTCAAAGAGGTATTTCTGCGGAATATTGAGAAAAATGTACAGCTGGCAAATGCTTTCAAGATCAATAGCTCCTAGATGATAGGGCCTAGGGCCTTCAAACCACTTCAAAAATGTTCACAAACCACGGCCGCAAGACTAAGAGCCTATGTTTCGCGCGTCATGACCTCGTGCGATTTTACACGAATATTGTGAATGAGGTATTTCTGCCGATTATTGAGAAAAACGTACAGCTGCCAAATGCTTTCAAGTTCAATAGATCCTAGATGATACGGCCTAGGGCCTTCAAAACACTTCTAAATTGTTCACAAACCACGGGCGCAAGACGCAGAGCCTATGTTTCGCGCGTCATGATCTCGTGCGATTTTACACGAATATTTTCAATGAGGTAATTCTGCCGATTATTGAGAAAAACGTACAGCTGGCAAATGCTTTCAAGATCAATAGCTCCTAAATGATAGAGCCTAGGGCCTTCAAATCACTTCTAAAATGTTCACAAACCACGGCCGCAAGACGAAGAGCCTATGCATTGCGCGTAATGACCTCGTGCGATTTTACACGAATATTTTCAAAGAGGAATTTCTGCCGATTATTGAGAAAAACTTACAGCTGGCAAATGCTTTCAAGATCAATAGCTCCTAGAGGATAGGGCCTAGGGCCTTCAAACCACTTCTAAATTGTTCACAAACCACGGCCGCAAGACGAAGAGCCTATGCTTCGCGCGTCATGACCTCGTGCGATTTTACACTAATATTTTCAAAGAGGTATTTCTGCCGATTATTGAGAAAATCGTACAGCTGGCAAATGCTTTCAAGATCAATAGCTCCTAGATGATAGGGCCTAGGGCCTTCAAACCACTTCTAAAATGTTCACAAACCACGGCGGTAAGACGAAGAGCCTATGCTTCGTGCGTCATGACCTCGTGCGATTTTACACGAATATTTTCAATGAGGTATTTCTGCCGATTATTGAGAAAAACATACAGCTGGCAAATGCTTTCAAGATCAATAGCTCCCAGTTGATAGGGCCTAGGGCCTTCAAACCACTTCTAAATTGTTGACAAACCACGGGCACAAGACGCGGGGCCAATGTTTCGCGCGTCTTGACCTCGTGCGATTTTACACGAATATTATCAATGAGGTATTTCTGCCGATTATTGAAAAAAACGTACAGCTGCCAAATGCTTTCAAGTTCAATAGCTCCTAGATGATACGGCCTAGGGCCTTCAAAACACTTCTAAATTGTTCACAAACCACGGCCGCAAGACGAAGAGCCAATGCTTCGCGCGTCATGACCTCGTGCGATTTTACACGAATATTTTCAATGAGGTATTTCTGCAGATTATTGAGAAAAACATACAGCTGGCAAATGCTTTCATGATCAATAGCTCCTAGATGATACGGCCTAGGGCCTTCAAAACACTTCTAAAATGTTCACAAACCACGGCCGCAAGACGAAGAGCCTATATTTCGCGCGTCATGACCTCGTGCGATTTTACACGAATATTTTCAATGAGCTATATCTGCCGATTATTGATAAAAACATACAGCTGGCAAATGCTTTCAAGATCAATTGCTTTTAGATGATAGGGCATAGGGCCTTAAAATCACTTCTAACATGTTCACAAAGCACGGCCGCAAGACGAAGAGCCTATGCTTCACGCGTCATGACCTCGTGCGTTTTTACACGAATATTTTCAATGAGGTATTTCTGCCGATTATTGAGAAAAACGTACAGCTGGCAAATGCTTTCAAGATCAATAGCTCCTAGATGATAGGGCCTAGGGCCTTCAAACCACTTCTAAAATGTTCACAAACCACGGCCGCAAGACGAAGAGCCTATGCTTCGCGCGTCATAACCTCGTGCGATTTTACACGAATATTTTCAAAGAGGTATTTCTGCGGATTATTGAGAAAATTGTACAGCTGGCAAATGCTTTCAAGATCAATAGCTCCTAGATGATAGGGCCTAGGGCCTTCAAACCACTTCTAAAATGTTCACAAACCACGGCCGCAAGACGAAGAGCATGTGCTTTGCGCGTCATGACCTCGTGCGATTTTACACGAATATTTTCAATGAGGTATTTCTGCCGATTATTGAGAAAAACGTACAGCTGGCAAATGCTTTCAAGTTCAATAGCTCCTAGATGATACGGCCTAGGGCTTTCAAAACGCTTCTAAATTGTTCACAAACCACGGGCGCAAGACGCAGAGCCTATGTTTCGCGCGTCATGACCTCGTGCGATTTTACACGAATATTTTCAAAGAGGTATTTCTGCCGATTATTGAGAAAAACGTACAGCTGGCAAATGCTTTCAAGTTCAATTGCTCTTAGATGATAGGGCCTAGGGACTTCAAACCACTTCTTAATATTTCACAAACCACGGGCGCAAGACGCAGAGCCTATGTTTCGCGCGTCATGACCTCGTGCGATTTTACATGAATATTTTCAATGAGGTATTTCTGCCGATTATTGAGAAAAACATACAGCTGGCAAATGCTTTCAAGATCAATAGCTCCTAGATGATAGGGCCTAGGGCCTTCAAACCACTTCTAAATTGTTGACAAACCACGGGCACAAGACGCGGGGCCAATGTTTCGCGCGTCATGACCTCGTGCGATTTTACACGAATATTTTCAATGAGGTAATTCTGCCGATTATTGAGAAAAACGTACAGCTGGCAAATGCTTTCAAGATCAATTACTCCTAGATGATAGGGCCTAGGGCCTTCAAACCACTTCTAAAATGTTCACAAACCACGGCCGCAAGACGAAAAGCCTATGCTTCGCGCGTCATGACCTCGTGCGATTATACACGAATATTTTCAAAGAGGTATTTCTGCCGATTATTGAGAAAAATGTACAGCTGGCAAATGCTTTCAAGATCAATAGCTCCTAGATGATAGGGCCTAGGGCCTTCAAACCACTTCTAAAATGTTCACAAACCACGGCGGCAAAACGAAGAGCCTATGCTTCGCGCGTCATGACCTTGTGCGATTTTACACGAATATTTTCAATGAGGTTTTTCTGCCGATTATTGAGAAAAACGTACAGCTGCCAAATGCTTTCAAGTTCAATAGCTCCTAGATGATATGGCCTAGGGCCTTCAAACCACTTCTAAAATGTTCACAAACCACGGCGGCAAAACGAAGAGCCTATGCTTCGCGCGTCATGACCTCGTGCGATTTTACACGAATATTTTCAATGAGGTATTTCTGCCTATTATTGAGAAAAACATACAGCTGGCAAATGCTTTCAAGATCAATAGCTCCTAGATGACAGGGCCTAGGGCCTTGAAATCACTTCTAAATTGCTCACAAACCACGGGGACAAGACGCAGAGCCAATGTTTCGCGCGTCATGACCTCATGCGATTTTACACGAATATTTTCAATGAGGTATATCCGCAGATTTTTGAGAAAAACATACAGCTGGCAAATGCTTTCAAGATCAATTGCTCCTAGATGATAGGGCCTAGGGCCTTCAAACCACTTCTAAAATGTTCACAAACCACGGCGGCAAGACGAAGAGCCTATGCTTCGCGCGTCATGACCACGTGCGATTTTACACGAATATTTTCAATGAGGTATTTCTGCCGATTATTGAGAAAAACGTACAGCTGGCAAATGCTTTCAAGATCAATAGCTCCAAGATGATACGGCCTAGGTCCTTCAAACCACTTCTAAAATGTTCACACACCACGGCTGCAAGACGACAAGCCTATGCTTCGCGCGTCATGACCTTGTGCGATTTAACCCGAATATTTTCAATGAGGTATATCTGCGGATTATTGAGAAAAACATATAGCTGGAAAATGATTTCAAGATCAATAGCTCCTAGATGATACGGCATAGGGCTTTCAAAACACTTCTAAAATGTTCACAAACCACGGCGGCAAGACGCAGAACCTATGTTTCGCGCGTCATGACCTTGTGCGATTTTACATGAATATTTTCAAAGAGGTATTTCTGCCGATTATTGAGAAAAACCTACAGCTGGCAAATGCTTTCAAGATCAATAGCTCCTAGATGATAGGGCCTAGGGCCTTCAAACCACTTCTAAATTGTTGACAAACCACGGGCACAAGACGCGGGGCCAATGTTTCGCGCGTCATGACCTCGTGCGATTTTACACGAATATTTTCAATGAGGTAATTCTGCCGATTATTGAGAAAAACGTACAGCTGGCAAATGCTTTCAAGATCAATTACTCCTAGATGATAGGGCCTAGGGCCTTCAAACCACTTCTAAAATGTTCACAAACCACGGCCGCAAGACGAAAAGCCTATGCTTCGCGCGTCATGACCTCGTGCGATTATACACGAATATTTTCAAAGAGGTATTTCTGCCGATTATTGAGAAAAATGTACAGCTGGCAAATGCTTTCAAGATCAATAGCTCCTAGATGATAGGGCCTAGGGCCTTCAAACCACTTCTAAAATGTTCACAAACCACGGCGGCAAAACGAAGAGCCTATGCTTCGCGCGTCATGACCTTGTGCGATTTTACACGAATATTTTCAATGAGGTTTTTCTGCCGATTATTGAGAAAAACGTACAGCTGCCAAATGCTTTCAAGTTCAATAGCTCCTAGATGATATGGCCTAGGGCCTTCAAACCACTTCTAAAATGTTCACAAACCACGGCGGCAAAACGAAGAGCCTATGCTTCGCGCGTCATGACCTCGTGCGATTTTACACGAATATTTTCAATGAGGTATTTCTGCCTATTATTGAGAAAAACATACAGCTGGCAAATGCTTTCAAGATCAATAGCTCCTAGATGACAGGGCCTAGGGCCTTGAAATCACTTCTAAATTGCTCACAAACCACGGGGACAAGACGCAGAGCCAATGTTTCGCGCGTCATGACCTCATGCGATTTTACACAAATATTTTCAATGAGGTATATCCGCAGATTATTGAGAAAAACATACAGCTGGCAAATGCTTTCAAGATCAATTGCTCCTAGATGATAGGGCCTAGGGCCTTCAAACCACTTCTAAAATGTTCACAAACCACGGCCGCAAGACGAAGAGCCTATGCTTCGCGCGTCATGACCACGTGCGATTTTACACGAATATTTTCAAAGAGGAATTTCTGCCGATTATTGAGAAAAACGTACAGCTGGCAAATGCTTTCAAGATCAATAGCTCCAAGATGATAGGGCCTAGGGCCTTCAAACCACTTCTAAAATGTTCACAAACCACGGGCGCAAGACGCAGAGCCTATGCTTCGCGCGTCATGACTTCGTTCGATTTTACACAAATATTTTCAATGAGGTATATCCGCGGATTTTTGAGAAAAACATACAGCTGGCAAATGCTTTCAAGATCAATAGCTCCTAGATGATAGGGCCTAGGGCCTTCAAATCACTTCTAAATTGTTCACAAACCACGGGCACAAGACGAAGAGCCTATGCTTCGCGCGTCATGACCTCGTGCGATTTTACACGAATATTTTCAAAGAGGAATTTCTGCCGATTATTGAGAAAAACGTACAGCTGGCAAATGCTTTCAAGATCAATAGCTCCTAGATGATAGGGCCTAGGGCCTTCAAACCACTTCTAAAATGTTCACAAACCACGGCCGCAAGACGAAGAGCCAATGCTTCGCGCGTCATGACCTCGTGCGATTTTACACAAATATTTTCAATGAGGTATTTCTGCCGATTATTGAGAAAAACGTACAGCCGCCAAATGCTTTCAAGTTCAATAGCTCCTAGATGATACGGCCTAGGTCCTTCAAACCACTTCTAAAATGTTCACACACCACGGCTGCAAGACGACGAGCCTATGCTTCGCGCGTCATGACCTTGTGCGATTTAACCCGAATATTTTCAATGAGGTATATCTGCGGATTATTGAGAAAAACATATAGCTGGCAAATGCTTTCAAGATCAATAGCTCCTAGATGATACGGCATAGGGCCTTCAAAACACTTCTAAAATGTTCACAAACCACGGCGGCAAGACGCAGAGCCTATGTTTCGCGCGTCATGACCATGTGCGATTTTACACGAATATTTTCAATTAGGAATTTCTGCCGATTATTGAGAAAAACATACAGCTGGCAAATGCTTTCAAGATCAAAAGCTCCTAGATGATAGGGCCTAGGGCCTTCAAATGACTTCTAAAATGTTCACAAACCACGGCTGCAAGACGAAGAGCCTATGCTTCGCGCGTCATGACCTCGTGCGACTTTACACGAATATTTTCAAAGAGGAATTTCTGCCGATTATTGAGAAAAACACACAGCTGGCAAATGCTTTCAAGATCAATAGCTCCTAGATGATAGGGCCTAGGGCCTTCAAACCACATCTAAAATGTTCACAAACCACGGCCGCAAGACGAAGAGCCTATGCTTCGCGCGAATTTACCTCGTGCGATTTTACACGAATATTTTCAATGAGGTATTTCTGCCGATTATAGAGAAAAACGTGCAGCTGCCAAATGCTTTCAAGATCAATAGCTCCTAGATGATAGGGCCTAGGGCCTTCAAATCACTTCTAAAATGTTCACAAACCACGGCCGCAAGACGAAGAGCCTATGCTTCGCGCGTCATGACCTTGTGCAATTTTACACAAATATTTTCAAAGAGGTATTTCTGCCGATTATTGAGAAAAACATACAGCTGGCAAATGCTTTCAAGATCAATAGCTCCTAGATGATAGGGCCTAGGGCCTTCAAACCACTTCTAAAATGTTCACAAACCACGGCCGCAAGACGAAGAGCCTATGCTTCGCGCGTCATGACCTTGTGCGATTTTACACGAATATTTTCAATGAAGTATTCCTGCCGATTATTGAGAAAAACGTACAGCTGGCAAATGCTTTCAAGTTCAATTGCTCTTAGATGTTAGGGCCAAGGGCCTTCAAACCACTTCTAAATATTTCACAAACCACAGGCGCAAGACGGAGAGCCTATGCTTCACGCGTCATGACCTCGTGCGATTTTACACGAATATTTTCAATGAGGTATTTCTGCGGATTATTGAGAAAAACATACAGCTGGCAAATGCATTCAAGATCAATAGCTCCTAGATGATAGGGCCTAGGGCCTTCAAACCAATTCTAAATATTTCACATACCACGGGCGCAAGACGCAGAGCCTATGCTTCGTGCGTCATGACCTCGTGCGATTTTACACGAATATTTTCAATGAGGAATTTCTGCGGATTATTGAGAAAAACATACAGCTGGCAAATGCTTTCAAGATCAATAGGTCCTAGATGATAGGGCCTAGGGCCTTCAAATCACTTCTAAATTGTTCACAAACCACCGGCACAAGACGCAGAGCCAATGTTTCGCGCGTCATGACCTCGTGCGATTTTACACGAATATTTTCAATGAGGGATTTCTGCCGATTATTGAGAAAAACGTACAGCTGGCAAATGCTTTCAAGTTCAATTGCTCCTAGATGTTAGGGCCAAGGGCCTTCAAACCACTTCTAAATATTTCACAAACCACGGGCGCAAGACGGAGAGCCTATGCTTCACGCGTCATGACCTCGTGCGATTTTACACGAATATTTTCAATGAGGTATTTCTGCGGATTATTGAGAAAACCATACAGCTGGCAAATGCATTCAAGATCAATAGCTCCTAGATGATAGGGCCTAGGGCCTTCAAACCAATTCTAAATATTTCACATACCACGGGCGCAAGACGCAGAGCCTATGCTTCGTGCGTCATGACCTCGTGCGATTTTACACGAATATTTTCAATGAGGTATTTCTGCGGATTATTGAGAAAAACATACAGCTGGCAAATGCTTTCAAGATCAATAGGTCCTAGATGATAGGGCCTAGGGCCTTCAAATCACTTCTAAATTGTTCACAAACCACGGGCACAAGACGCAGAGCCAATGTTTCGCGCGTCATGACCTCGTGCGATTTAACACGAATATTTTCAATGAGGTATTTCTGCCGATTATTGAGAAAAACGTACAGCTGGCAAATGCTTTCAAGTTCAATAGCTCCTAGATGATAGGGCCTAGGGCCTTCAAATCACTTTTAAATTGTTGATAAACCACGGGCACAAGACGCAGAGCCAATGTTTCGCGCGTCATGACCTCGTGCGATTTTACACGAATATTTTCAATGAGGTATTTCGGCCGATTATTGAGAAAAACATACAGCTGGCAAATGCTTTCATGATCAATTGCTCCTAGATGATAGGGCCTAGGGCCTTCAAATCACTTCTAAAATGTTCACAAACCACGGCCGCAAGACGAAGAGCCTATGCTTCGCGCGTCATGACCTTGTGCAATTTTACACGAATATTTTCAAAGAGGTATTTCTGCCGATTATTGAGAAAAACATACAGCTGGCAAATGCTTTCAAGATCAATAGCTCCTAGATGATAGGGCCTAGGGTCTTCAAACCACTTCTAAAATGTTCACAACCCACGGCCGCAAGACGAAGAGCCTATGCTTCGCGCGTTAATACCTCGTGCGATTTTACACGAATATTTTCAATGAGGTATTTCTGCCGATTATAGAGAAAAACGTGCAGCTGCCAAATGCTTTCAAGATCAATAGCTCCTAGATGATAGGACCTAGGGCCTTCAAATCACTTCTAAAATGTTCACAAACCACGGCCGCAAGACGAAGAGCCTATGCTTCGCGCGTCATGACCTTGTGCAATTTTACACGAATATTTTCAAAGAGGTATTTCTGCCGATTATTGAGAAAAACATACAGCTGGCAAATGCTTTCAAGATCAATAGCTCCTAGATGATAGGGCCTAGGGCCTTCAAACCACTTCTAAAATGTTCACAAACCACGGCCACAAGACGAAGAGCCTATGCTTCGCGCGTCATGACCTTGTGCGATTTTACACGAATATTTTCAATGAGGTATTTCTGCCGATTATTGAGAAAAACGAACAGCTGGCAAATGCTTTCAAGTTCAATTGCTCCTAGATGTTAGGGCCAAGGGCCTTCAAACCACTTCTAAATATTTCACAAACCACGGGCGCAAGACGGAGAGCCTATGCTTCACGCGTCATGACCTCGTGCGATTTTACACGAATATTTTCAATGAGGTATTTCTGCGGATTATTGAGAAAAACATACAGCTGGCAAATGCATTCAAGATCAATAGCTCCTAGATGATAGGGCCTAGGGCCTTCAAACCAATTCTAAATATTTCACATACCACGGGCGCAAGACGCAGAGCCTATGCTTCGTGCGTCATGACCTCGTGCGATTTTACACGAATATTTTCAATGAGGTATTTCTGCGGATTATTGAGGAAAACATACAGCTGGCAAATGCTTTCAAGATCAATAGGTCCTAGATGATAGGGCCTAGGGCCTTCAAATCACTTCTAAATTGTTCACAAACCACGGGCACAAGACGCAGAGCCAATGTTTCGCGCGTCATGACCTCGTGCGATTTTACACGAATATTTTCAATGAGGTATTTCTGCCGATTATTGAGAAAAACGTACAGCTGGCAAATGCTTTCAAGTTCAATTGCTCCTAGATGTTAGGGCCTAGGGCCTTCAAACCACTTCTAAATATTTCACAAACCACGGGCGCATGACGCAGAGCCTATGCTTCGCGCGTCATGACCTCGTGCGATTTTACACGAATATTTTCAAAGAGGTATTTCTGCCGAATATTGAGAAAAACATACAGCTGGCAAATGCTTTCAAGATCAATAGCTCCTAGATGATAGGGCCTAGGGCCTTCAAACCACTTCTAAAATGTTCACAAACCACGGCCGCAAGACGAAGAGCCTATGCTTCGCGCGTCATGACCTTGTGCGATTTTACACAAATATTTTCAATGAGGTATTTCTGCCGATTATTGAGAAAAACGTACAGCTGGCAAATGCTTTCAAGTTCAATTGCTCCTAGATGTTAGGGCCAAGGGCCTTCAAACCACTTCTAAATATTTCACAAACCACGGGCGCAAGACGGAGAGCCTATGCTTCACGCGTCATGACCTCGTGCGATTTTACACGAATATTTTCAATGAGGTATTTCTACGGATTATTGAGAAAAACATACAGCTGGCAAATGCATTCAAGATCAATAGCTCCTAGATGATAGGGCCTAGGGCCTTCAAACGAATTCTAAATATTTCACATACCACGGGCGCAAGACGCAGAGCCTATGCTTCGTGCGTCATGACCTCGTGCGATTTTACACGAATATTTTCAATGAGGTATTTCTGCGGATTATTGAGAAAAACGTACAGCTGGCAAATGCTTTCAAGTTCAATTGCACCTAGATGTTAGAGCCTAGGGCCTTCAAATCACTTTTAAATTGTTGATAAACCACGGGCACAAGACGCAGAGCCAATGCTTCGCGCGTCATGACCTCGTGCGATTTTACACGAATATTTTCAATGAGGTATTTCGGCCGATTATTGAGAAAAACATACAGCTGGCAAATGCTTTCAAGTTCAATAGCTCCTAGATGATACGGCCTAGGGCCTTCAGAACACTTCTAAATTGTTCACAAACCACGGGCGCAAGATGCAGAGCCTATGTTTCGTGCGTCATGACCTCGTGCGATTTTACATGAATATTTTAAATGAGGTATTTCTCCCGATTATTGAGAAAAACATACAACTGGCAAATGCTTTCAAGTTCAATTGCTCCTAGATGTTAGGGCCTAGGGCCTTCAAACCACTTCTAAAAATGTCACAAACCACGGGCGCAAGACGCAGAGCCTATGGTTCACGCGTCATGACCTCGTGCGATTTTACACGAATATTTTCAATGAGGTATTTCTGCCGATTATTGAGAAAAACATACAGCTGGCAAATGCTTTCAAGTTCAAAAGCTCCTAGATGATACGGCCTAGGGCCTTCAAAACACTTCTAAATTGTTCACAAACCACGGGCGCAAGACGCAGAGCCTATGTTTCGCGCGTCATGACCTCGTGCGATTTTATATGAATATTATCAATGAGGTATTTCTGCGGATTATTGAGAAAAACGCACAGCTGCCGAATGCTTTCAAGTTCAATAGCTCCTAGATGATAGGGCCTAGGGCCTTCAAACCACTTCTAAATTGTTCACAAACCACGGGCACAAGACGCAGAGCCAATGTTTCGCGCGTCATGACCTCGTGCGATTTTACACGAATATTTTCAATGAGGTATTTCTGCGGATTATTGAGAAAAACGTACAGCTGCCAAATGCTTTCAAGCTCAATAGCTCCTAGATGATATGGCCTAGGGCCTTCAAAACACTTCTAAAATGTTCACAAACCACGGCCGCAAGACGAAGAGCCTATGTTTCGCGCGTCATGACCTCGTGCGATTTTACACGAATATTTTCAATGAGGTATTTCTGCCGATTATTGAGAAAAACATACAGCTGGCAAATGCTTTCAAGATCAATAGCTCCTAGATGATAGGGCCTAGGGCCTTCAAATCACTTCTAAATTGTTCACAAACCACGGGCACAAGACGGAGAGCCAATGTTTCGCGCGTCATGACCTCGTGCGATTTTACACGAATTTTTTCAAAGAGGCATTTCTGCCGATTATTGAGAAAAACATACAGCTGGCAAATGCTTTCAAGATCAATAGCTCCTAGATGATAGGGCCTAGGGCCTTCAAACCACTTCTAAAATGTTCACAAACCACGGCCGCAAGACGAAAAGCCTATGCTTCGCGCGTCATGACCTCGTGCGATTTTACACGAATATTTTCAATGAGGTATTTCTGCCGATTATTGAGAAAAACATATAGCTGGCAAATGCTTTTAAGTTCAATTGCTCCTAGATGTTAGGTCCTAGGGCCTTCAAACGACTTCTAAATATTTCACAAACCACGGGCGCAAGACGCAGAGCCTATGCTTCGCGCGTCATGACCTTGTGTGATTTTACACGAATATTTTCAAAGAGGTATTTCTGCGGATTATTGAGAAAAACGTACAGCTGGCAAATGCTTTCAAGATCAATAGCTCCTAGATGATAGGGCCTAGGGCCTTCAAACCACTTCTAAAATGTTCACAAACCAAGGCCGCAAGACGAAGAGCCTATGCTTCGCGCGTCATGACCTCGTGCGATTTTACACGAATATTTTCAATGAGGTATTTCTGCCGATTATTGAGGAAAAACGTACAGCTGGCAAATGCTTTCAAGTTCAATTGCTCTTAGATGTTAGGGCCTAGGGCCTTCAAACGACTTCTAAATATTTCACAAACCACGGGCGCAAGACGCAGAGCCTATGCTTCGCGCGTCATGACCTCGTGCGATTTTACACGAATATTTTCAATGAGGTATTTCTGCGGATTATTGAGAAAAACATACAGCTGGCAAATGCTTTCAAGATCAATAGCACCTAGATGATAGGGCCTAGGGCCTTCAAACCACTTCTAAAATGTTCACAAACCACAGCCGCAAGACGAAGAGCCTATGCTTCGCGCGTCATGCCCTCGTGCGATGTTACATGAATATTTTCAATGAGGGATTTCTGCCGATTATTGAGAAAAACGTACAGCTGCCAAATGCTTTCAAGTTCAAAAGCTCCTAGATGATACGGCCTAGGGCCTTCAAAACACTTCTAAATTGTTCACAAACCACGGGCGCAAGACGCAGAGCCTATGTTTCGCGCGTCATGACCTTGTGCGATTTTACATGAATATTTTCAATGAGGTATTTCTGCCGATTATTGAGAAAAACATACAGCTGGCAAATGCTTTCAAGATGAATAGCTCCTAGATGATAGGGCCAAGGGCCTTCAAATCACTTCTAAAATGTTCACAAACCACGGCCGCAAGACGAAAAGCCTATGCTTCGCGCGTAATGACCTCGTGCGATTTTACACGAATATTTTCAAAGACGAATTTCTGCGGATTATTGAGAAAAACGTACAGCTGGCAAATGCTTTCAAGATCAATAGCTCCTAGATGATAGGGCCTAGGGCCTTCAAATCACTTATAAATTGTTCACAAACCACGGGCACAAGACGGAGAGCCAATGTTTCGCGCGTCATGACCTCGTGCGATTTTACACGAATATTTTCAAAGAGGCATTTCTGCCGATTATTGAGAAAAACATACAGCTGGCAAATGCTTTCAAGATCAATAGCTCCTAGATGATAGGGCCTAGGGCCTTCAAACCACTTCTAAAATGTTCACAAACCACGGCCGCAAGACGAAGAGCCTATGCTTCGCGCGTCATGACCTCGTGCGATTTTACACGAATATTTTCAATGAGGTATTTCTGCCGATTATTGAGAAAAACATACAGCTGGCAAATGCTTTCAAGTTCAATTGCTCCTAGATGTTAGGGCCTAGGGCCTTCAAACGACTTCTAAATATTTCACAAACCACGGGCGCAAGACGCAGAGCCTATGCTTCGCGCGTCATGACCTTGTGCGATTTTACACGAATATTTTCAAAGAGGTATTTCTGCGGATTATTGAGAAAAACGTACAGCTGGCAAATGCTTTCAAGATCAATAGCTCCTAGATGATAGGGCCTAGGGCCTTCAAACCACTTCTAAAATGTTCACAAACCAAGGCCGCAAGACGAAGAGCCTATGCTTCGCGCGTCATGACCTCGTGCGATTTTACACAAATATTTTCAATGAGGTATTTCTGCCGATTATTGAGGAAAAACGTACAGCTGGCAAATGCTTTCAAGTTCAATTGCTCCTAGATGTTAGGGCCTAGGGCCTTCAAACGACTTCTAAATATTTCACAAACCACGGGCGCAAGACGCAGAGCCTATGCTTCGCGCGTCATGACCTCGTGCGATTTTACACGAATATTTTCAATGAGGTTTTTCTGCGGATTATTGAGAAAAACATACAGCTGGCAAATGCTTTCAAGATCAATAGCTCCTAGATGATAGGGCCTAGGGCCTTCAAACCACTTCTAAAATGTTCACAAACCACAGCCGCAAGACGAAGAGCCTATGCTTCGCGCGTCATGACCTCGTGCGATTTTACACGAATATTTTCAATGAGGGATTTCTGCCGATTATTGAGAAAAACGTACAGCTGCCAAATGCTGTCAAGTTCAAAAGCTCCTAGATGATACGGCCTAGGGCCTTCAAAACACTTCTAAATTGTTCACAAACCACGGGCGCAAGACGCAGAGCCTATGTTTCGCGCGTCATGACCTCGTGCGATTTTACATGAATATTTTCAATAAGGTTTTTCTGCCGATTATTGAGAAAAACGTACAGCTGGCAAATGCTTGCAAGTTCAATAGCTCCTAGATGATAGGGCCTAGGGTGATCAAACCAATTCTAAAAACTTCACAAACCACGGGCGCAAGACGCAGAATCTATGCTTCGCGCGTCATGACCTCGTTCTATTTTACACAAATATTTTCAATGAAGTATTTCTGCAGATTATTGAGAAAAACGTACAGCTGGCAAATGCTTTCAAGATCAATAGCTCCGAGATGATAGGGCCTAGGGCCTTCAAACCACATCTAAATTCTACACAAACCACGGGCGCAAGACGCAGAGCCTATGTTTCGCGCGTCATGACCTCGTGCGATTTTACACGAATATTTTCAATGAGGTATTTCTGCCGATTATTCAGAAAAACATACAGTTAGCAAATGCTTTCAAGATCAATAGTTCCAAGATGATAGGGCCTAGGGCCTTCAAATCACTTCTAAATTGTTCACAAACCACGGGCGCAAGACGCAGAGCCTATGTTTCGCGCGTCATGAACTCGTGCGATTTTACACGAATATTTTCAATGAGGTATATCTGCGGATTATTGAGAAAAACATACAGCTGGCAAATGCTTTCAAGATCAATAGCTCCTAGATGATAGGGCCTAGGGCCTTCAAACCACTTCTAAAATGTTCACAAACCACGGCCGCAAGACGAAGAGCCTATGATTCGCGGGTCATGACCTCGTGCGATTTTACACGAATATATTCAAAGAGATATTTCTGCCGATTATTGAGAAAAACTACAGCTGGCAAATGCTTTCAAGTTCAATAGCTCTTAGATGATAGGGCCTAGGGCCTTCAAACCACTTCTAAAATGTTCACAAACCACGGGCGCAAGACGCAGAGCCTATGCTTCGCGCGTCATGACCTCGTGCGATTTTACACGAATATTTTCAATGAGGGATTTCCGACGATAATTGAGAAAAACGTAAAGGTGGCAAATGTTATCAAGTTCAATAGCTCCTAGATGATAGGGCCTAGGGCCTTCAAATCACTTCTAAAATGTTCACAAACCACGGCCGCAAGACGAAGGGCCTATGCTTCGCGCGTCATGATCTCTTGCGATTTTACTCGAATATTATCAATGAGGTATTTCTGCGGATTATTGAGAAAAGCGTACAGCTGGCAAATGCTTTCAAGTTCAATAGCTCCTAGATGTTAGGGCCTACGGCCATAAAACCACGTCTAAAATGTTCACAAACTACGGCAGCAAGACGAAGAGCCTATGTTTCGCGCGTCATGACCTCGTGCGATTTTACACGAATATTTTCAATGAGGTATTTCTGCCGATTATTGAGAAAAACATACAGCTGGCAAATGCTATCAAGATCAATAGCTCATAGATGATAGGGCCTAGGGCCTTCAAACCACTTCTAAAATGTTCACAAACCACGGCCGCAAGACAAAGAGCCTATGCTTCGCGCGTCATGACCTCGTGCGATTTTACTCAAATATTTTCAATGAGGTATTTCTGCCGATTATTGAGAAAAACGTACAGCTGGCAAATGCTTTCATGATCAATAGCTTCTAGATGATAGGGCCTAGGGCCTTCAAAATACTTCTAAATTGTTCACAAACCACCGGCGCAAGACGCAGAGCCTATGATTCGCGCGTCATGACCTCGTGCGATTTTACACGAATATTTTCAATGAGGTATTTCTGCCGATTATTGAGAAAAACATACAGCTGGCAAATGCTTTCAAGATCAATAGCTCCTAGATGATAGGGCCTAGGGCTTTCAAATCACTTCTAAATTGTTCACAAACCACGGGCACAAGACGCAGAGCCAATGTTTCGCGCGTCATGACCTCGTGCGATTTTACACGAATATTTCCAATAAGGTATATCTGCGGATGTTTGAGAAAAACATACAGCTGGCAAATGCTATCAAGATCAATTGCTCCTAGATGATAGGGCCTAGGGCCTTCTAACCACTTCTAAAATGTTCACAAACCACGGCCGCAAGACGAAGAGCCTATGCTTCGCGTGTCATGACCACGTGCGATTTTACACAAATATTTTCAATGAGGTATTTCTGCCGATTATTGAGAAAAACGTACAGCTGCCAAATACTTTCAAGTTCAATAGCTCCAAGATGATACGGCCTAGGGCATTCAAAACACTTCTAAATTGTTCACAAACCACGGCCGCAAGACGCAGAGCCTATGTTTCGCGCGTCATGACCTCGTGCGATTTTACACGAATATTTTCAATGAGGTATTTCTGCCGATTATTGAGAAAAACATAAAGCTGGCAAATGCTTTCAAGATCAATAGCTCCTAGATGATAGGGCCTAGGGCCTTCAAACCACTTCTAAAATGTTCACAAACCACGGTCGCAAGACGCAGAGCCAATGTTTCGCGCGTCATGACCTCGTGTGATTTTACACGAATATATTCAATGAGGTATTTCTGCCGATTATTGAGAAAAACATACAGTTAGCAAATGCTTTCAAGATCAATAGCTCCAAGATGATAGGGCCTAGGGCCTTCAAATCACTTCTAAATTGTTCACAAACCACGGGCGCAAGACGCAGAGCCTATGTTTCGTGCGTCATTAACTCGTGCGATTTTACACGAATATTTTCAATGAGGTATTTCTGCCGATTATTGAGAAAAACGTACAGCTGCCAAATGCTATCAAGTTCAATAGCTCCTAGATGATTCGGCCTAGGGCCTTCAAAACACTTCTAAATTGTTCACAAACCACGGGTGCAAGACGCAGAGCCTATGTTTCGTGCGTCATGACCTCGTGCGATTTTACACGAATATTTTCAATGAGGTATTTCTGCCGATTATTCAGAAAAACATACAGCTAGCAAATGCTTTCAAGATCAATAGCTCCAAGATGATAGGGCCTAGGGCCTTCAAATCACTTCTAAATTGTTCACAAACCACGGGCGCAAGACGCAGAGCAAATGTTTCGCGCGTCATGACCTCGTGCGATTTTACATGAATATTTTCAATGAGGTATATCTGCGGATTATTGAGAAAAACATACAGCTGGCAAATGCTTTCAAGATCAATAGCTCCTAGATGATAGGGCCTAGGGCCTTCAAACCACTTCTAAAATGTTCACAAACCACGGCCGCAAGACGAAGAGCCTATGATTCGCGGGTCATGACCTCGTGCGATTTTACACGAATACATTCAAAGAGGTATTTCTGCCGATTATTGAGAAAAACGTACAGCTGGCAAATGCTTTCAAGATCAATAGCTCCTAGATGATAGGACCTAGGGCCTTCAAACCACTTCTAAAATGTTCAGAAACCACGAGCGCAAGACGCAGAGCCTTTGTTTCGCGCGTCATGACCTCGTGCGATTTTACACGAATATTTTCAATGAGGTATGTCTGCGGATAATTGAGAAAAACATACAGCTGGCAAATGCTTTCGAGATCAATAGCTCCTAGATGATAGGGCCTAGGGCCATCAAACCACGGGCGCAAGACGCAGAGCCTATGCTTTGCGCGTCATGACCTCGAGCGATTTCACACGAATATTTTCAATGAGGTCTTTCTGCCGATTATTGAGAAAAACATACAGCTGGCAAATGCTTTCAAGATCAATAGCTCCTAGATGATAGGGCCTAGGGCCTTCAAAACACTTCTAAATTGTTGACAAACCACGGGCACAAGACGCAGAGCCAATGTTTCGCGCGTCATGACCTTGTGCGATTTTACACAAATATTTTCAAAGAGGTATTTCTGTGGATTATTGAGAAAAATGTACAGCTGGCAAATGCTTTCAAGATCAATAGCTCCTAGATGTTAGGGCCTAGGGCCTTCAAACCACTTCTAAATTGTTCACACAGCACGGGCACAAGACGCAGAGCCAATGTTTCGCGCGTCATGACCTCGTGCGATTTTACATGAATATTTTCAATGAGGTATATCTGCCGATTATTGAGAAAAACATACAGCTGGCAAATGCTTTCAAGTTCAATAGCTCCTAGATGATACGGCCTAGGGCCTTCAAAACACTTCTAAATTGTTCACAAACCACGGGCGCAAGATGCAGAGCCTATGTTTCGCGCGTCATGATCTCGTGCGATTTTACATGAATATTTTCAATGAGGTATTTCTGCCGATTATTGAGAAAAACATACTGCTGGCAAATGCTTTCAAGATCAATAGCTCCTAGATGATAGGGCCTAGGGCCTTCAAAACACTTCTAAATTGTTGACAAACCACGGGCGCAAGACGCAGAGCCTATGTTTCGCACGTCATGACCCTGTGCGATTTTACACGAATATTTTCAATGAGGAATTTCTGCGGATTTTTGAGAAAAACATACAGCTGGCAAATGCTTTCAAGTTCAATAGCTCCTAGATGATACGGCCTAGGGCCTTCAAAACACTTCTAAATTGTTCACAAACCACGGGCGCAAGATGCAGAGCCTATGTTTCGCGCGTCATGACCTCGTGCGATTTTACACGAATATTTTCAATAAGGTATATCTGCCGATTATTGAGAAAAACATACAGCTGGCAAATGCTTTCAAGATCAATAGCTCCTAGATGATAGGGCCTAGGGCCTTCAAATCACTTCTAAAATGTTCACAAACCACGGCCGCAAGACGAAGAGCCTATGCATTGCGCGAAATGACCTCGTGCGATTTTACACGAATATTTTCAAAGAGGAATTTCTGCCGATTATTGAGAAAAACGTACAGCTGGCAAATGCTTTCAAGATCAATAGCTCCTAGATGATAGGGCCTAGGGCCTTCAAACCACTTCTAAAATGTTCACAAACTACGGCCGCAAGACGAACAGCCTATGCTTCGCGCGTCATGACCTCGTGCGATTTTACACGAATATTTTCAAAGAGGTATATCTGCGGATTATTGAGAAAATCGTACAGCTGGCAAATGCTTTCAAGATCAATAGCTCCTAGATGATAAGGCCTAGGGCCTTCAAACCACTTCTAAAATGTTCACAAACCACGGCCGCAAGATGAAGAGCCTGTGCTTTGCGCGTCATGACCTTGTGCGATTTTACACGAATATTTTCAAAGAGGTATTTCTGCCGATTATTGAGAAAAACGTACAGCTGGCAAATGCTTTCAAGATCAATAGCTCCTAGATGATAGGGCCTAGGGCCTTCAAACCACTTCTAAAATGTTCACAAACCACGGCGGCAAGACGAAGAGCCTACGGTTCGCGCGTCATGACCTCGTGCGATTTTACACGAATATTTTCAATGAGGTATTTCTGCCGATTATTGAGAAAAACGTACAGCTGCCAAATGCTTTCAAGTTCAATAGCTCCTAGATGATACGGCCTAGGGCCTTCAAAATACTTCTAAATTGTTCACAAACCATGGGCGCAAGACGCAGAGCCTATGTTTCGCGCGTCATGACCTCGTGCGATTTTACATGAATATTTTCAATAAGGTATTTCTGCCGATTATTGAGAAAAACATACAGCTGGCAAATGCTTTCAAGATCAATAGCTCCTAGATGATAGGGCCTAGGGCCTTCAAATCACTTCTAAAATGTTCACACACCACGGCCGCAAGATGAAGAGCCTATGCTTCGCGCGTCATGACCTCGTGCGATTTTACATGAATATTTTCAAAGAGGTATTTCTGCCGATTATTGAGAAAAACGTACAGCTGGCAAATGCTTTCAAGATCAATGGCTCCTAGATGATACGGCCTAGGGCCTTCAAAACACTTCTAAATTGTTCACAAACCACGGGCGCAAGACGCAGAGCCTATGCTTCGCGCGTCATGACCTCGTGCGATTTTACATGAATATTTTCAATGAGGTATTTCTGCCGATTATTGAGAAAAACATACAGCTGGCAAATGCTTTCAAGATCAATAGCTCCTAGATGATAGGGCCTAGGGCCTTCAAACCACTTCTAAATTGTTGACAAACCACGGGCACAAGACGCGGGGCCAATGTTTCGCGCGTCATGACCTCGTGCGATTTTACACGAATATTTTCAATGAGGTATTTCTGCCGATTATTGAGAAAAACGTACAGCTGGCAAATGCTTTCAAGTTCAATTGCTCTTAGATGATAGGGCCTAGGGACTTCAAACCACTTCTTAATATTTCACAAACCACGGGCGCAAGACGCAGAGCCTATGCTTCGCGCGTCATGACCTCGTGCGAATTTACACGAATATTTTCAATGAGGAATTTCTGCGGATTATTGAGAAAAACATACAGCTGTCAAATGCTTTCAAGATCAATAGCTCCTAGATGATAGGGCCTAGGGCCTTCAAATCACTTCTAAATTGTTCACAAACCACGGGCACAAGACGCAGAGCCAATGTTTCGCCCGTCATGACCTCTTGCGATTTTACACAAATATTATAATGAGGTATTTCTGCCGATTATTGAGAAAAACGTACAGCTGCCAAATGCTTTCAAGCTCAATAGCTCCTAGATGATACGGCCTAGGGCCTTCAAAACACTTCTAAAATGTTCACAAACCACGGCCGCAAGACGAAGAGCCTATGTTTCGCGGGTCATGACCTCGTGCGATTTTACACGAATATTTTCAATGAGGTATTTCAGCCGATTATTGAGAAAAACATTCAGCTGGCAAATGCTTTCAAGATCAATAGCTCCTAGATGGTAGGGCCTAGGGCCTTCAAATCACTTCTAAAATGTTCACAAACCACGGCCGCAAGACGAAGAGCCTATGCTTCGCGCGTCATGACCTCGTGCGATTTTACACGAATATTTTCAAAGAGGTATTTCTGCCGATTATTGAGAAAAACGTACAGCTGGCAAATGCTTTCAAGATCAATAGCTCCTAGATGATAGGGCCTAGGGCCTTCAAACCACTTCTAAAATGTTCACAAACCACGGCGGCAAGACGAAGAGCCTATGTTTCGCGCGTCATGACCTCGTGCGATTTTACACGAAGATTTTCAATGAGGTATTTCTGCCGATTATTGAGAAAAACGTACAGCTGCCAAATGCTTTCAAGTTCAATAGCTCCTAGATGATACGGCCTAGGGCCTTCAAAACACTTCTAAATTGTTCACAAACCACGGGCGCAAGACGCAGAGCCTATGTTTCGCGCGTCATGACCTCATGCGATTTTACACGAATATTTTCAATAAGGTATTTCTGCCGATTATTGAGAAAAACATACAGCTGGCAATGCTTTCAAGCTCAATAGCTCCTAGATGATACGGCCTAGGACCTTCAAATCACTTCTAAAATGTTCACAAACCACGGCCGCAAGACGAAGAGCCTGTGCTTTGCGCGTCATGACCTCGTGCGATTTTACACGAATATTTTCAATGAGGTATTTCTGCCGATTATTGAGAAAAACGTACAGCTGGCAAATGCTTTCAAGTTCAATAGCACCTAGATGATACGGCCTAGGGCCTTCAAATCACTTCTAAAATGTTCACAAACCACGGGCGCAAGACGCAGAGCCTATGTTTCGCGCGTCATGACCTCGTGCGATTTTACACGAATATTTTCAATGAGGTATTTCTGCCGATTATTGAGAAAAACGTACAGCTGCCAAATGCTTTCAAGCTCAATAGCTCCTAGATGATACGGCCTAGGGCCTTCAAAACACTTCTAAAATGTTCACAAACCACGGCCGCAAGACGAAGAGCCTATGTTTCGCGGGTCATGACCTCCTGCGATTTTACACGAATATTTTCAATGAGGTATTTCTGCCGATTATTGAGAAAAACGTACAGCTGCCAAATGCTTTCAAGCTCAATAGCTCCTAGATGATACGGCCTAGGGCCTTCAAAACACTTCTAAAATGTTCACAAACCACGGCCGCAAGACGAAGAGCCTATGTTTCGCGGGTCATGACCTCCTGCGATTTTACACGAATATTTTCAATGAGGTATTTCTGCCGATTATTGAGAAAAACATACAGCTGGCAAATGCTTTCAAGATCAATGGCTCCTAGATGATAGGGCCTAGGGCCTTCAAACCACTTCTAAAATGTTCACAAACCACGGCCGCAAGACGAAGAGCCTATGCTTTGCGCGTCATGACCTCGTGCGATTTTACACAAATATTTTCAATGAGGTATTTCTGCCGATTATTGAGAAAAACGTACAGCTGGCAAATGCTTTCAAGATCAATGGCTCCTAGATGATAGGGCCTAGGGCCTTCAAACCACTTCTAAAATGTTCACAAACCACGGCCGCAAGACGCAGAGCCTATGTTTCGCGCGTCATGACCTTGTGCGATTTTACGTGAATATTTTCAATGAGGTATTTCTGCCGATTATTGAGAAAAACATACAGCTGGCAAATGCTTTCAAGATCAATAGCTCCTAGATGATAAGGCCTAGGGCCTTCAAACCACTTCTAAATTGTTGACAAACCATGGGCACAAGACGCGGGGCCAATGTTTCGCGCGTCATGACGTCGTGCGATTTTACACGAATATTTTCAATGAGGTAATTCTGCCGATTATTGAGAAAAACGTAAAGCTGGCAAATGCTTTCAAGTTCAATTGCTCTTAGATGATAGGGCCTAGGGACTTCAAACCACTTCTTAATATTTCACAAACCACGGCCGCAAGACGAAGAGCCTATGCTTCGCGCGTCATGACCTCGTGCGATTTTACACGAATATTTTCAATGAGGAATTTCTGCGGATTATTGAGAAAAACATACAGCTGGCAAATGCTTTCAAGATCAATAGCTCCTAGATGATAGGGCCTAGGGCCTTCAAATCACTTCTAAATTGTTCACAAACCACGGGCACAAGACGCAGAGCCAATGTTTCGCGCGTCATGACCTCTTGCGATTTTACACGAATATTTTAATGAGGTATTTCTGCCGATTATTGAGAAAAACGTACAGCTGGCAAATGCTTTCAAGCTCAATAGCTCCTAGATGATACGGCCTAGGGCCTTCAAAACACTTCTAAAATGTTCACAAACCACGGCCGCAAGACGAAGAGCCTATGTTTCGCGGGTCATGACCTCATGCGATTTTACATGAATATTTTCAATGAGGTATTTCTGCCGATTATTGAGAAAAACATACAGCTGGCAAATGCTTTCAAGATCAATAGCTCCTAGATGATAGGGCCTAGGGCCTTCAAATCACTTCTAAAATGTTCACAAACCACGGCCGCAAGACGAAGAGCCTATGCTTCGCGCGTTATGACCTCGTGCGATTTAACACGAATATTTTCAAAGAGGTATTTCTGCCGATTATTGAGAAAAACGTACAGCTGGCAAATGCTTTCAAGATCAATAGCTCCTAGATGATAGGGCCTAGGGCCTTCAAACCACTTCTAAAATGTTCACAAACCACGGCCGCAAGACGAAGAGAATATGTTTCGCGCGTCATGACCTCGTGCGATTTTACACGAATATTTTCAATGAGGTATTTCTGCCGATTATTGAGAAAAACGTACAGCTGCCAAATGCTTTCAAGTTCAATAGCTCCTAGATGATACGGCCTAGGGCCTTCAAATCACTTCTAAAATGTTCACAAACCACGGCCGCAAGATGAAGAGCCTATGCTTCGCGCGTCATGACCTCGTGCGATTTTACACGAATATTATCAAAGAGGTATTTCTGCCGATTATTGAGAAAAACGTACAGCTGGCAAATGCTTTCAAGATCAATGGCTCCTAGATGATAGGGCCTAGGGCCTTCAAACCACTTCTAAAATGTTCACAAACCACGGCCGCAAGACGAAGAGCCTATGCTTTGCGCGTCATGACCTCGTGCGATTTTACACGAATATTTTCAATGAGGTATTTCTGCTGATTATTGAGAAAAACGTACAGCTGCCAAATGCTTTCAAGTTCAATAGCTCCTAGATGATACGGCCTAGGGCCTTCAAAACACTTCTAAATTGTTCACAAACCACGGGCGCAAGACGCAGAGCCTATGTTTCGCGCGTCATGACCTCGTGCGATTTTACACGAATATTTTCAATGAGGTATTTCTGCCGATTATTGAGAAAAACGTACAGCTGCCAAATGCTTTCAAGTTCAATAGCTCCTAGATGATACGGCCTAGGGCCTTCAAAACACTTCTAAATTGTTCACAAACCACGGGCGCAAGACGCAGAGCCTATGTTTCGCGCGTCATGACCTCGTGCGATTTTAAATGAATATTTTCAATGAGGTATTTCTGCCGATTATTGAGAAAAACATACAGCTGGCAAATGCTTTCAAGATCAATAGCTCCTAGACGATAGGGCCTAGGGCCTTCAAACCACTTCTAAATTGTTGACAAACCACGGGCACAAGACGCGGGGCCAATGTTTCGCGCGTCATGACCTCGTGCGATTTTACACGAATATGTTCAATGAGGTATTTCTGCCGATTATTGAGAAAAACGTACAGCTGGCAAATGCTTTCAAGTTCAATTGCTCTTAGATGATAGGGCCTAGGGACTTCAAACCACTTCTTAATATTTCACAAACCACGGGCGCAAGACGCAGAGCCTATGCTTCGCGCGTCATGACCTCGTGCGATTTTACACGAATATTTTCAATGAGGAATTTCTGCGGATTATTGAGAAAAACATACAGCTGGCAAATGCTTTCAAGATCAATAGCTCCTAGATGATAGGGCCTAGGGCCTTCAAATCACTTCTAAATTGTTCACAAACCACGGGCACAAGACGCAGAGCCAATGTTTCGCGCGTCATGACCTCTTGCAATTTTACACAAATATTTTAATGAGGTATTTCTGCCGATTATTGAGAAAAACGTACAGCTGCCAAATGCTTTCAAGCTCAATAGCTCCTAGATGATACGGCCTAGGGCCTTCAAAACACTTCTGAAATGTTCACAAACCACGGCCGTAAGACGAAGAGCCTATGTTTCGCGGGTCATGACCTCGTGCGATTTTACACGAATATTTTCAATGAGGTATTTCTGCCGATTATTGAGAAAAACATACAGCTGGCAAATGCTTTCAAGATCAATAGCTCCTAGATGATAGGGCCTAGGGCCTTCAAATCACTTCTAAAATGTTCACAAACCACGGCCGCAAGATGAAGAGCCTATGCTTCGCGCGTCATGACCTCGTGCGATTTTACACGAATATTATCAAAGAGGTATTTCTGCCGATTGAGAAAAACGTACAGCTGGCAAATGCTTTCAAGATCAATGGCTCCTAGATGATAGGGCCTAGGGCCTTCAAACCACTTCTAAAATGTTCACAAACCACGGCCGCAAGACGAAGAGCCTATGCTTTGCGCGTCATGACCTCGTGCGATTTTACACGAATATTTTCAATGAGGTATTTCTGCCGATTATTGAGAAAAACGTACAGCTGGCAAATGCTGTCAAGATCAATGGCTCCTAGATGATAGGGCCTAATGCCTTCAAACCACTTCTAAAATGTTCACAAACCACGGCCGCAAGACGCAGAGCCTATGTTTCGCGCGTCATGACCTCGTGCGATTTTACATGAATATTTTCAATGAGGTATTTCTGCCGATTATTGAGAAAAACATACAGCTGGCAAATGCTTTCAAGATCAATAGCTCCTAGATGATAGGGCCTAGGGCCTTCAAACCACTTCTAAATTGTTCACAAACCACGGGCGCAAGACGCAGAGCCTATGTTTCGCGCGTCATGACCTCGTGCGATTTTACACGAATATTTTTAATAAGGTATTTCTGCCGATTATTGAGAAAAACATACAGCTGGCAAATGCTTTCAAGATCAATAGCTCCTAGATGATAGGGCCTAGGGCCTTCAAATCACTTCTAAAATGTTCACAAACCACGGCCGCAAGACGAAGAGCCTATGCTTTGCGCGTCATGACCTCGTGCGATTTTACACGAATATTTTCAATGAGGTATTTCTGCTGATTATTGAGAAAAACGTACAGCTGCCAAATGCTTTCAAGTTCAATAGCTCCTAGATGATACGACCTAGGGCCTTCAAAACACTTCTAAATTGTTCACAAACCACGGGCGCAAGACGCAGAGGCTATGTTTCACGCGTCATGACCTCGTGCGATTTTACATGAATATTTTCAATGAGGTATTTCTGCCGATTATTGAGAAAAACATACAGCTGGAAAATGCTTTCAAGATCAATAGCTCCTAGATGATAGGGCCTAGGGCCTTCAAACCACTTCTAAATTGTTGACAAACCACGGGCGCGAGACGCAGAGCCTATGCTTCGCGCGTCATGACCTCGTGCGATTTTACACGAATATTTTCAATGAGGAATTTCTGCGGATTATTGAGAAGAACATACAGCTGGCAAATGCTTTCAAGATCAATAGCTCCTAGATGATAGGGCCTAGGGCCTTCAAATCACTTCTAAATTGTTCACAAACCACGGGCACAAGACGCAGAGCCAATGTTTCGTGGGTCATGACCTCTTGCGATTTTACACAAATATTTTCAATGAGGTATTTCTGCCGATTATTGAGAAAAACGTACAGCTGCCAAATGCTTTCAAGCTCAATAGCTCCTAGATGATACGGCCTAGGGCCTTCAAAACACTTCTAAAATGTTCACAAACCACGGCCGCAAGACGAAGAGCCTATGTTTCGCGGGTCATGACCTCGTGCGATTTTACACGAATATTTTCAATGAGGTATTACTGCCGATTATTGAGAAAAACATACAGCTGGCAAATGCTTTCAAGATCAATAGCTCCTAGATGATAGGGCCTAGGGCCTTCAAATCACTTCTAAAATGTTCACAAACCACGGCCGCAAGACGAAGAGCCTATGCTTCGCGCGTCATGACCTCGTGCGATTTTACACGAATATTTTCAATGAGGTATTTCTGCGATTATTGAGAAAAACGTACAGCTGCCAAATGCTTTCAGGTTCAATAGCTCCTAGATGATACGGCCTAGGGCCTTCAAAACACTTCTAAATTGTTCACAAACCACGGGCGCAAGACGCAGAGCCTATGTTTCGCGCGTCATGACCTCGTGCGATTTTACATGAATATTTTCAATGAGGTATTTCTGCCGATTATTGAGAAAATCATACAGCTGGCAAATGCTTTCAAGATCAATAGCTCCTAGATGATAGGGCCTAGGGCCTTCAAACCACTTCTAAATTGTTGACAAACCACGGGCACAAGACGCGGGGCCAATGTTTCGCGCGTCATGACCTCGTGCGATTTTACACGAATATTTTCAATGAGGTATTTCTGCCGATTATTGAGAAAAACGTACAGCTGGCAAATGCTTTCAAGTTCAATTGCTCTTAGATGATAGGGCCTAGGGACTTCAAACCACTTCTAAATATTTCACAAACCACGGGCGCAAGACGCAGAGCCTATGCTTCGCGCGTCATGACCTCGTGCGATTTTACACAAATATTTTCAATGAGGAATTTCTGCGGATTATTGAGAAAAACAAACAGCTGGCAAATGCTTTCAAGATCAATAGCTCCTAGATGATAGGGCCTAGGGCCTTCAAATCACTTCTAAATTGTTCACAAACCACGGGCACAAGACGAAGAGCCAATGTTTCGCGCGTCATGACCTCTTGCGATTTTACCCAAATATTTTCAATGAGGAATTTCTGCCAATTATTGAGAAAAACGTACAGCTGCCAAATGCTTTCAAGCTCAATAGCTCCTAGATGATACGGCCTAGGGCCTTCAAAATACTTCTAAAATGTTCACAAACCACGGCCGCAAGACAAAGAGCCTATGTTTCGCGGGTCATGACCTCGTGCGATTTTACACGAATATTTTCAATGAGGTATTTCTGCCGATTATTGAGAAAAACATACAGCTGGCAAATGCTTTCAAGATCAATAGCTCCTAGATGATAGGGCCTAGGGCCTTCAAATCACTTCTAAAATGTTCACAAACCACGGCCGCAAGACGAAGAGCCTATGCTTCGCGCATCATGACCTCGTTCGATTTTACACAAATATTTTCAATGAGGAATTTCTGCCGATTATTGAGAAAAACATACAGCTGTCAAATGCTTTCAAGATCAATAGCTCCTAGATGATAGGGCCTAGGGCCTTCAAATCACTTCTAAAATGTTCACAAACCACGGCCGCAAGACGAAGAGCATATGCTTCGCGCGTCATGACCTCGTGCGATTTTACACGAATATTTTCAAAGAGGTATTTCTGCGGATTATTGAGAAAAACATACAGCTGGCAAATGCTTTCAAGATCAATAGCTCCTAGATGATAGGGCCTAGGGCCTTCAAACCACTTCTAAATTGTTGACAAACCACGGCCGCAAGACGAAGAGCCTATGCTTCGCGCGTCATGACCTCGTGCGATTTTACACGAATATTGTCAAAGAGGCATTTCTGCGGATTATTGATAAAAACGTACAGCTGGCAAATGCTTTCAAGATCAATAGCTCCTAGATGATAGGGCCTAGGGCCTTCAAACCACTTCTAAAATGTTCACAAACCACGGCCGCAAGACGAAGAGCCTATGCTTCGCGCGTCATGACCTCGTGCGATTTTACACAAATATTTTCAATGAGGGATTTCTGCCGATTATTGAGAAAAACGTACAGCTGCCAAATGCTTTCAAGTTCAAAAGCTCCTAGATGATACGGCCTAGGGCCTTCAAAACACTTCTAAATTGTTCACAAACCACGGGTGCAAGACGCAGAGCCTATGCTTCGCGCGTCATGACTTCGTTCGATTTTACACAAATATTTTCAATGAGGTATATCCGCGGATTTTTGAGAAAAACATACAGCTGGAAAATGCTTTCAAGATCAATAGCTCCTAGATGATAGGGCCTAGGGCCTTCAAACCACTTCTAAAATGTTCACAAACCACGGCCGCAAGACGAAGAGCCTATGCTTCGCGCGTCATGACCTCGTGCGATTTTACACGAATATATTCAATGAGGTATTTCTGCCGATTATTGAGAAAAACGTGCAGCTGCCAAATGCTTTCAAGTTCAATAGCTCCTAGATGAAAGGGCCTAGGGCCTTCAAAACACTTCTAAAGTGTTCACAAACCACGGGCGCAAGACACAGAGCCTATGTTTCGCGCGTCATGACCTCGTGCGATTTTACATGAATATTTTCAGTGAGGTATTTCTGCCGATTATTGAGAAAAACATACAGCTGGCAAATGCTTTCAAGATCAATAGCTCCTAGATGATAGGGCCTAGGGCCTTCAAATCACTTTTAAATTGTTGATAAACCACGGGCACAAGACGCAGAGCCAATGTTTCGCGCGTCATGACCTCGTGCGATTTTACACGAATATATTCAATGAGGTATTTCTGCCGATTATTGAGAAAAACATACAGCTGGCAAATGCTTTCATGATCAATTGCTCCTAGATGATAGGGCCTAGGGCCTTCAAATCACTTCTAAAATGTTCACAAACCACGGCCGCAAGACGAAGAGCCTATGCTTCGCGCGTCATGACCTTGTGCAATTTTACACGAATATTTTCAAAGAGGTATTTCTGCCGATTATTGAGAAAAACATACAGCTGGCAAATGCTTTCAAGATCAATAGCTCCTAGATGATAGGGCCTAGGGCCTTCAAACCACTTCTAAAATGTTCACAAACCACGGCCGCAAGACGAAGAACCTATGCTTCGCGCGTTATGACCTCGTGCGATTTTACACGAATATTTTCAATGAGGTATTTCTGCCGATTATAGAGAAAAACGTGCAGCTGCCAAATGCTTTCAAGATCAATAGCTCCTAGATGATAGGGCCTAGGGCCTTCAAATCACTTCTAAAATGTTCACAAACCACGGCCGCAAGACGAAGAGCCTATGCTTCGCGCGTCATGACCTTGTGCAATTTTACACGAATATTTTCAAAGAGGTATTTCTGCCGATTATTGAGAAAAACATACAGCTGGCAAATGCTTTCAAGATCAATAGCTCCTAGATGATAGGGCCTAGGGCCTTCAAACCACTTCTAAAATGTTCACAAACCACGGCCGCAAGACGAAGAGCCTATGCTTCGCGCGTCATGACCTTGTGCGATTTTACACGAATATTTTCAATGAGGTATTTCTGCCGATTATTGAGAAAAACGTACAGCTGGCAGATGCTTTCAAGTTCAATTGCTCCTAGATGTTAGGGCCAAGGCCCTTCAAACCACTTCGAAATATTTCAAAAACAAGGGGCGCAAGACGGAGAGCCTATGCTTCACGCGTCATGACCTCGTGCGATTTTACACGAATATTTTCAATGAGGTATTTCTGCCGATTATTGAGAAAAACATACAGCTGGCAAATGCTTTCAAGATCAATAGCTCCTAGATGATAGGGCCTAGGGCCTTCAAATCACTTCTAAATTGTTCACAAACCACGGGCACAAGACGCAGAGCCAATGTTTCGCGCGTCATGACCTCGCGCGTCATGACCTCGTGCGATTTGACAAGAATATTTTCAATGAGGAATTTCTGCGGATTATTGAAAAAAACATATAGCTGGCAAATATTTTCAAGTTCAATAGCTCCTAGATGATACGGCCTAGGGCCTTCAAAACACTTCTAAATTGTTCACAAACCACGGGCGCAAGACGCAGAGCCTATAATTCGCGCGTCATGACCTCGTGCGATTTTACATGAATATTATCAATGAGGTATTTCTGCCGATTATTGAGAAAAACATACAGCTGGCAAATGCTTTCAAGTTCAATTGCTCTTAGATGATAGGGCCAAGGGCCTTCAAACCACTTCTAAATATTTCACAAACCACGGCCGCAAGACGAAGAGCATATGCTTCGCGCGTCATGACCTCGTGCGATTTTACACAAATATTTTCCAAGAGGTATGTCTGCGGATTATTGAAAAAAACGTACAGCTGGCAAATGCTTTCAAGATCAATAGCTCCTAGATTATAGGGCCTAGGGATTTCAAACCACTTCTAAAATGTTCACAAACCACGGCGGCAAGACGAAGAGCCTATGCTTCGTGCGTCATGACCTCGTGCGATTTTACACGAATATTGTGAATGAGGTATTTCTGCCGATTATTGAGAAAAACGTACAGCTGCCAAATGCTTTCAAGTTCAATAGCTCCTAGATGATACGGCCTAGGGCCTTCAAAACACTTCTAAATTGTTCACAAACCATGGGCGCAAGACGCAGAGCCTATGTTTCGCGCGTCATGACCTCGTGCGATTTTACACGAATATTTTCAATGAGGAATTTCTGCGGATTTTTGAGAAAAACATACAGCTGACAAATGCTTTCAAGATCAATACCTCCTAGATGATAGGGCCTAGGGCCTTCAAACCACTTCTAAAATGTTCACAAACCACGGCCGCAAGACGAAGAGCCTATGCTTCGCGCGTCATGACCTCGTGCGATTTTACATGAATATTATCAATGAGGTATTTCTGCCGATTATTGAGAAAAACATACAGCTGGCAAATGCTTTCAAGTTCAATTGCTCTTAGATGTTAGGGCCTAGGGCCTTCAAACCACTTCTAAATATTTCACAAACCACGGGCGCAAGACGCAGAGCCTATGTTTCGCGCGGCATGACCTCGTGCGATTTTACACGAATATTATCAAAGAGGTATTTCTGCCGATTATTGAGAACAACGTACAGCTGGCAAATGCTTTCAAGTTCAATAGCTCTTAGATGATAGGGCCTAGGGCCTTCAAACCACTTCTAAAATGTTCAAGATCAAGTTCAAATAGCTCCTAGATGATACGGCCTAGGGCCTTCAAAACACTTCTAAATTGTTCACAAACCACGGGCGCAAGATGCAGAGCCTATGTTTCGCGCGTCATGACCTCGTACGATGTTACATGAATATTTTCAATGAGGTATTTCTGCCGATTATTGAGAAAAACATACAGCTGGCAAATGATTTCAAGTTCAATTGCTCCTAGATGTTAGGGCCTAGGGCCTTCAAACCACTTCTAAATATGTCACAAACCACGGGCGCAAGACGCAGAGCCTATGCTTCACGCGTCATGACCTCATGCGATTTTACACGAATATTTTCAATGAGGTATTTCTGCCGATTATTGAGAAAAACATACAGCTGGCAAATGCTTTCAAGTTCAATAGCTCCTAGATGATACGGCCTAGGGCCTTCAAAACACTTCTAAATTGTTCACAAACCACGGGCACAAGATGCAGAGCCTATGTTTCGCGTGTCATGACCTTGTGCGATTTTACATGAATATTTTCAATGAGGTATTTCTGCCGATTATAGAGAAAAACATACAGCTGGCAAATGCTTTCAAGATCAATAGCTCCTAGATGATAGGGCCTAGGGCCTTCAAAACACTTCTAAATTGTTGACAAACCACGGGCACAAGACGCAGAGCCAATGTTTCGCGCGTCATGACCTTGTGCGATTTTACACAAATATTTTCAAAGAGGTATTTCTGTGGATTATTGAGAAAAACATACAGCTGGCAAATGCTTTCAAGTTCAATTGCTCTTAGATGTTAGGGCCTAGGGACTTCAAACCACTTCTAAATATTTCACAAACCACGGGCGCAAGACGCAGAGCCTATGCTTCGCGCGTCATGACCTCGTGCGATTTTACACGAATATTTTCAATGAGGAATTTCTGCGGATTATTGAAAAAAACATATAGCTGGCAAATATTTTCAAGTTCAATAGCTCCTAGATGATACGACCTAGGGCCTTCAAAACACTTCTAAATTGTTCACAAACCACGGGCGCAAGACGCAGAGCCTATAATTCGCGCGTCATGACCTCGTGCGATTTTACACAAATATTTTCAATGAGGTATTTCTGCCGATTATTGAGAAAAACGTACAGCTGGCAAATGCCTTCAAGTTCAATTGCTCCTAGATGTTAGGGCCTAGGGCCTTCAAAACACTTCTAAATGGTTCACAAACCACGGGCGCAAGACGCAGAGCCTATGAATAGCGCGTCATGACCTCGTGCGATTTTACATGAATATTATCAATGAGGTATTTCTGCCGATTATTGAGAAAAACATACAGCTGGCAAATGCTTTCAAGTTCAATTGCTCTTAGATGATAGGGCCTAGGGCCTTCAAACCACTTCTAAATATTTCACAAACCACGGCCGCAAGACGAAAAGCCTATGCTTCGCGCGTCATGACCTCGTGCAATTTTACACAAATATTTTCCAAGAGGTATTTCTGCCGATTGTTGAGAAAAACATACAGCTAGCAAATGCTTTCAAGATCAAAAGCTCCAAGATGATAGGGCATAGGGCCTTCAAATCACTTCTAAATTGTTCACAAACCATGGGCGCAAGACGCAGAGCAAATGTTTCGCGCGTCATGACCTCGTACGATTTTACACGAATAATTTCAATGAGGTATATCTGCGGATTATTGAGAAAAACATACAGCTGGCAAATGCTTTCAAGATCAATAGCTCCTAGATGATAGGGCCTAGGGCCTTCAAACCACTTCTAAAATGTTCACAAACCACGCGCGAAAGACGCAGAGCCTATGCTTCGCGCGTCATGACCTCGTTCGATTTTACACAAATATTTTCAATGAGGTATTTCTGCCGATTATTGAGAAAAACGTACAGCTGGCAAATGCTTTCAAGTTCATTAGCTCCTAGACGATAGGGCCTAGGGCCTTCAAACCACTTCTAAATTCTACACAAACCACGGGCGCAAGACGCAGAGCCTATGTTTCGCGCGTCATGACCTCGTGCGATTTTACACAAATATTTTCAATGAGGTATTTCTGCCGATTATTGAGAAAAACGTACAGCTGGCAAATGCTTTAAAGTTCAATAGCTCCTAGATGATAGGGCCTAGGGTCTACAAACCACTTCTAAATTGTTCACAAACCACGGGCGCAAGACGCAGAGCCTATGCTTCGCGCGTCATGACCTCGTGCGATTTTACACGAATATTTTCAATGAGGTATTTCTGCCGATTATTGAGAAAAACATACAGCTGGCAAATGCTTTCAAGTTCAATAGCTCCTAGATGTTAGGGCCTAGGGCCTTCAAACCACTTCTAAATATTTCACAAACCACGGGCGCAAGACGCAGAGCCTATGTTTCGCGCGTCATGACCTCGTGCGATTTTACACGAATATTTTCAATGAGGTATTTCTGAAGATTATTGAGAAAAACATGCAGCTGGCAAATGCTTTCAAGATCAATAGATCCTAGATGATAGGGCATAGGGCCTTCAAATCACTTCTAAAATGTTCACAAACCACGGCCGCAAGACGAAGAGCCTATGCTTCGCGCGTCATGACCTCGTGCGATTTTACACGAATATTTTCAAAGAGGTATATCTGCCGATTATTGAGAAAAACGTACAGCTGGCAAATGCTTTCAAGATCAATAGCTCCTAGATGATAGGGCCTAGGGCCTTCAAACCACTTCTAAAATGTTCACAAACCACGGCCGCAAGACGAAGAGCCTATGCTTTGCGCGTCATGACCTCATGCGATTTTACACAAATATTTTCAATGAGGTATTTCTGCCGATTATTGAGAAAAACGTACAGCTGCCAAATGCTTTCAAGTTCAACAGCTCCTAGATGATAGGGTCTAGGGCCTTCAAAACACTTCTAAATTGTTCACAAACCACGGGCGCAAGACGCAGAGCCTATGCTTCGCGCGTCATGACCTCGTGCGATTTTACACGAATATTTTCAATGAGGTATTTCTGCCGATTATTGAGACAAACGTACAGCTGGCAAATGCTTTCAAGATCAATAGCTCCTAGATGATAGGGCCTAGGGCCTTCAAACCACTTCTAAAATGTTCACAAACCACGGCGGCAAGACGAAGAGCCTATGCTTCGTGCGTCATGACCTCGTGCGATTTTACACGAATATTTTCAATGAGGTATTTCTGCCGATTATTGAGAAAAACATACAGCTGGCAAATGCTTTCAAGTTCAATTGCTCCTAGATGTTAGGGCCTAGGGCCTTCAAACCACTTCTAAAATGTTCACAAACCACGCGCGAAAGACGCAGAGCCTATACTTCGCGCGTCATGACCTCGTTCGATTTTACACAAATATTTTCAATGAGGTATTTCTGCCGATTATTGAGAAAAACGTACAGCTGGCAAATGCTTTCAAGTTCATTAGCTCCTAGACGATAGGGCCTAGGGCCTTCAAACCACTTCTAAATTCTACACAAACCACGGGCGCAAGACGCAGAGCCTATGTTTCGCGCGTCATGACCTCGTGCGATTTTACACAAATATTTTCAATGAGGTATTTCTGCCGATTATTGAGAAAAACGTACAGCTGGCAAATGCATTAAAGTTCAATAGCTCCTAGATGATAGGGCCTAGGGTCTACAAACCACTTCTAAATTGTTCACAAACCACGGGCGCAAGACGCAGAGCCTATGCTTCGCGCGTCATGACCTCGTGCGATTTTACACGAATATTTTCAATGAGGTATTTCTGCCGATTATTGAGAAAAACATACAGCTGGCAAATGCTTTCAAGTTCAATAGCTCCTAGATGTTAGGGCCTAGGGCCTTCAAACCACTTCTAAATATTTCACAAACCATGGGCACAAGACGCAGACCCTATGTTTCACGCGTCATGACCTCGTGCGATTTTACACGAATATTTTCAATGAGGTATTTCTGAAGATTATTGAGAAAAACATGCAGCTGGCAAATGCTTTCAAGATCAATAGATCCTAGATGATAGGGCCTAGGGCCTTCAAATCACTTCTAAAATGTTCACAAACCACGGCCGCAAGACGAAGAGCCTATGCTTCGCGCGTCATGACCTCGTGCGATTTTACACGAATATTTTCAAAGAGGTATTTCTGCCGATTATTGAGAAAAACGTACAGCTGGCAAATGCTTTCAAGATCAATAGCTCCTAGATGATACGGCCTAGGCCCTTCAAAACACTTCTAAATTGTTCACAAACCATGGGCGCAAGACGCAGAGCCTATGTTTCGCGCGTCATGACCTCGTGCGATTTTACACGAATATTATCAATGAGGTATTTCTGCCGATTATAAAGAAAAACATACAGCTGGCAAATGCTTTCAAGTTCAACAGCTCCTAGATGATAGGGTCTAGGGCCTTCAAAACACTGCTAAATTGTTCACAAACCACGGGCGCAAGACGCAGAGCCTATGCTTCGCGCGTCATGACCTCGTGCGATTTTACACGAATATTTTCAATGAGGTATTTCTGCCGATTATTGAGAAAAACGTACAGCTGGCAAATGCTTTCAAGATCAATAGCTCCTAGATGATAGGGCCTAGGGCCTTCAAACCACTTCTAAAATGTTCACAAACCACGGCGGCAAGACGAAGAGCCTATGCTTCGTGCCTCATGACCTCGTGCGATTTTACACGAATATTTTCAATGAGGTATTTCTGCCGATTATTGAGAAAAACATACAGCTGGCAAATGCTTTCAAGTTCAATTGCTCCTAGATGTTAGGGCCTAGGGCCTTCAAACGACTTCTAAATATTTCACAAACCACGGGCGCAAGACGCAGAGCCTATGCTTCGCGCATCATGACGTCGTGCGATTTTACACGAATATTTTCAAAGAGGTATTTCTGCAGATTATTGAGAAAAACGTACAGCTGGCAAATGCTTTCAAGATCAATAGCTCCTAAATGATAGGGCCTAGGGCCTTCAAACCACTTCAAAAATGTTCACAAACCACGGCGGCAAGACGAAGAGCCTATGCTTCGTGCGTCATGACCTCGTGCGATTTTACACGAATATTTTCAATGAGGTATTTCTGCCGATTATTGAGAAAAACATACAGCTGGCAAATGCTTTCAAGATCAATAGCTCCTAGATGATAGGGCCTAGGGCCTTCAAACCACTTCTAAATTGTTGACAAACCACGGGCACAAGACGCGGGGCCAATGTTTCGCGCGTCATGACCTCGTGCGATTTTACACGAATATTTTCAATGAGGTATTTCTGCGGATTATTGAGAAAAACGTACAGCTGCCAAATGCTGTCAAGTTCAATAGCTCCTAGATGATACGGCCTAAGGCCTTCAAAACACTTCTAAATTGTTCACAAACCACGGCCGCAAGACGAAGAGCCTGTGCTTTGCGCGTCATGACCTCGTGCGATTTTACACGAATATTTTCAATGAGGTATTTCAGCCGATTATAGAGAAAAAGGTACAGCTGGCAAATGCTTTCAAGTTCAATAGCTCCTAGATGATACGGCCTAGGGCCTTCAAAACACTTCTAAAATGTTCACAAACCACGGGCGCAAGACGCAGAGCCTATGCTTCGCGCGTCATGACCTCGTGCGATTTTACACGAATATTTTCAATGAGGTATTTCTGCCGATTATTGAGAAAAACGTACAGCTGGCAAATGCTTTCAAGCTCAATAGCTCCTAGATGATAGGGTCTAGGGCCTTCAAATCACTTCTAAATTGTTCACAAACCACGGGCACAAGACGCAGAGCCAATGTTTCGCGCATCATGACCTCGTGCGATTTTACACGAATATTTTCAAAGAGGTATTTCTGCCGATTATTGAGAAAAACGTACAGCTGGCAAATGCTTTCAAGATCAATAGCTCCTTGATGATAGGGCCTAGGGCCTTCAAACCACTTCTAAAATGTTCACAAACCACGGCGGCAAGACGAAGAGCCTATGCTTCGCGCGTCATGACCTCGTGCGATTTTACACGAATATTTTCAATGAGGTATTTCTGCCGATTATTGAGAAAAACGTACAGCTGCCAAATGCTTTCAAGTTCAATAGCTCCTAGATGATACGGCCTAGGGCCTTCAAAACACTTCTAAATTGTTTACCAACCACGGGCGCAAGACGCAGAGCCTATGTTTCGCGCGTCATGACCTCGTGCGATTTTACAAGAATATTTTCAATGAGGTATTTCTGCCGATTATTGAGAAAAACATACAGCTGGCAAATGCTTTCAAAATCAATAGCTCCTAGATGATAGGGCCTAGGGCCTTCAAACCACTTCTAAAATGTTCACAAACCACGGGCGCAAGACGCAGAGCATATGCTTCGTGCGTCATGCCCTCGTGCAATTATACACGAATATTTTCAATGAGGTATTTCTGCCGATTATTGAGACAAACATACAGCTGGCAAATGCTTTCAAGTTCAATAGCTCCTAGATGATAGGGCCTAGGGCCTTCAAACCACTTCTAAAATGTTCACAAACCACGGGCGCAAGAAGCAGACCCTATGCTTCGCGCGTTATGACCTCGTGCGATTTTACACGAATATTTTCAGTGAGGTATTGCTGCCGATTATTGAGAAAAACGTACAGCTGGCAAATGCTTTCAGGTTCAATTGCTCTTAGATGTTAGGGCCTAGGGACTTCAAACCACTTCTAAATATTTCACAAACCACGGGCGCAAGACGCAGAGCCTATGTTTCGCGCGTCATGACCTCGTGCGATTTTACACGAATATTTTCAATGAGGTATTTCTGCGGATTATTGAGAAAAACATACAGCTTGCAAATGCTTTCAAGATCAATAGGTCCTAGATGATAGGGCCTAGGGCCTTCAAACCACTTCTAAAATGTTCACAATCCACGGCCGCAAGACGAAGAGCCTATGTTTCGCGCGTCATGACCTCGTGCGATTTTACACGAATATTTTCAATGAGGTATTTCTGCGGATTATTGAGAAAAACATACAGCTGGCAAATGCTTTCAAGATCAATAGGTCCTAGATGATAGGGCCTAGGGCCTTCAAACCACTTCTAAAATGTTCACAATCCACGGCCGCAAGATGAAGAGCCTATGCTTCGCGCGTCATGACCTCGTGCGATTTTACATGAATATATTCAATGAGGTATTTCTGCGGATTATTGAGAAAAACATATAGCTGGCAAATACTTTCAAGATCAATATCTCCTAGATGATCAGGCCTAGGGCCTTCAAATCACTTCTAAATTGTTCACAAACCACGGGCACAAGACGCAGAGCCAATGTTTCGCGCGTCATGACCTCGTGCGATTTTACACGAATATTTTCAATGAGGTATTTCTGCCGATTATTGAGAAAAACATACAGCTGGCAAATGCTTTCAAGTTCAATTGCTCCTAGATGATAGGGCCTAGGGCCTTCAAATCACTTCTAAATTGTTCACAAACCACGGGCACAAGACGCAGAGCCAATGTTTCGCGCGTCATGACCTCGTGCGATTTTACACGAATATTTTCAATGAGGTATTTCTGCCGATTATTCAGGAAAAACATACAGCTGGCAAATGCTTTCAAGTTCAATAGCTCCTAGATGTTAGGGCCTAGGGCCTTCAAACCACTTCTAAATATTTCACAAACCACGGGCACAAGACGCAGAGCCTATGTTTCACGCGTCATGACCTCGTGCGATTTTACACGAATATTTTCAATGAGGTATTTCTGAAGATTATTGAGAAAAACATGCAGCTGGCAAATGCTTTCAAGATCAATAGATCCAAGATGATAGGGCCTAGGGCCTTCAAATCACTTCTAAAATGTTCACAAACCACGGCCGCAAGACGAAGAGCCTATGCTTCGCGCGTCATGACCTCGTGCGATTTTACACGAATATTTTCAAAGAGGTATTTCTGCCGATTATTGAGAAAAACGTACAGCTGGCAAATGCTTTCAAGATCAATAGCTCCTAGATGATACGGCCTAGGCCCTTCAAAACACTTCTAAATTGTTCACAAACCATGGGCGCAAGACGCAGAGCCTATGTTTCGCGCGTCATGACCTCGTGCGATTTTACACGAATATTATCAATGAGGTATTTCTGCGGATTATTGAGAAAAACATACAGCTGGCAAATGCTTTCAAGTTCAACAGCTCCTAGATGATAGGGTCTAGGGCCTTCAAAACACTTCTAAATTGTTCACAAACCACGGGCGCAAGACGCAGAGCCTATGCTTCGCGCGTCATGACCTCGTGCGATTTTACACGAATATTTTCAATGAGGTATTTCTGCCGATTATTGAGAAAAACGTACAGCTGGCAAATGCTTTCAAGATCAATAGCTCCTAGATGATAGGGCCTAGGGCCTTCAAACCACTTCTAAAATGTTCACAAACCACGGCGGCAAGACGAAGAGCCTATGCTTCGTGCGTCATGACCTCGTGCGATTTTACACGAATATTTTCAATGAGGTATTTCTGCCGATTATTGAGAAAAACATACAGCTGGCAAATGCTTTCAAGTTCAATTGCTCCTAGATGTTAGGGCCTAGGGCCTTCAAACGACTTCTAAATATTTCACAAACCACGGGCGCAAGACGCAGAGCCTATGCTTCGCGCGTCATGACGTCGTGCGATTTTACACGAATATTTTCAAAGAGGTATTTCTGCAGATTATTGAGAAAAACGTACAGCTGGCAAATGCTTTCAAGATCAATAGCTCCTAAATGATAGGGCCTAGGGCCTTCAAACCACTTCAAAAATGTTCACAAACCACGGCGGCAAGACGAAGAGCCTATGCTTCGTGCGTCATGACCTCGTGCGATTTTACACGAATATTTTCAATGAGGTATTTCTGCCGATTATTGAGAAAAACATACAGCTGGCAAATGCTTTCAAGATCAATAGCTCCTAGATGATAGGGCCTAGGGCCTTCAAACCACTTCTAAATTGTTGACAAACCACGGGCACAAGACGCGGGGCCAATGTTTCGCGCGTCATGACCTCGTGCGATTTTACACGAATATTTTCAATGAGGTATTTCTGCGGATTATTGAGAAAAACGTACAGCTGCCAAATGCTGTCAAGTTCAATAGCTCCTAGATGATACGGCCTAGGGCCTTCAAAACACTTCTAAATTGTTCACAAACCACGGCCGCAAGACGAAGAGCCTGTGCTTTGCGCGTCATGACCTCGTGCGATTTTACACGAATATTTTCTATGAGGTATTTCTGCCGATTATAGAGAAAAAGGTACAGCTGGCAAATGCTTTCAAGTTCAATAGCTCCTAGATGATACGGCCTAGGGCCTTCAAAACACTTCTAAAATGTTCACAAACCACGGGCGCAAGACGCAGAGCCTATGCTTCGCGCGTCATGACCTCGTGCGATTTTACACGAATATTTTCAATGAGGTATTTCTGCCGATTATTGAGAAAAACATACAGCTGGCAAATGCTTTCAAGATCAATAGCTCCTAGATGATAGGGCCTAGGGCCTTCAAATCACTTCTAAATGGTTGACAAACCACGGGCACAAGAGGCAGAGCCAATGTTTCGCGTGTCATGACCTCGTGCGATTTTACACGAATATTTTCAATGAGGTATTTCTGCCGATTATTGAGAAAAACGTACAGCTGGAAAATGCTTTCAAGTTCAATTGCTCGTAGATGTCAGGGCCTAGGGCCTTCAAACCACTTCTAAATATTTCACAAACCACGGGCGCAAGACGCAGAGCATATGCTTCGCGCGTCATGACCTCGTGCGATTTTACACGAATATTTTCAATGAGGTATTTCTGCCGATTATTGAGAAAAACGTACAGCTGCCAAATGCTTTCAAGCTCAATAGCTCCTAGATGATAGGGTCTAGGGCCTTCAAATCACTTCTAAATTGTTCACAAACCACGGGCACAAGACGCAGAGCCAATGTTTCGCGCATCATGACCTCGTGCGATTTTACACGAATATTTTCAATGAGGTATTTCTGCCGATTATTGAGAAAAACGTACAGCTGCCAAATGCTTTCAAGCTCAATAGCTCCTAGATGATACGGCCTAGGGCCTTCAAAACACTTCTAAAATATTCACAAACCACGGCCGCAAGACGAAGAGCCTATGCTTCGCGCGTCATGACCTCGTGCGATTTTACACGAATATTTTCAAAGAGGTATTTCTGCCGATTATTGAGAAAAACGTACAGCTGGCAAATGCTTTCAAGATCAATAGCTCCTTGATGATAGGGCCTAGGGCCTTCAAACCACTTCTAAAATGTTCACAAACCACGGCGGCAAGACGAAGAGCCTATGGTTCGTGCGTCATGACCTCGTGCGATTTTACACGAATATTTTCAATGAGGTATTTCTGCCGAATATTGAGAAAAACGTACAGCTGCCAAATGCTTTCAAGTTCAATAGCTCCTAGATGATACGGCCTAGGGCCTTCAAAACACTTCTAAATTGTTTACCAACCACGGGCACAAGACGCAGAGCCTATGTTTCGCGCGTCATGACCTCGTGCGATTTTACAAGAATATTTTCAATGAGGTATTTCTGCCGATTATTGAGAAAAACATACAGCTGGCAAATGCTTTCAAGATCAATAGCTCCTAGATGATAGGGCCTAGGGCCTTCAAACCACTTCTGAAATGTTCACAAACCACGGGCGCAAGACGCAGAGCATATGCTTCGTGCGTCATGCCCTCGTGCAATTTTACACGAATATTTTCAATGAGGTATTTCTGCCGATTATTGAGACAAACATACAGCTGGCAAATGCTTTCAAGTTCAATAGCTCCTAGATGATAGGGCCTAGGGCCTTCAAACCACTTCTAAAATGTTCACAAACCACGGGCGCAAGAAGCAGACCCTATGCTTCGCGCGTTATGACCTCGTGCGATTTTACACGAATATTTTCAGTGAGGTATTGCTGCCGATTATTGAGAAAAACGTACAGCTGGCAAATGCTTTCAGGTTCAATTGCTCTTAGATGTTAGGGCCTAGGGACTTCAAACCACTTCTAAATATTTCACAAACCACGGGCGCAAGACGCAGAGCCTATGCTTCGCGCGTCATGACCTCGTGCGATTTTACACAAATATTTTCAATGAGGTATTTCTGCCGATTATTGAGAAAAACATACAGCTGGCAAATGCTTTCAAGTTCAATTGCTCCTAGATGTTAGGGCCTAGGGCCTTCAAACGACTTCTAAATATTTCACAAACCACGGGCGCAAGACGCAGAGCCTATGCTTCGCGCGTCATGACGTCGTGCGATTTTACACGAATATTTTCAAAGAGGTATTTCTGCAGATTATTGAGAAAAACGTACAGCTGGCAAATGCTTTCAAGATCAATAGCTCCTAAATGATAGGGCCTAGGGCCTTCAAACCACTTCAAAAATGTTCACAAACCACGGCGGCAAGACGAAGAGCCTATGCTTCGTGCGTCATGACCTCGTGCGATTTTACACGAATATTTTCAATGAGGTATTTCTGCCGATTATTGAGAAAAACATACAGCTGGCAAATGCTTTCAAGATCAATAGCTCCTAGATGATAGGGCCTAGGGCCTTCAAACCACTTCTAAATTGTTGACAAACCACGGGCACAAGACGCGGGGCCAATGTTTCGCGCGTCATGACCTCGTGCGATTTTACACGAATATTTTCAATGAGGTATTTCTGCGGATTATTGAGAAAAACGTACAGCTGCCAAATGCTGTCAAGTTCAATAGCTCCTAGATGATACGGCCTAGGGCCTTCAAAACACTTCTAAATTGTTCACAAACCACGGCCGCAAGACGAAGAGCCTGTGCTTTGCGCGTCATGACCTCGTGCGATTTTACACGAATATTTTCTATGAGGTATTTCTGCCGATTATAGAGAAAAAGGTACAGCTGGCAAATGCTTTCAAGTTCAATAGCTCCTAGATGATACGGCCTAGGGCCTTCAAAACACTTCTAAAATGTTCACAAACCACGGGCGCAAGACGCAGAGCCTATGCTTCGCGCGTCATGACCTCGTGCGATTTTACACGAATATTTTCAATGAGGTATTTCTGCCGATTATTGAGAAAAACATACAGCTGGCAAATGCTTTCAAGATCAATAGCTCCTAGATGATAGGGCCTAGGGCCTTCAAATCACTTCTAAATTGTTGACAAACCACGGGCACAAGAGGCAGAGCCAATGTTTCGCGTGTCATGACCTCGTGCGATTTTACACGAATATTTTCAATGAGGTATTTCTGCCGATTATTGAGAAAAACGTACAGCTGGAAAATGCTTTCAAGTTCAATTGCTCGTAGATGTCAGGGCCTAGGGCCTTCAAACCACTTCTAAATATTTCACAAACCACGGGCGCAAGACGCAGAGCATATGCTTCGCGCGTCATGACCTCGTGCGATTTTACACGAATATTTTCAATGAGGTATTTCTGCCGATTATTGAGAAAAACGTACAGCTGGCAAATGCTTTCAAGCTCAATAGCTCCTAGATGATAGGGTCTAGGGCCTTCAAATCACTTCTAAATTGTTCACAAACCACGGGCACAAGACGCAGAGCCAATGTTTCGCGCATCATGACCTCGTGCGATTTTACACGAATATTTTCAATGAGGTATTTCTGCCGATTATTGAGAAAAACGTACAGCTGCCAAATGCTTTCAAGCTCAATAGCTCCTAGATGATACGGCCTAGGGCCTTCAAAACACTTCTAAAATATTCACAAACCACGGCCGCAAGACGAAGAGCCTATGCTTCGCGCGTCATGACCTCGTGCGATTTTACACAAATATTTTCAAAGAGGTATTTCTGCCGATTATTGAGAAAAACGTACAGCTGGCAAATGCTTTCAAGATCAATAGCTCCTTGATGATAGGGCCTAGGGCCTTCAAACCACTTCTAAAATGTTCACAAACCACGGCGGCAAGACGAAGAGCCTATGCTTCGCGCGTCATGACCTCGTGCGATTTTACACGAATATTTTCAATGAGGTATTTCTGCCGAATATTGAGAAAAACGTACAGCTGCCAAATGCTTTCAAGTTCAATAGCTCCTAGATGATACGGCCTAGGGCCTTCAAAACACTTCTAAATTGTTTACCAACCACGGGCGCAAGACGCAGAGCCTATGTTTCGCGCGTCATGACCTTGTGCGATTTTACAAGAATATTTTCAATGAGGTATTTCTGCCGATTATTGAGAAAAACATACAGCTGGCAAATGCTTTCAAGATCAATAGCTCCTAGATGATAGGGCCTAGGGCCTTCAAACCACTTCTGAAATGTTCACAAACCACGGGCGCAAGACGCAGAGCATATGCTTCGTGCGTCATGCCCTCGTGCAATTTTACACGAATATTTTCAATGAGGTATTTCTGCCGATTATTGAGACAAACATACAGCTGGCAAATGCTTTCAAGTTCAATAGCTCCTAGATGATAGGGCCTAGGGCCTTCAAACCACTTCTAAAATGTTCACAAACCACGGGCGCAAGAAGCAGACCCTATGCTTCGCGCGTTATGACCTCGTGCGATTTTACACGAATATTTTCAGTGAGGTATTGCTGCCGATTATTGAGAAAAACGTACAGCTGGCAAATGCTTTCAGGTTCAATTGCTCTTAGATGTTAGAGCCTAGGGACTTCAAACCACTTCTAAATATTTCACAAACCACGGGCGCAAGACGCAGAGCCTATGCTTCGCGCGTCATGACCTCGTGCGATTTTACACGAATATTTTCAATGAGGTATTTCTGCCGATTATTGAGAAAAACATATAGCTGGCAAATACTTTCAAGTTCAATAGCTCCTAGATGATACGGCCTAGGGCCTTCAAAACACTTCTAAATTGTTCACAAACCACGGGCGCAAGACGCAGAGCCTATGTTTCGCGCGTCATGACCTCGTGCGATTTTACACGAATATTTTCAATGAGGTATTTCTGCGGATTATTGAGAAAAACATACAGCTGGCAAATGCTTTCAAGATCAATAGGTCCTAGATGATAGGGCCTAGGGCCTTCAAACCACTTCTAAAATGTTCACAATCCACGGCCGCAAGACGAAGAGCCTATGTTTCGCGCGTCATGACCTCGTGCGATTTTACACGAATATTTTCAATGAGGTATTTCTGCGGATTATTGAGAAAAACATACAGCTGGCAAATGCTTTCAAGATCAATAGGTCCTAGATGATATGGCCTAGGGCCTTCAAACCACTTCTAAAATGTTCACAATCCACGGCCGCAAGACGAAGAGCCTATGCTTCGCGCGTCATGACCTCGTGCGATTTTACATGAATATATTCAATGAGGTATTTCTGCGGATTATTGAGAAAAACATATAGCTGGCAAATACTTTCAAGATCAATATCTCCTAGATGATCAGGCCTAGGGCCTTCAAATCACTTCTAAATTGTTCACAAACCACGGGCACAAGACGCAGAGCCTATGTTTCGCGTGTCATGACCTTGTGCGATTTTACATGAATATGTTCAATGAGGTATTTCTGCCGATTATTGAGAAAAACATACAGCTGGCAAATGCTTTCAAGATCAATAGCTCCTAGATGATAGGGCCTAGGGCCTTCAAAACACTTCTAAATTGTTGACAAACTACGGGCACAAGACGCAGAGCCAATGATTCGCGCGTCATGACCTTGTGCGATTTTACACAAATATTTTCAATGAGGTATTTCTGCCGATTACTGAGAAAAACGTACAGCTGGCAAATGCTTTCAAGATCAATAGCTCCTGGATGATAGGGCCTAGGGCCTTCAAACCACTTCTAAAATGTTCACAAACCACGGCCGCAAGACGAAGAGCCTATGCTTCGCAAGTCATGACCTCGTGCGATTTTACACGAATATTTTCAAAGAGGTATTTCTGCGGATTATTGAGAAAAATGTACAGCTGGCAAATGCTTTCAAGATCAATAGTTCCTAGATGATAGGGCCTAGGGCCTTCAAATCACTTCTAAATTGTTCACAAACCACGGGCACAAGACGCAGAGCCAATGTTTCGCGCGTCATGACCTCGTGCGATTTTACACGAATATTTTCAATGAGGTATTTCTGCCGATTATTGAGAAAAACGTACAGCTGCCAAATGCTTTGAAGCTCAATAGCTCCTAGATGATACAGCCTAGGGCCTTCAAAACACTTCTAAAATGTTCACAAACCACGGCCGCAAGATGAAGAGCCTATGCGTCGCGCGTCATGACCTCGTGCGATTTTACACGAATATTTTCAATGAGGTATTTCTGCCGATTATTGAGAAAAACATACAGCTGGCAAATGCTTTCAAGATCAATAGCTCCAAGATGATAGGGCCTAGGGCCTTCAAATCACTTCTAAAATGTTCACAAACCACGGCCGCAAGACGAAGAGCCTATGCTTCGCGCGTCATGACCTTGTGCGATTTTACACGAATATTTTCAATGAGGTATTTCTGCGGATTATTGAGAAAAACGTACAGCTGGCAAATGCTTTCAAGTTCAATTGCTCCTAGATGTTAGGGCCTAGGGCCTTCAAACGACTTCTAAATATTTCACAAACCACGGGCGCAAGACGCAGAGCTTATGCTTCGCGCGTCATGACCTCGTGCGATTTTACACGAATATTTTCAATGAGGTATTTCTGCGGATTATTGAGAAAAACATACAGCTGTAAAATGCTTTCAAGATCAATAGCTCCTAGATGATAGGGCCTAGGGCCTTCAAATCACTTCTAAATTGTTCACAAACCACGGGCACAAGACGCAGAGCCAATGTTTCGCGCGTCATGACCTCGTGCGATTTTACACGAATATTTTCAATGAGGTATTTCTGCCAATTATTGAGAAAAACGTACAGCTGCCAAATGCTTTGAAGATCAATAGCTCCTAGATGATACGGCCTACGGCCTTCAAAACACTTCTAAAATGTTCACAAACCACGGTCGCAAGACGAAGAGCCTATGCTTCGCGCGTCATGACCTCGTGCGATTTTACACGAATATTTTCAATGAGGTATTTCTGCCGATTATTGAGAAAAACATACAGCTGGCAAATGCTTTCAAGATCAATAGCTCCTAGATGATAGGGCCTAGGGCCTTCAAATCACATCTAAAATGTTCACAAACCACGGCCGCAAGACGAAGAGCCTATGCTTCGCGCGTCATGACCTCGTGTGATTTTACACTAATATTTTCAAAGAGGTATTTCTGCCGATTATTGAGAAAAACATACAGCTGGCAAATGCTTTCAAGATCAATAGCTCCTAGATGATAGGGCCTAGGGCCTTCAACCCACTTCTGAAATGTTCACAAACCACGGCCGCAAGACGAAGAGCCTATGTTTCGCGCGTCATGACCTCGTGCGATTTTACACGAATATTGTCAAAGAGGTATTTCTGCGCATTATTGAGAAAAACGTACAACTGGCAAATGCTTTCAAGATCAATAGCTCCGAGATGATAGGGCCTACGGCCTTCAAACCACTTCTAAAATTTTCACAAACCACGGCCGCAAGACGAAGAGCCTATGTTTCGCGCGTCATGACCTCGTGCGATTTTACATGAATATTTTCAATGAGGTATTTCTGCCGATTATTGAGAAAAACATACAGCTGGCAAATGCTTTCAAGATCAATAGCTCCTAGATGATAGGGCCTAAGGCCTTAAAACCACTTCTAAATTGTTGACAAAACACGGGCGCAAGACGCAGAGCCTATGTTTCGCGCGTCATGACCTCGTGCGATTTTACATGAATATTATCAATGAGGTATTTCTGCCGATTATTGAGAAAAACATACAGCTGGCAAATGCTTTCAAGATCAATTGCTCTTAGATGTTAGGGCCTAGGGCCTTCAAACCACTTCTAAATATTTCACAAACCACGGGCGCAAGACGCAGAGCCTATGTTTCGCGCGTCATGACCTCGTGCGATTTTACACGAATATATTCAATGAGGAATTTCTGCGGATTTTTGAGAAAAACATACAGCTGGCAAATGCTTTCAAGATCAATAGCTCCTAGATGATAGGGCCTAGGGCCTTCAAACCACTTCTAAAATGTTCACAAACCACGGCCGCAAGACGAAGAGCCTATGCTTCGCGCGTCATGACCTCATGCGATTTTACACGAATATTTTCAATGAGGTATTTCTGCCGATTATTGAGAAAAACGTACAGCTGGCAAATGCTTTCAAGTTCAATTGCTCCTAGATGTTAGGGCCTAGGGCCTTCAAACGACTTCTAAATATTTCACAAACTACGGGCGCAAGACGCAGAGCTTATGCTTCGCGTGTCATGACCTCGTGCGATTTTACACGAATATTTTTAATGAGGTATTTCTGCGGATTATTGAGAAAAACATACAGCTGTAAAATGCTTTCAAGATCAATAGCTCCTAGATGATAGGGCATAGGGCCTTCAAATCACTTCTAAATTGTTCACAAACCACGGGCACAAGACGCAGAGCCAATGTTTCGCGCGTCATGACCTCGTGCGATTTAACACGAATATTTTCAATGAGGAATTTCTGCGGATTTTTGAGAAAAACATACAGCTGGCAAATGCTTTCAAGATCAATAGCTCCTAGATGATAGGGCCTAGGGCCTTCAAACCACTTCTATAATGTTCACAAACCAAGGCCGCAAGACGAAGAGCCTATGCTTCGCGGGTCATGACCTCGTGCGATTATACACGAATATTTTCAATGAGGTATTTCTGCCGATTATTGAGAAAAACGTACAGCTGGCAAATGCTTTCAAGTTCAATTGCTCCTAGATGTTAGGGCCTAGGGCCTTCAAACGACTTCGAAATATTTCACAAACCACGGGCGCAAGACGCAGAGCTCATGCTTCGCACGTCATGACCTCGTGCGATTTTATACGAATATTTTCAATGAGGTATTTCTGCGGATTATTGAGAAAAACATACAGCTGTAAAATGCTTTCAAGATCAATAGCTCATAGATGATAGGGCCTAGGGCCTTCAAATCACTTCTAAATTGTTCACAAACCACGGGCACAAGACGCAGAGCCAATGTTTCGCGCGTCATGACCTCGTGCGATTTTACACGAATATTTTCAATGAGGTATTTCTGCCGATTATTGAGAAAAACGTACAGCTGCCAAATGCTTTGAAGCTCAATAGCTCCTAGATGATACAGCCTAGGGCCTTCAAAACACTTCTAAAATGTTCACAAACCACGGCCGCAAGATGAAGAGCCTATGCTTCGCGCGTCATGACCTCGTGCGATTTTACACGAATATTTTCAAAGAGGTATTTCTGCCGATTATTGAGAAAAACATACAGCTGGCAAATGCTTTCAAGATCAATAGCTCCTAGATGATAGGGCCTAGGGCCTTCAAATCACTTCTAAAATGTTCACAAACCACGGCCGCAAGACGAAGAGCCTATGCTTCGCGCGTCATGACCTCGTGCGATTTTACACGAATATTTTCAAAGAGGTATTTCTGCCGATTATTGAGAAAAACATACAGCTGGCAAATGCTTTCAAGATCAATAGCTCCTAGATGATAGGGCCTAGGGCCTTCAAACCACTTCTGAAATGTTCACAAACCACGGCCGCAAGACGAAGAGCCTATGCTTCGCGCGTCATGACCTCGTGCGATTTTACACGAATATTTTCAAAGAGGTTTTTCTGCGGATTATTGAGAAAAATGTACAGCTGGCAAATGCTTTCAAGATCAATAGCTCCTAGATGATAGGGCCTAGGGCCTTCAAACCACTTCTAAAATGTTCACAAACCACGGCCGCAAGACTAAGAGCCAATGTTTCGCGCGTCATGACCTCGTGCGATTTTACACAAATATTTTCAATGAGGGATTTCTGCCGATTACTGAGAAAAACGTACAGCTGCCAAATGCTTTCAAGTTCAAAAGCTCCTAGATGATACAACCTAGGGCCATCAAAACACTTCTAAATTGTTCACAAACCACGGGCGCAAGACGCAGAGCCTATGCTTCGCGCGTCATGACCTCGTGCGATTTTACACGAATATTTTCAAAGAGGTATTTCTGCGGATTATTGAGAAAAACATACAGCTGCCAAATGCTTTCATGCTCAATAGCTCCTAGATGATACGGCCTAGGGCCTTCAAAACACTTCTAAAATGTTCACAAAGCACGGCCGCAAGACGAAGAGCCTATGTTTCGCGCGTCATGACCTCGTGCGATTTTACACAAATATTTTCAAAGAGGTATTTCTGCGGATTATTGAGAAAAATGTATAGATGCCAAATGCTTTCAAGTTCAATAGCTCCTAGATGATACGGCCTAGGGCCTTCAAAACACTTCTAAATTGTTCACAAACCACGGGCGCAAGACGCAGAGCCTATGCTTCGCGCGTCATGACCTCGTGCGATTTTACACGAATATATTCAATGAGGTATTTCTGCGGATCATTGAGAAAAACATACAGCTGTCAAATGCTTTCAAGATCAATAGCTCCTAGATGATAGGGCCTAGGGCCTTCAAACCACTTCTAAAATGTTCACAAACCACGGCCGCAAGACGAAGAGCCTATGCTTCGCGCGTCATGACCTCGTGCGATTTTACACGAATATTTTCAATGAGGAATTTCTGCCGATTATTGAGAAAAACATACAGCTGGCAAATGCTTTCAAGTTCAATTGCTCCTAGATGTTAGGGCCTAGGGCCTTCAAACAACTTCTAAATATTTCACAAACCACGGGTGCAAGACGCAGAGCCTATGCTTCGCGCGTCATGACCTCGTGCGATTTTACACGAATATTATCAATGACGGATTTCTGCCGATTATTGAGAAAAACGTACAGCTGCCAAATGCTTTCAAGTTCAAAAGCTCCTAGATGAAACGGCCTAGGGCCTTCAAAACACTTCTAAATTGTTGACAAACCACGGGCGCAAGACGCAGAGCCTATGTTTCGCGCGTCATGACCTCGTGCGATTTTACACGAATATTTTCAATGAGGTATTTCTGCCGATTATTGAGAAAAACGTACAGATGCCAAATACTTTCAAGTTCAATAGCTCCTAGATGATACGGCCTAGGGCATTCAAAACACTTCTAAATTGTTCACAAACCACGGGCGCAAGACGCAGAGCCTATGTTTCGCGCGTCATGACCTCGTGCGATTTTACACGAATATTTTCAATGAGGTATTTCTGCCGATTATTGAGAAAAATATACAGCTGGCAAATGCTTTCAAGATCAATAGTTCCTAGATGATAGGGCCTAGGGCCTTCAAATCACTTCTAAAATGTTCACAAACCACGGCCGCAAGACGAAGAGCCTATACTTCGCGCGTAATGACCTCGTGCGATTTTACACGAATATTTTCAAAGACGTATTTCTGCAGAATATTGAGAAATACGTACAGCTGGCAAATGCTTTCAAGA